>VYZX01028907.1:70637-102335 GCA_013401335.1 Brachypteracias leptosomus | reverse complement strand
TCAGACAGACCCACTACAACAGCAGTGCTCATATTCATAACATGAGATGGGATTCCATCAAGATTTCATCCGCAGCAACGTTATTGCTTTAGTTTTAATCAGATCCACAACTGAGTGTTTCTATTAAGTGGTGGAACACCATAGAAATTCTTACGACATCCATGCTAATACCAAATGAGTTCATGATGATGTACGTTTATTAGAGAAAAGAATATCAAAAGGATTATTAATGGTGCTACCACAGAGCTTTGGAAATGGTTAACAGCACAAGCTCAGAAATTAAGGAAGTGGATTTGGAATATGCAGAGCAGAATATGAGGTTTCGCTTTAGGTAAATAGCAGCCTGTACAAATACTCAATCAAATAGCCACTTCATTAATCTTCTTGTGATTTTTTTTAAAGGGTTTTCTAAGGTTTTTCTAATAAAAGTCATAAAAGCTAACTTTGAAATACTGGCATTAAAATCCATCAGTTAATCTGTGTGTAGTTCTTACAAAGACGGAGACAACTCCTTTCCATTTTTCTAACATTTCTAGCTATTTATTTTTGTTTCCTTTGCTTGCAAAAATAAACTGATTATTGTCTTACTTGATCCTGGAGTTTAAATAAGCTAGAACAAACGAAATAAGAATTGGAGCTAGACTAAAATTTATAACATTATCTGAAGGAATATTTTTCTTTGGACAATAATTTTTTTAAAGCAAATAAAAACACATAGAAATGTGAAATATCAAACCATTGAAATGCAGTCAGGCTAAAGTTCTTCTGGGCATTTTGTATTGCTTGGCAAATGTATAACAGTAAAGATGACTTACAACAAGCCCAAACTGCCTATGGCTATTCCTTAAGCCCCACATACCATAATGCAAAAAATCCCATTTTTTTTCCTTTCTAAAGGTAAAGCTCTCATGTCCACCAGAAGATGAGTGACAAGAACCTTGTATATTAGGCTCAAACTTACTTGTGGAGCTGAACAACCAGCCTGCACAACAACCTCTACTGGAGTACACATGGGCAATTGCAAAAGCCCACATCCTTCACAGATCTGCAGTTTCAATGTCCTCATATAGTGGGAAGGCCATGGGTTTATACTGTGCCATACATCTTGAAAATGACAGAGAGCTGCCTAGGGTGCTCACAAAAGACGCACCTCTGCATGTTAGGGCTTTATTAGATATAGTGCAGAGGTGTATGGATGTGACCCAGCACATAGAGTCACAACTCTCCTATGGCCACCAAGAGAAGGCTGGAGAGCCTTGTGCTAGCATCTTTTTCGCAAGAGAGCATTAAAAGGGACCATGGCCTGAGCTTTGCTGCGCACTTGCTGGACAAGCTGTCTGTGGAGAGAAAAGAAGCATCCCCAGAAACAATGTATCAGCCCGTGTGACATCTGAATCATCACCCCAAGGATGCTCTCTCTCTCTCTTCACTGATAATGTGTGAAGGGGAGCATAAGCATAGCACTGACTTAAGCATCACAGGCAGGTGCATAAAATAACTGTTGCTCCAAGTATCTTTAAACCCAAGGACTTAATGAAAAAAAAACCTTGCTCTTGAGAGTATAACATGGTCTCACCAGCCTCATACTTCAGAGCCCACTGAACTGGATGCTAACTGAGCAAATACAACAGACTGAATAACCCATGCCACCAGCAAAAACAGGCACAGAGGCATCACTGAGGTTAGTACAAGTAAGCATTTTTTAGAAGATCAAAAATGAAAAGATATACACTAAAATCTAGAGGGGAAAAAAAAAAAAAAAAAGTCCTGTATGTCATTTAGTCCCCAAGAGTCAGTCACAGTGGTATTACCTTTAGATCAGGACAGAGTAAATTGGTTTAGGCTATCAACTCCTCAGGCATCTCATGATAAAACTCTCTCTAGTTGCTCCTCTTGCTTTCATTTAGTTGTCTTTTGGTCGATGTAGTAGTGGGATGATGAGGTCCTGCCCCCTCAGACTACAGAATACCTCTCATCAGGTACATGGCTATTCTGTGAGGTCAGCTCCTTTCCTTCCAATTTACATTTTGAATCTGAACAAACTAATACATTGTCAGGAAAAAAAAAACCAACAAGGCAATGTCCTGGAGTCAGCTAATATAGGGTTAATTTTCACAAGAAGCTGGAAGGGACCTCAGCCAAGATAGCCAACCAAAGAAGACAATGTGACATTTGAGACCGTACTGTCATCATGCTCCCAATATAAGGAAAGGGCTAGCTCAGGAAGAGTGCTGGTTTTGGGCATGGTGCTGGTTTTGCAGGGCTAAGTAGTTTGTGTGGTGAGCATTGCATTGTATATAACTTGGTTTATATATTATTTCATTAGTATTATTGCTATTAGTCTTGTTTCTTTTTTTTGTGTGTTGCTCTAGTAAACTCTCCTTATCTGAACCCACTGGGTTTTGCCTTTTTCTCTCAATTCTCCTTCCCATCCCATCAGGGTCTGGGGATAGGGGTGGAGGAGCAGTAAGTAAGCATCTGCACGGTGTTCAGTTGCCAGCTGGGCTTAAACCACAACAGCCAAACACACAAAATACCCGCCCTCAAACCCAAATTGTACTAAATTGTACAAAACCTCATGCTTTTCCATACTAACACCCAACAATACAGACTGAGACCACCAGTTTTTCTGTCCAACAAGGGAGAACCACAAAGCTGCCAGAGGAGAGCTGCTACTGGGAAAGCATTCACATTTGTAGAATATAGTGTCTGAAATAAATTAAGGAATACTGTCTTGATCATCCCTTGTGATGGATATATTTTTCTGAAAATCTTCTCTATTACTTCAGTATCAAATTTGGTTTCTGAAACTTGCCTGATTTTTATGCTTTGTTTGCAGAAAAGTAGCTTTACTGTTAGTATGCTGTGCCTGGGAGAGGAAGGCATGAGTGTGTGCACCTGTTTTTATGCTTTGCAGAGGGCTTTGAGATGGAGCTGATTATGAAGGCATTGTACAAATTGATACACTGTGGTCAAGTCAGCACAAAAGGAAAACAGGCTGCCTAGATACTGAACTTTCAATATAAACCACAAAGGTAGACAGCAAGCACTCATTCAAGAACAGGTGGCTTTTTGCTCATAATATTTTATGGCTTTCATTGCTTTACAGTGGAACGAGCTAACCCACAGCTCCCCTCTTGACCTACCCAACATCCTCAAGTTTAGTGAAAAACAGGTGTTTGGTATCTTGGCTTTTCCTGAGCACTCCCTCAATCCAGGGGCTCTTTAGCAGTCTAAAAACCTCTTACTTTCACTTCAGAATGGAAGACAAATAACGGAGCATGTATAAAGTAACAGGTACACACTGAGGAACTAAAAACTTTACCCACAAAAGCAATACTTGCCTTTTATATCCTGCACACGCAAAAAAGCAATAAAAGGACATCAGTTCAGAAACTCGGAAAAATCTCATGAAAACTTCTTTAAAATTGGGCAATTGTGATAAGTCTGGAGCTATTTGGAGTCATGTACTGAGTAAAGGTGCTGAACTTCTCTACTCATGGTACCAGGCCTGAGCTGAACCTTAAATCCAAACCTGAAAACCCTGATGCCAGTTTGGACAGAAAGGTTGCAGGTGGCAAGTCCTTACATTTTGTCTCCCTCAGATGTTTCCTTCTGTTGATATGATTAGTATTTATACTGTCTCTTCTAGAAACTTCCTGAGTCTTGCTGCAAGACAAAGCCAAAGAAAAACCTACTTTTAATGAAAGGAGTAGTCCTACTAATACTGAAGTGGTTAGGAAAAAAAAGAAACAGAAAAAAAAACCCAGAAAAAAAAAAAAAAGAAAAATGAAAAAGGAAGAAAGATAATCTAAAAAATAGAAAGTGTAAACAGGGAAAAGGATCAAAAGAGGGAAAAAAAAGAGAGAAAAAGAGAAAAAGAAGGAAGAAAAGAAGAAAAAAAGAAGCAGTAATTTGATACAAAATCTTAACAAGCAGGTCATATCACAGAGCAAGAGTCATATGGAGTGACGCTCTTCTCTCAGTTGCCAAAGTTTCCATTTTCATGTACAGTGAAAATGTGTTCAGAAAGATCTCACTTTATAGGATTACCTGCTAAATCAATATGGTAAAAAATATTTTCTGAAAAGTATTTTTTAGTTGGTACCTTTGGAAAAGTCAGTTTGTTATTTAACAAAATGAATAAATAAATAAATCCAAAGATGGATTAATAGGCCGCTAAGTAGAGAACTTGTGAAAACTCTATACTACTCACCAAGGCAATTCTGACACTTATGATGCATATTCCATACGGATAAAGCTATAGCAGTTCAAATTAGTACTTAATAGGAACTACACAGGAGCTATTCATCTGAAGTGCCTGTGGCTTCCACATCTGAGAAACACGGCTGCAGAAAGAGATGCCTACTATTAGATGAAACTGGTGTTTTGTTTAAAGCATTTTATTGGACTTAGTGCATTCAGTTTAAAAACAATATGTGACCTGAGAAAAGGGAAAACCATCTGTCTTCTTGTGTTACATCAGTCCATGGGGGTCTGTAATTTACTTTTTTTCCAACCCTAAACATTCAAGAATAATGGAAGGGCAAACCAAGTAATATTAAAAAACCTCAAAGAAAATAAAAACTGAAAAATGTATATACATAAAACAAATCTTTGAAGTTGAAGTGAAATATTTCAGATTAACTGGCTAGTTGATTAATGGAGCCAGAAGGAAAAAGTCCAGATCAAGTTTAACATTATGTGTGTGCATACGCGGGCCTGTGTGTGTGCGTGTGTTTCATGGAGTTTAAGTAACTGATATTTATACATTTTGATTTCTCTTGCCCTCATCATGTAGTAGCCTATATCTTGCTTTTAGAATTAGTTTATAATTGATATGTTTTACTCAGAGTAAGGTTCAGAGTTTTTATTTCAGTATTTGGTTGGGGTGGGGGGCTTCTTCAAACTGTGTTGCCAAGGCATTTAAGTGACAGTTACACATCAGGGAACAAAACCACCATGTCAATTCAAATTCAGTCTGAAAACATTAAAGATCAGAATAGCTATAATAACAGTCTACATGGTCTAAGGGTCAGGGAGATGTTGGACGAAGGTTGGACTTGATGATCTTAGAGGTCTTTTCCAACCTAAATCATTCTATGATTCTATGAATAAACACAAAGTTGTTTGTTTCAGAAATAACAAGGCTACAAGATGCTAGCAGACCAAGAAAAACCACTTTGTAAGATCAAATTACATAAAAACTGACACTTCCTTCACCATGGCATAGATAAATGTGTGCACACCTCTGTCTGCATTTAGACATTGGTATATGTAGGACTGGAAGTCAAGGAATAATGTGGATCACAACACTATAGTGTTTGGGTTTGAAAAGCTATTTTTGACAGTGTGCATGCATGTGTGGCAAGAAATAAGTGAATGGGCTGGTTTGTGAGACCCAGAAAAGGAAGAAATGCAGGGAAATTGATGTCTCAGACTGAGACTCAGAAGAGCTCATGGAATGAGGTGTGCAGGTGTCTAAAAGTTTCCCATATGCACCCAGGACACCCAATAGGACACCAAAAGGACATTCAGGGAACCTGCAGTGGTGATTAAAGACTCAAAAATCCTTTTACGTTGTATTTTTGTGGTTTTGGTGTAGACATGCCAAAAGACCTTTAATTCAGACAATGCATAAATGCTTGTGATGAGGTATGGGAAAGGAAAAAGCTGAAATAAAAAAGGGAGAGTACAGGAAAAGAGGTAATTTTTAAAATCTACTAATAAAAGATAGGCTCTAGAAAGTCTAATTTTCTCCTTTGAATTAAATATTCATTTTGGGGTCCCTGAAACAAAATATGATAGAGTGAGTGGACACACTTTAAAGATGAGCTACTGGGGAACCTGAATATAAAGCATGGGGCAAAATAGAGACATTTATGTGAGATGTCAGCAACTCTATAAACAAAGACTCATGGAAGCTATGCACAGCTCATCAAGGTGTATCTGATTTTCACGATACATATATTCCACACAAATAAGCTATGGAAAAATCAGATTGAACAGTGAGTGTTAAGAAGGGCTTGAAATGATCATGGCAATAAATATGGCAAGGAAAACAGAAATATGAGGAAACCTGCAATTCCAAAAAGGAGATGAGAATAAGTATTGCTATCTTGTCTTATCAGATTCAAAATTAAAGGTTTTCTAGATGTTTCTACAACACAAAAGAAACCCACTCTTCCACTTACAAGAGCTTTATAAGGCAGAGGAGTAGAATGCTAACAACTTCATTTTCTGGTACCAATCTAATAAAAATGCCTAGCTTTAAAATATGTCCATCTTACAGTCACAAATCAAGCAGTATAGTATATTTCCTGCAAATATTTGTAATTATCATGAAGTAGTACAGAAGCCTTAAGAATGCAAAACAAAAAGATCTCCTCAAGCAAAGCCTGCTGATGTTACCTCATACTTCACTGCTACATACACAATGGTACAAAATGCAGCATAACTTCTTGCATGTGTCCAAACTCAAGAGGCCTGACGCGCCTAAGAGAATAAATAAGGCCAGAAAACTGAGGTCTAAGAAAGCAAACTGCTAGGTTAAAAGGCTTTCACAGTGCTTTCAAATCAATCTACCTGGAGACATTTTTCTGTCGTTAAGGGTATACTTAAAAAAAAGCTTTTCTGGAGCTGCTGTAGCTGAATCAAGCACAGCCTACGCACTATTCTTTTTTTTAAATGACCTCCTGATCGTTATACAGTCTTGACTAATTTCTGCAATTAGAAAGGCTCATTTTCAAAGACTGTGATGCTAATGTTCTTGAATTAGTTTTTATGGTTTGGGGCTTTTAATTTGAGATTTAAAAACCATCATAGCTCACAAAATCAAATAAACTGCAGCTAATGAAATTCACAGAAGTGGAGTGCTCACAGAACATTTCTCACTAGCTTTCCTGGATGATTTATTGACAGCTGGTTGTAAAAACAATTTTATTAAAGGTCATAATGTTTGGTTAGAAAAAAAAAAAGTTTAATTTATGATGTAATTAGCCTTCCTGCAATAGGCATGATGCCAGACCCATCACTTACGAACTTTGGCTTTGAAATAAGCACTTGGTGTTTTTAATTATATCTTTGAGAACACGTTCAAAGGCAAGACCCCAGTGATGTGGTGTTACTTTCTCTCTGTAGCCACTTTATGGCTGTTATAATGGCCACAGTAATAGATTTACTTGTATGGATGGATATGTAGCGATCATACAGCAGTACCCAAGGAGCACAACTGGTGTGTGTGTACAGAGTGGCAGGAGCTCTGCTCCCTGGAGGAAGCCATCTGGGATCCGCTCTGTGTCTGAGCCTGCTCCAAGGAGCTGGCATAGCTCAAGATGTTCAAGAATGACCAGGCTTTCTAAGTAGTTATGTTTTTTTAAAATGTCCTTGAAATGCTATCTCTGCCCTACCTGTTGTGTGGCAGGAAGCCAGATGGGAGCTCTGGGTTCCCTACCAGTAAGGGGGCACTGTTGGTCCTCTGGAAAGCAGGTCCTAGCATCAATCTACAACCCCTATGCTTCTTTGCATTTCTCCATTTTATCTCACAGTTCCCAGCTTTATTTTGCTGTTATTTCTTTCTGATTCATAAAATGAAATTTGTGGCTAAAAAGTTAATATTGGATTAAGGGGGAGATTTTGTTGCAGGCCTCCAGGAAACCTGTGGCCTTTCCCAAGTGGGTTTAAACCATTTGGCAAGAGCAGGAGTGTCAATAGGGACTGAGCACTTACACATAAGATGTCACTCCGCAATTATCAGCCTGGCCGTGAATTTTTATTTCTCCTCCTTTTCACCTTGTTATGCCATTGTTGTCATGAGGTTTCTAAGATCATATGTTGTCACAATAGACAGCTGCAAAACCTGTAAGAGACTGCCAAATCCCTCTTAATTTAGGGACATTCCTGATTTGGATGTCAGACAAAGATTTAACACCTGTATGTAAAGCCAAAGTCAGGAGAATCAGCATTGGCTTCTCTTTCACTAAAACCTGGAAGAGGCAGTACAAATTTCCTTAAAGAGGAAACATCTTGGGAGAAGAAAGCCCACAAGGACACTCTGTGATAGCCTTTATGAGAGTATTAAGAGGCCGAGATCCTGAAGAGACAAGTTAATCTTTCCATCCTCCAAGCTGTTTCACACACAGCCTACCCTTCATAGCATATGTTGTCAAGAAGGGCCTTCATGAAAACTTAAGACATGAAATTCTGCCTAGCACTATAGAAAAATTGTAAATCCAACACTTAAAAATCTGAGTGCCATATTTGTTTTTCACTAGGAAGCGCTGCACTAGGTATCACTGTACATCAGCCATCCTGCCTGCCTTTGTCGCTCATAGCTATTTTAAAAATCAATCAACACATCCAGCTATATCTTCATCCATTTTAAGTGAGGCAAAACAGAAAAGCAGCTTGAAAAGAAAACAGTTTTTCTGCAGAAACTCTCCCAGGAGGGACTTCAATTATCTCCCAGTAGGAGTCTCAAACTGAGCAAGAAAGGAGCCATGTTAAGCCAGAAAAATCAGAAATGTTAAGATAAACTCAGCACTAATTCCACTTCTTGACTAAAACACTGTTGAAAAGAAAAAAGGCTCATAGCTGTGGGGCACCTGAAATCTAACACAGAGCTGTCTGATCTAATTAACTTTTTCCTCATTTGTGACTACATTTGAATTCTCTATGCAAAACATCTCAGAAAGTTCAAATCAACATAAACATTGAAGTACTGCCTAAAATTAGTTAGTGGTGAATACGCACCCACAGAGCTTCAAGGGAGAGTTGCATTGTGCGTGAACATCCTGTCCCAGGTCTGGAGGCATTTGGCAGTACATATCATCAGAGTTCAAAAGCCAAAATCACACTTCCAAATCCTGCCAGACCTGATTCTGGAAGTCTTGGTGGCACTGCCTAGCACTTCTTTGAAGCCAATGCCTCAAGGAGATATTAATGTTGGGCATTAATGAGCAAGAGGACTCTCCCCTCAGCTCTGTGGTTACCATCAAGCACGTAAAGCTGTGTCTAGACATGGCTGATGCCAAAGCAAAAGGTAAACACATCCCTTTCCCTCTTTGAAAAGGTTTCCTTGTGTTTTTCGCAACTCACTGAAGAGCCATCACTCTCCTTCTGTTGCTCTATTTTCTAAGACACGTCATCACTTACAAGACATGAACAGGGCCAGGAAATATGAAATTCTTCAAGAAATGTAGTTTCTCCCAGCGCCCAGAAAATGTGAGGCTCAGGTTGGGGAAAAGCACTGGAACACACAACTGAGTAACTGCTCGCTAAAATTCTATTCTGCCCTTTCTTAGAAAGTTTGTGATCACCAATTAATTATTTTTATTTTGCTTTTACTGAAATAATATAATATAGGTTTACAGAATCTCGTGAGAACATGAGACAGTCCTTGTAATTTAATCTGAGAAAGACACATACTTCCTCAAAAGAGCAGTTGGCTTCAATGATCTGCTGAGTCCCAAAGGGTTCTTTTTCTAATTTTTGAATATAATTATTAAATATTTTTTGGCAGCATTGTGCTTTTTCTGGCTCAGCTTCTTTAAAACAAATGCTTTATAATTAATTTTGTTTCTTTCCAGTTGAATGATCTAGAGTTAATTCCAATATAATTAAATCCTTTCTTTGGAGTTCTTCTTGCCCCAAGTCTCCCCTTCTTCCTCCTCAGTCTTCATCATCCCCCACTACCACCCTCCAACAAAGGTCAGGATGAGATTGTTCTTCTCCTACTGATATAAAAGAGATTCCTCAGCCTCTTACAGGGTGAAGCCTATAGTGAGCTTAACTCTTTCTTTAATATTGCAACAGTTTCATTTTTTTAAAGCTAATAGGCATGTGATACATAGCCTGAAAGATTTATTACAAAATCAAATCAAATGAAATAAACATATACAGTAAATTTAATAAACATATATAGTATACTACATTTAATTAAGAATCAAATAATCAAGAAAATTATATTAATTAAGATATTTCCTAAAGAGCCAAGGGATATCAGAGGCAATAAATTACATAGACTGCTCTCTAAATCAAATAACACCTCATGTCTGAGATTTCCAAATAAATGACCACCAGTTCTGGTAAATGGTATGAAAAATAAATGTCTGTGTTACATAGTCTAACTGCCATTCCTACTACTGCAGGCAGCAATCTTAGCAATTTTACCACAGAGTTCAGTGCAAAGACATCTGCAAGGCTGGTACCTCAGGGGCCCATGATGGACCACAGTATTAATGTGAGGAAAGTTAAATCCTTCACTGTGTGTTGTTTAATTGCTGAGTTCTAAAGCTGCATGCTGAGCACCAGTTGGTATTTGGTTTTGCATAATGTATTAATATTGCCTATTTTTATAATATATTAATATTAGTATCACCAGACTGCACATTTCAGATAAGACCTGTTGCAATTAGAACAGGCAGCTTCAAACACTCATTAAAGCTCAAAATATAACACTGAAAGAGGTGGCAAGGAAGCCAAAATTTGTAGATTTTCCTTTATCAAAATATGTTGCAAATAAACTTCATTTCTACACAAAGAATACCATTTTCTATCACATATTCATGCTGATTCTGTCACCTTCCCTGTATCTATAGAGCTGGAGAAAACAAGCCTGAAAGTGCACTCGCTGTATGAAAACAGGATAGCTATTTTTAACTACAAACTCTAACACACTAATAAATGTTATACTTGTTCCCAGCTTTAGAGAGTGACTTACAGTGACAAATTTATTGCTAATTACACAAACAGTTTATTATGCAGGACCAAAAGAAATCTTGGGGTCTAAAAGATGTATACTAAGAAATTATTTAATCTGGCAATACTGATGAATCAAACCCTTATTTATCCAGAATCTGTTAAACTTGGAGCTTTATGCCCTGCAGTAATTCTGTAGGTGATTACAAAAACAAATAGACTTTAGGGCAAAATGTTAAAATTTGGCTAGCTAAAATTAGGCCAAGTTAGTGTATATTCAGATTTACAAGTAGGTTGACAAATTTTTAGACTCAGTGAGTGCTTCCAGCATAGAGACCAACCACCTCTGACTTTAGTACCCAACCCGTTCACCCTCTACATTGACCTGTAGCAGTATTTTCTCACATACTTGCCCAACCTGGTCTTTCCAACTCAGTCAGACTTGCCTTGTTTGATGCAGAGGAAATAAGCCCTGTTTGCTCCTCCTCTCCTTCATTTTGAAACTCATTGCTCAACCAAAGACACAGTTTTCTAGCTTGGCTGTTCTTAGCTAACTTCTTTTTGCTGTTTGTGCAAATATTTGAACTGCATCCAAGCTACTCTGCAGATGCCTGCCTCCCTGCTTCCCTACTAACAGCTTCTTGGTATAATTGCCCTTCCACCAATGGCCATCTGCATGTGAGCTGCTGTTTGCCCTCACTCAATGCTCTCCAGCACATCTGGAGGCCGCCCCTGCCTACACAAGGCTGAGAGCCTGTGTGTGACAGATAAAAGGATGCCCCAAGTCTAACTGTAAGGAATCTAGATGCAGCTTCAAACTCATTTCCAATGCCCAAAGTACTATGACAACAGATGCTGAGCCCAATTTTAGATTTGGCTTATGTCAGTGAATTCCCACAGCACAGGTAAGTTTTATGCTGAAGGACTGTCATTCAGGACATAGAATCATAAGATGGCTTAGGTTGGAAGGGACCCTAGAGATCATCTAGTCCAACCTCCCTGCCATGGGCAGGGACGCCTCTCAACTAGACCAGGTTGCTCAAGGCCTCATCCAATCTGGCCTTGAACACCTCCAGGGAGGGGGTACCCGCAACCTCTCCAGGCAATCTATTCCAGAGTCTTGCCACCCTCGTACTGAAGAACTTCTTCCTAAGATCTAGCCTAAACCTGCTCTCCTCCAGTTTAAAACCATGTCCCCTTGTCCTGTTGTTGGACACTCTCATGAAGAGTCACTCACCAGCCTTCCTGTGGGCTCCGTTCAAGTATTGGAAGGAAGCTATAAGGTCTCCCTGGAGTCTTCTCTTCTCCAGGCTAGACTTCATTCCAAATCAACAGGCAAGAAGCTTTCAAAGAGCAACTATCTTCAGACCCAGGTCTGGAGTGGATTTGTATGTGATGCCAAAGCACAATATCCTGTCTCCCCAGAGCTAAGCATGGAGCCACACCACTGCCAAAGGCTAACACGTTCTCTTTTAGCTTGGCAACAGTTTTAAAAAGTCAACATTTCTAAATTCAGTGTAAACCCATTTCCTGAAGAACTTCTGCAACTGAAAAGGGGAATTTGTTAGAATTCAGATCCCAGTTTGTGACTGATTGAGAAAATAACTAACAGGTGCCCCAAATCCAAGCTCCACTTTCTGCAAGTCTGTTTCTTTTATAAGAAATAGGTATTTCTACCTAAAGTCCCATAATGGCAATATTCTACCACTGATTTAAGAAAAGGAAAGAAACAATTGCTAAAACAATATTTCAAACTATGAACTGCGGACAGCTGTCACCCACACTTACCAGATTGAGTTACAATATTGTTCCCTTTTAAAACAAGCCTTCATTTCAGTGAACCACAGTGAGCCAATTGACATATGAATCAGCTTTCTATGAAATGGAGAACAAATCTACAGTGGCCATTGGAAAGGCAATACTGAATGTAAATAAAAAAATATTCATAAGGCACACTCTTCCCCAGAAACATTTGTATAACTCCTATTAGTGGTAAATACTATAAGCCCTATTTTCTTAAACTATTTGATCTCAAGAGATCTCATAAGCAGCCTGGAACGTGCTTAATGAGCATTTGTACAGGTGGCCTTCAAAGACAAGGTCCATTGGTGCTTATGAATCAGTAGCTGCATGTTTCCTTGTGACTAATCATGTGTCAGTCAAGTCTATTCCTTAAACTATGAAGCTGAAGTGTTATAAAAACCCATTATATAATCAAACTCTTTGAGGAAACCTTTCTTCCTTTACAAAATGGGGATGAATAATGTCAGAATATTTTAAATTTTTATCTTGATTTCATCGCCAATTATAATGGAAAATTTCAATACAGTCGAATATACTTTAATACCATTGTTAATATATATTTTTTCTAAATATAATTCCAAGATTGACATTTCATTTCAGCTCAGGATGGAGTAAATTTTGACATTTTAGTCACTATTCCAGTTTGAAATTATCTTTCAACCAGGTCTATCCACTCCTTCTTCTGGATTTAATATTTACTTTGTTTACCAGTAGCAGTTACTCTTAGCTTCAATTCCATGAGCAAAAACAACTTCCACTTACAGCATGTTCACTAAAAGCACCATATTTTTTTTACCTGATTAATTTTTCTTCCTTCCCAAAATATGCTATGCATCTTTTGTAAACAATCCTTGAATACCTCGAGTCAAATGGTACTACAGTAACAGAGTACCAGTATTCATGTTACTGTATGGCATGTACATTAGGGAAACAGTCAGACTCAATGAGTTTTGCAGCGAAGACCTATGTATTATTCCATTATCTTGCCTTGTACAATGCTGGGTAAGTATTGTGGTGAAGAACAGAAGAGAGTTTGGCTCTTTTCTGCAGCCTGTGACATTCATCAGCCCTGACGTTGCACAGATCAGAGGGGACCTCCTCCAAAGACCACTGAGGTCAGCAGGGATATTATTTCTGTAGGCTCAGCCTTTTTCCTGACTTTTTATTTGTAAATGAGGTTTTTATTATTGATACTCCCTCACAGGGGTCAAATTAGCTGATGTTTGTTGAGCACATTGAAGTTTCCAGTATTAATATTTAGAGAACATGTTTTCTTCTTGGTTTGTAGTTGTCATTTTTGGAATTCTTTTTGTTTCTCTCTTTGGCTCCTGTTCTCTGTAAAGACCATCTGAGTAGTCTGAAACTTCCAATGGAACAAAAGAGGAAACTCAGCTTTTTTTTCTTATTGGTTATTTGTGCTCAACATCTTTAGGAAACATACAGAGTATATTTACATTTTCAAAGTGTGAGAAGTAGAAACAAAGCTTCAAGACGGGTTTTATCCCTTATGAACTTCATCTGTGTGAAAGCTGCATTAACGAACAGTTCCTTCCTGAATGTCTGCTTGCCAGATGAAAATTTATCTTTAAAATCTGTACAGTAGTGTGACATTACTGATGTTATTTCTGTGCAGTTTGTCTGTGCATTGGTGTTCTCTCAGAAAGGAACAATCAATCCATTTTAAACTTAAAATATAATTGTCCATTAATATCCCCTGATACTGTGAGAACTTTTAATCATGCCTAAATATAAAATAACTCATGCAGAAGTTTGTTTTTTCTCAATTAATAAAGCAAATAAATACCATAGCAAGCCATTAGGCTGATGCAGTTTAGTTGCAGAGATTATTGTACTTATACATTCGATTGCAAATATTATTCTAAATTATGCATTTAAAAGAATTCAACTATTTAATTTTAATTAAATCTTATCATATTAAGACTTGTATAGATTAATTTGTCATCACAAAAATACTTCCAAATATGCAGTATTTCAAAATAAGTAAAAGTTTCAGGAAGAACATATTTTATGTTTCACTTTCACCCAAAACACCTGGTACAATCAATCACAGAATCCCTGTCAAATTAATCTCTTTCTGACTTACCTTTTCTGTTATCTAGCACAGAATGAGCTCACAAGAACTTTATCCTTTTGTGTATCAGTGCACTAACACAAGAGTATCATATCTGCCAGACTTACCCTGGAATACTCACATCACAGAAACCAGCTCAGTTTGTTTTTTCTGGTGACTAAGCCTAGGTGAAAATGAATTTCCTTCTGTTCTGGCTTTACTACAAAAAAACTGCCATAAGAAACCTTTCCTGTCAAGTGGTGCACAAACAAGAGAGCAAAAAAAAATTAAAGATTGCCATTGATCTCACTAAATGAGCATTGGGCAGAACTACAAAATTCACCTCCTGACAAAAGGAAAAAAGGACCACTAGCCCTGGTATTAAGCCCACCTATTTCTTCATTTGGCCCAGCTGGATATTTAGTGCTGATGTGATGTGATGCCACCTAGTACTAAAGGAGTAGCTTCAAAGGAATCACCTATTATTCATCAAAAGCAATAGAGACTCAAATATCATCAGCCCTGTAGTTAAACTCTAGCAAAAGCCTGAAATGGTTTAACAGATAAGATAATAAACAATATGAGGTAGCAACAGCGTATTTTGAGAGAGAAAATATTGTCATTTCTTCTTAGTTTGACTTCTTCTTATTTCTGACATAGATCTTCTCTGATGTGCAACCTGGATTTTTCTGTGTTCAAATAGTATGAAAGTTTCCCCTGACCTAAAATCTTTCCAATAATCTTCTGGGGTGCTTCAAATTTCTAGCTTAACTAACAGAGTTTTATTTCATAGCCTTGCCTCTGAACCTTGAAATCTTTACATATATCTTCAGCTGAGTGACAAGGGGTGAAAAGAGCAGTATTAACACATATAAATATTTTTGGAAGAAGGGAAAACAGCATTTATTAGAGTAGCTAAAATACTGAATTTTGAAAATTTATTGTCCCACTTGTGTCAACAGTAAGTTTTGTCATGTTCATGCTCAGGAACCACCCTGAACTAAGAGGTGGATAAAAA
Organism: Brachypteracias leptosomus; assembly: GCA_013401335.1. Lineage (NCBI taxonomy): Eukaryota > Metazoa > Chordata > Aves > Coraciiformes > Brachypteraciidae > Brachypteracias > Brachypteracias leptosomus. Next base: position 86,745 of record VYZX01028907.1, on the reverse strand, counting down.
ATCCTGTGTTGACTCCACACCTCTTACTTTTACACTTCTGGGTATATCAGACTAGAGTGTCTGCTACTCATCTGCCACACAGAGGAGCAGAGAACAGGACCTCAGTACAGAAGAAAGAAAAATAAACCAACAAAAAAACAGAATTGAAAATATGCAAATGTTTCTAAAATCAAGCCAAGAGAATGGCAAGATAAACTATGAACCCTAGTGCCTTTAAGGAGTGATTTATGTGTATGTCGTGACTTCAACATACAAAATATCTACAAGGCTTAAGGGCTAACTATCTACTCTTAGATATCTCGGGAGATCTACTGTCTCTCTTCCCAGCATAGCTGTTCCCTAATTCAATAAAGCCGCACTGTCTGGCTGCCCTCTATCAAAATGTGTTGCTGAATATTTTTCCATCCCTCCCCTCTTCTCTCCAAACTAAGCTGTTCCAAGGAGTGAAATGTAGGAAGGCACATGGGCTGAGCCACATTTGAGATGTGTCACTGCAACAAAAGGAGACGTAAAAGGGGAAATAACATTCTGCAAAGTTTGAGATTAATACCAAACTTTCCCCAAACAATTTTCCTGTGGCATCATTCTACACTAGGAAAAATACCATAATCAGGCAGAAAGAAGGCTTTCTTGTGAAAGTTAAAAGGGAGAGACTTGTAATAGAAAACAGGTTAGAAATTGAACTACAGAATCATTATTGTACTTCCATAATGCACAAATCGCAGCATTCAAGTTTTATACAAACTATCAAATCTGCATGAGTTTCCCATCATGTCCATCAGTAGGAGAGCCTTATGAAAAGAATTTTCCTATGTACTTATCAACGCTGCTCTTCTTATTATGCCAATCACAGGCTCTTTGTTTAAAGAGCACAGTAGGCATCTTCCCAAGGTTTTATTTTTACTCTTCTGGTGCCCTCCAGATTAATGAGAAATGAGTCCCAACTCCTGCGGCTGTCAGACCTCTCCTTCATTTTTCGCTGACAGCCAAACCTGCCCTTCCTTCTTTTTATTTGATGTAGAATTTATATCAGCCACATGGGAAAAGGAGCAGCGGCTTCAACCACTGGCTTTAATCTCCATGTGAAAGGCAAGGCAACGATGGGGCAACAAGGAGCATTGAAGTCTTCAGTGTAAATGTTGTTGCTCATTACAAGCTCCCTCTCTAGGGATAAAAAAAAACAACTTCAAAGGGGAATTGCACCAGTCTCACACACGCCTCTCACACACACGTGTCTTTCACATCTCTTTCACATGTGGTTTCCACGCAGGAAACAATTACTGTAATTAATAGACCCAAATAACTTCACTGTTCATTTAAAAATGCACTTTAAATTGACAGAGGCATGAAAAAAGTGGCTGGGGGCTTGCGTCTCATTACCCATGTGGTCTAAAACCCTGGTTGTGTATATAGACTGTCAGCTCTATATTTTTCCAGACCTATCACATCAAATTCAACTCCAGCCAGCACAAAACAAAATATGCTCAAGATCTGAATGTTCTCCAGGAGGCACTCAGATGCCATTGTTTCTTCCTGTGACACCCAAGAGCTATTTTGTCTAGAATGAAATAAATGTGACTGACACTGGCAAGAGGGATCATCAAGAGACAGTTGTTAATATTTGATAAGGATTATAATGTATTTGATATAGAAGATTAAATTAAAGATTTTCATTTACCTAGTTGGGAGCATTTACATTTGCTTAAAATTATTATTAAAAAGAAAGCAGCAGCATATGTTATAATTTTTACTGTGTTTACATTTTGCCATATCAGATACAAGACCATGATTTCCTCTTAAGAAACATAATATGATCACGTCAGGGAATTGATAACTAATATTTCTATTAGTTACAATTGCTTTTTTTCCTCCTGCTACTTGACTGCAGAGGCTGCTACATCCCTCACATTTGCAAGATTCATGGCAAATCCCAGTAGGTCTCTTTGCACATGACCGTGAGACCAGGAGTCTGTAAAGCAGTTGTCTATACATTCAAGAATTTCCTTGGGATGGGACAGTAGCCTTCTGCTGCACACCACAACCAGGAAAGCAGCAGCAGGAGGGAATAAGTTTATAGAGGAATAACATATGACCGCAGAGCTGCAGCTGTGGAAGCAGTGGGGTTGTCTCTGTGAGTAAAGGCTTTTCATGGCCACCAGTGCTGAGCACCATCCTCTTCCTATGGTCCCTCTCCAACCCTCAGCTCCTCCATGCCTGGGAGAGACAAAGGAAGCTGAATTTGTCTCTATAGCCACAGGGCTAAATGCCCTCACCCTTGCACAGACAGCTCGTTGTGGAAGGTCTGGTTTGTTGAGAACCTGAGATACGGTGACACTTGTGTAGATGGAATAAAACAGCAATCTATTTTCTTCACCTCTTTTTTCTTTTCTTTAATGGTGCCGAGAAAACCCAGGCCATTTTGGCTGGTACAACAGTTTGATGTGTTGTTCTGTTCACATATCTCACATGAATCATCCATTTAATTTTGCACTCTTACTTTAGCTTTTCAAAATAAAGAGTTTGGGGTGGGTTTTTTTAAGGCCCCTGGGAAGAATATGTTAGATTTGACTTCTGGTATTTGTCTTTCATATGTTTCAGCGAAATTAGTTAGATCTGGAAAATGTTGCCCTTTACCTGGTAATTCAGGAAACCAAAGAAACTAATACATTTATCAAATGAACAGAAATGGCCCTCTGGATTTCAACAAAGTTTCCTTTTGTTGTATATACTAAATTTCAGTTAATCAATTTTCTACACATCATAATGTTTTAGAAAAAAGGTTGAAATGACAATGAAACTTGATTATTATAGTTCTTTTCCCGCAGAAGATAGAAAAGAAAGTAACATTTTATAGTGTCAATGTACACAGAAATAAATCCAGGAGCTCTTTTCGACAAGAAGGGCCACCGTAGTTCAATTCAGACAGTTAAAGGCTTTTATATCGTTCCAGGGGCCATGATCAAGCAACATATTAAAAAAAAGTATAATGAAAAAAAAGTAACATAGGAAGGTGAAAAATTATGTTTTAATTTGCACTGAAATGAAACGACCTCATAATAGAGGTTGACAAAAGCATTAAAAATGTGCCTTACAATACACACATACTCCAGCAGGCATTCCTAAATCTGCCTGTCGTTTATGAGTAGAGAAGTGCTTTTTCTCTCTCATTCTCACTTGTAATTTGGACGCATAAAGTGATATCTGCTGGCAAAACAGCTCACATATTTGTCAAAACAGCAGATGGGGAATGAAAAGCCCTGGATATATTCACTCATTAGGGGATCCTTTCAACTTCCCTCTTTGCTGTGGTTGCTCGGTTTCTCCGAGAAGTCTGGGTGTGCTCTCTGGAAGCTAAACACTTGCTTTCTGCAGGAGCATGCATTACATATCCTGGTATGACAGAACAGCAGCATCACCAACTCATTATTTTACTAGAAGGCTTAAGTGTTTGGTGGTTTTTTACATCTTCAGCTTCTGGAAGCAAGAGCAGGCTTTTGGTTTTGTCTTTAATGCTGTACAGGAATGTAAATTTTATACCTTGTGGAAATGAGGAAAACTTGAATATATGACACAAACACACCTGACGGCATCAGAAGCAAGACAAATAAAAGGGATTAATTATATAATATCTAGCTTCCCAAGAAAATGGTGCTAAATGCATGGTCTCATACAATCTTACTGAATACCTTCTTTACAGCTTTATAGCCCTCTGAATAATTTCATCTATGTTTGAAATAATGAAACCACATTATTCAACCACAGCTTCATGCATTTATATTAGAGGGAACCACAGGGTTGCTAAGCCCTGCTAGTCACGGAAGTACATGTTTTCAAGTCTCATAACTCTGTGTGAGAAACCTCACAATGGCACAGGATTTTAAAAATATTTCTGGAATATTCAGTCTCCAAAGATTACAGAGCCACTACCACGGTGGATGAGAAAGGTGGGTAAATGCACATACTGGCAGCAAGTGATGGCCCCATACCTGGAAAAACCCTTGTGTGATGGATTCCATTGCACTGAACATGTCAAGAGGTTGGAAAAGGAGATGAATAGGGTCCTTCAGATTTCCCCACGTTCCTCCTGGGAAAGATAGCATTCCATGTAACTCAAACAGTGCAAGCCCCAAAAGTAAAGTTCATCAACTGCCACAGAATGTCTGTCCAGAGGTCTGCAAGCACAGCGGAGCTTCATGCTCCCTTAGCAGCAGTATAAAGCACATATAAAGTACACACCCATACAAGCCCAGGGCTGCTGCAGCTCTGTGAGTTTAGCAGAGTGAAACTCAGGCACAAGTCATCGCCATAAACCACTGCTGAAGGAATATGTAGGAACTGAACTTTAGCCCATGAAGTTTCCTCTCCTTTTACAGTATATTCCCACACGACAGTTGAAGTAACAGCTGCGAACAGTTTACAGAATTTGAACAAAGGCAAACATATTTACTTTGATTTTTGTTTCTGAACTGTTGATATTTCCATGATAAAGCTGCCATATATAAATACGTGTAGACATGAACAACCGCAATGTCTCTGTAGACTCATCTATTGGAAAGGAACTGTATCATTTCACTTATAGAAACTTGGATGCAAGTTTCATTTTATTACTAGTTCCTGGCAAAGAGCTGTATCTTCTTATTTCAGTTTCACTGACTTTCCTATGTGATGCAGCATTACCCACACACTCTGTTCCCCTGCTGAGGGACAGTAGGTCCAGAAGAAGATGCCAAGCTCACAGGACAAACCTAACAGCTCTACAGACTAAAAACCTACATGTATTTTTATTTTAAGGCTCCCAGGTTTTTCAAGGGACATTGCTAAGTAAATTTATAGAAATTTTCAGGAGGAGACCTTCATATACCACAACATACTCATAAATATCTTCAAAAGGAACATTTTCTGCCTTGCTGGGTGAAATATACCTTTTAACCTCTCCTTCCCCTTTGCACAAAACAGGGGAAGGGGGGACACTCTTAACTCCCAAATCAGAATGCACAGAAGAATCATATTTAACCAGATCCTGTAAAACTTTTTGAACACTAAAGATGCTAGAAAAGTGACATGCATTTCCTTTGCCTCTAATCTTGGGAGGTTGTTTAGCTTAGCATCCAAAAAAAAAAAAGGCCTGCAGTTAGAAAATTCACTACAAAACTATGGAAAGTTCATGCAGGAACAGAAGAATTTCAGCTCACCTTCAAAGATTGCTGTTACCAGGTCTCTCTTCTCTGGTTTAGCCTGAGAACATACTTGCTGAGCAATTAGACATAACCTGTCCTAGGCCACTGACTTCCAAAATCAGGTTCAGAACTTCTCCAAAAGGAGAAATTAAAAAAAAAGAAAGAAAGAAACAAAAAAAGAACAAGAACTCTGAAAAACTCAGACTGAGAGAGAAAGAGGTTATAGGGGAAGGTTGCTAGGCATTAATTTAGTATCTGGCTAAAAAGTCAGGCTGTTAAGCAACAAGACTCAAGGAAATGAGTTAAGTTGAGAAAAAGGAGACACAAAAGACTTAAGACAAAAAGCTGAACAGCATAGATAATGCTCACTTTACCAAGATAAACAGTTTCAGTGTCTGTATATGGCTGGCTTTTTTAAATGAGTGTCAGGTATGAAAGGAAACAGGAGGCAGAGGATGGGAAGAGAAAGAACACTGGTTCTGAGCACTAAGGAAACACACACAGGAGAGATGAGAGTTGAGTATGACTGATGAATCTTGCTCCGTTTACTCAGGCAACACTATTATTAACATCCCAAACACTTGTCTGAGGAGAACACTTATGACCACTTGCATGCTATCAAAAAGGGTGTCCCACTTCAGCTTCAGCAGTTCTTCTGTGCAATGGGGTGGGGATTTAAAAGAAGGCAGGCTTTAGGAGAAATGGTTACCACATGCAGATGCTCAGAAATCCCGTCATAAAATCTGTCTATACGGAGGACTGCATCAGACAGGGGGATCCATTCCTCTGATACTCACCCTGCTTTACACCCTGCCCATCAAGTCCAGTCCATGTGCTTCCTACATGAACACTTCCAGTGACATTTTTCACAGATCTATTCCTAGAGAACTGGCACAAGTTCATGCAGTAATCAATGAGCACTTCAGTAGTAGTTATATGCTCAACGTGCAATGAACTTAATGAATATGGGTATATGACAAGACATCAGTCTCACCAGCATTGCGTCTCTGACACAGCAGCAAAAAACAGTTTCAGCAGGAGACTGAATTCTGGACAATTGAGAGCTATGGATAGTACAATTTATTCACAAAGATAAGCAATCCTTTTTCCCTAAAATATGGGACTAATAACATGAGCTACAGTGGCCAAGAACAACAGATTTTTTAAAGGACCTATATATCTGCATAGTCAAAGAGAGGAAGAAAGAGGTCACAGTACTCAAGTATATGTCAGATCTTCTGATCCACAAGTCAAAACCTCTTCAGCAGCATAATGGCATCACAATAAGGGCTACTTTTAGGTACTTCCCTCCACTGCACAAAGTGGAAGAGTTTACAGAAACACAAGTGGAGTCATAGACCAGCCATGCAATTAGACACTGTATGGAAAACAAGTTAGCCACATACTGAATCTGAGACTATTTCTGGTTTCCTACATCGTTGGGTGGAGAAAATCTAATTGTTCCACAAAACTGTGAAAAGATTTCCATTCTAAATGCAGCTATTTTCAATCTTGTACCTGGAACTATTATTAAGATGGGCTCTTTGGAGAGCTTATCAGCATAGACACAGACAAAACACTATGTCGGCCCATTTTATGCTAGGTTGAAACAAAGATGAAAGTACTATTTGATTAAGCCTTATCAAAATCTACATAATGGAGTTTTTGTGCATAAGTTAAGTAAAGGGAATGAGTGCTCTTCAGGGCCTCTCAAGCTTCATGTGTTCTGCATGAATGGCAGAAAACATGAGTTCTGGTGATCAGCCATTTTCTTCTGGGAATTAACGATATTCAGTACTCAGCAGAATGGAATAGCACTCACATTTTTTATTATTTAGGAATATGTTATCAGCTCCTTTAGTATTCTCTAGTTCCCCTAAAGACAGCAGAATTAAAAAATTTTATCTGCTTCTATACCTACAATGTTCTCACAGAACCTATTTTATGTGTAACTGAAGGTCTAGCACTTTAGTCTGTGAATATCCACTGTACAATAATGCCACAGTCCATATTTCCCACACTCAAATGATGTGAATCCTGAGCTCTCCAGAGCTGGCTGAGATCTTTATCTTGTAATTAATATCAGACAGTCTCGTCAACAGGGGCGGGATGTCAGAGAGGCTAGTGATCAACCTGTCCAGAAAGTCTGTAAATCTTTCCATGACATTCTTGTGAAACTTCCACCCGCACAAAACTGCAGAGGCAGAAAGAATTTACAGGGTAACTGCAGCAAAAATGAGATCATGCTCCTTCTTCCATCCAGCACTGCAGAGACATATCATGCTAATTCTTAGACACCAGTGCTCAGTTATAGTAATTTTGTTTGGCTTGGCAAAATAGCTGGAAAAACAACAGAGAAATATCACTGGGGGAGAGAGGGGACTTAGACCATGTTCCCATGTCATTTTTTCATTACTTCCGTTAAAAGTTGTCCTAGTTCAGCCAGGATAGGGTTAATTTTCACCAGGAGCTGCTATTCGATACCATGCTGACATCATGTCCGGTACTCAAGGCGCGGGCAGAGCAGTCCCGGCTTTGTCTCACCCGGGCTGCCTCTCTGTGTCTGTAGCTGTATCCACGCGGCCTGTACCTTTATACCTCTTGTTTTGTACATTGTTATCCCTGTTGCTGTTACTGTTGTTGTGATTGTTGCTTTTGCATAGTTGTATTAAATTCTCTTTATCTCAACCCGCAGGGTTTGTATTTTGCTCCCTCTCCTGTTCCCGTCCGAGGGGTGGGGGGGCAGCGGCCACGTGGTGCCTGGTCCCGGCAGGGTTTAAACCACCACAAAAGTATAATTCCTGCTGATAAATTAAGACCTATAAAAACTATGCTAAGAAAACTCTACAAGATGAAGAAAGAGAACATAAAACCCTTTTGGCTAAGATGGAACTTACATGTATAAAAATACTAATTTTGCCATTTCTTTGCAATTCTGACCTTTTGCACTGAAGTGGTCATGGTATCTTCTTATTCTGGAAGATACATACATATAAACACATCTATATAAAGGTGTACATATAAAGATATACAGATACAAAGAATACTCATACATTGGATATCAGGAAAAATTCCTTCACTGAAAGTGTTGTCAAGCACTGGAACAGACTGACCAGGGAAATGGTGGAGTCACCATTCCTGGAGGTACTTAAAAGACACGTAGATGTAACGCTTAGGGACATGGTTTAGTGGTGGCAGTGTTTGGTTTGTGGTTGGACTCAATAATCTTGAAGGTCTTTTCCAACCTAATTGATTCTGTGGTTCTAATGAAAGAGTACTGGGTGCAAGAGGTCTGGGTAGCATATTATCGGTCTGAACCTGGAGAAATAGCAGTGCAATAACAAATCCAAAGGGTGTTTTTATATAGGAGAGGTCTAAAGACTCATATTTCATTCCAAATGTAAAGAAAGTGGAAGCTCTCTTTCAGCAAAAATCTCAGGCAGCACCTCTTGCCTCACAGAGGCTGTGAATCATAGGTGATGTGAAAGCCAATGCTACATGAGAAAATTTCAGTAACATTTATTTTTATCATACTTATCTCAATCCAAATGTGTTATTCTTTGTACTTGGCACAGGAATGTGTGTAAAAGGAGACTGTCCAAGAAAAAAATCTTGACATATTCACTGATGAGGTGCATAGAGAGTAAAAAGCCCCAGAAAGGTAAAGCAACTGCCTGGGTCCATAGCAGAACCTCAAGTTCCTTCACGAGGAGTCTGGTGTTCTCTGCATTGAATCATTCAACTGTCTATGGAAACCAATCCCTCTGTGGGCAAACTTTGTCAGTATTTCCATCCATCACTGTGATGTTCTTGTGTCAAGACAATAATAAAAGTCTTGGGGGATGGGAGAAAATGTTATATTTCTTGTAAGAATCCTACTAGCCCTAACTCATGTATTCTAGAATGAGTAAGGTCTGCATGGTTTGATCCAAAGCTCTCCTAATTCATGTATACTGCTGCTCCAGGTTCCTTAAACTCTTGTTTAAAATGCAATCCATACTGTCTACCTGACTATTTTACAAACGCTATCCTCAGTATGAAAACAATAGCAATCACTGAAAATTAGCATAGCATCAAGAATCAAGTTGTTTAGAGAATCAACTATATCTACGTTCTCCTAACACTAAACACTAATTAACAGTATGACATAAATCAAAACTGTCCCTTTTCCTCTCCTGGGCACTGCACTGGAAAATATCAGAACAGCAAATATACTTGGAATGTTTCTTACTTTTTTTTTTAAACTTTATTAATGATAAAATACTGGATGTCAACGTGCAGTGCTTTGTGCATTGCATCAGACAGCTTGAACAGTAATTGTGATGAATGGGAGTGGCAGGGCCAAGGTTACAGGCATTTAAGAAGGCTCTATGGATTGAAAATATTAGGATTGATTAAAGGTCAAATACTTTATGGATTTATCAGTGTTGTATACGTTTTCTCATGACACAGAACCACTTACACTACCTACAACATTAAATAGAAAAGAGCTGCAAATCAGATAATTTTTAAGTCTTTAACCCACATGCAAGCTTAGCCATTGAGCATAATTAATGGCACTGAAATGTTTTGATTAGTCAAGCAATAAACCAGCTAACCCCCCACACCCCACCCTCCAATAATTCCTCTAGCTTCATGCAGGCTCATAGGTAACAGTCTTTCTTAATTAATGTTTAGTATTTACAAACATACCACCTGGCAAAAGGATTATAAAAAGATACTTTTTATAGTGTTGTTTAAAATCTGTGTTTATTTAAATCAACCAACTTTAGTTTAACAAGGATCTTTAACTTGATGGTTCACCTATGTTCTGTCTTCCTTGTTTTCTGGGAAAATAGAGTTTGAGATGGATATTTATATATAATCTTTGATGCAAAGACTTTTTTAGGATCCAGACAAGCAAATGACTGTCACCATTTGTTTCACAGTGGATTTGAACTGGCCTTCCTAAAGTCCAGTTCTGGACTGGACTGCCAATTAGCACAGAGCAGAAGAAGCACGAAGTACGGGAATCTGTGGGAAAGAGCTTTGGATTTGGAGTTCTTCTCTAAGAAGTTGAGGTGACTCTGCTGGTCTCACTAACATCATGACTGAACCTTTAGTTTAAACTTTTCAACATACCAAAGTATAGTACTTACTTTAAGCAAATGAAATCAGGTTGACTTTAGTGGCTTCATTCTTTTGCTTCAGAGCCTGATCGAGTTACCCTACTGAGTCTTTTTCATTGGCTGTGGTGAGCCCTGCACAATGCGTGCCTACGTCAGAGGCACATCCAGGCCTGTGATTTGCAGTACACTACCTTTTGAACTTTACTGAAAAAAGTGGAAGTAGAAACTTGATAAGAATCTCACCATAGTCTTGCACCTGCTTTTTATGATAGTCTTTGCTACATTTATGTCTTATACATTTGCACAGTTGACAAACACCTGGGAAGATTGAGCAAAGACAGAGGGAGGAGAGGGTTTTCTAAGCCAAAGTGTTTCTTTTTGTAAGTTATGATTTCCTTCTGCAATGAAAGGTGCTCATAAAGCTCATCTCTTCCCACACTACCAACAGTCAAATTCACCAAAGACACCCTTCCCAAGTATCAAAGTTTCCCAAAAGATGGCATAAATTACTGTGTAACATATCACCTAAGGCTCAGAATGGAGAAATATTCATCAGCTTGATCAAGGGATCCCAGAAGAAAGGCCCCTGTCAGACAGGTTAGTGGTAGCTAAATTGTGTTGCTCAATAACTGAGCAAATCTTCTTCTCAGTTACTCCAAAGGGTGTGACATCCAATCCCAAAGGCTTTGCACACAGTGGCATTGAAAGGGTGTTGAAGGGGGTGCTTGTCTCTTCTCTAGATTAATAGCAGTGAAAAAGTGGAGTTTGTTGCAAGCATCCACAGACATGTCTATAAGGGAAAAAAGATGTCTTTGCATTTGAAGAACTGAAGTATTTTCCCATTACGTCTCCTGCAAAGAAGCTGCTGGTCTTACTGGTTTCCTAAGAGTGTGAGCATGTGTCTTCCAGCCTACAGCTTTTGGATGCTTGTGTGAGAAACAAGGATTAAGGCAATAGAACAAAAGCAACTTAGTTTAAATTTGGCCTCTGATATGTGCCAATTTGTTGGTAATTATGATTCTATTAAATTTGATAGCAACCTCTAGTGGGTGGACATATGAAAACTCAGACCTGCTTCCTCAGCAAGGAAGCTTTAAAGAATAACACCCATTTAGTAGTATGACATTTGATTAAAGCAGGCTCAAATATCCTAACTGTAAAGGTTAAGCACAGACGTGTGTCACACAAGATGCACTGAATAAATGACGTAATGTCGATAGACCTGTAACAACGAAAAACATTCCAACGCCACATTTTGGCAGAAAGTTTGATACCATATAAAATACAATTAAATGGCTATAACTTACATGGCATGAGAATCAGCATCCTATAAAAATAATATAATATTTATCAGAAACTTTCCAAAATACTTAATTGCCTTTCAAAACAACTGCTCTGCTTTTGAAATTGCAGGTCCTTAAGTAGGTTTGTACCGTGCAAGCTAGCATTTGTAGTATTATTTTTTGGCAGGGTAATGTTATAAGCTGCAGGCCATTTCAAGTGCAATCATTTATCATATCCCTGGCATAAAAAAAAACCGCCTGCTTCTGCAGCAAGTCTAGTATGACTTACTTTTTATCTAAAAATGAAATTTAGTTTATGTCACAAGATCCCTGCATCACTGAGAGTTTTCTGGGGAACAGAGTTATACAGTGGTCCTGACTTTTACTGATTCATAGGTACCAAGGAAGCTGCAAATTTTAAAGAAAAAAATATAATGTTGCGGAGTTATACAGAAAATGTGGTACTAAGCAACATGGTTTCAACAGACAGGTCATCCAGACAAACTTTGTAGCTTCATTTAGAAAGTAAACCAGTCTCCCAGGCAATGGAAGATAGCACCTCTCTATGCTTCTGTAAGCATTCAGTATTGCCAGAGAGTAAACAATCAGGAAAACTGGGGAAAAAACCACAATAAAACAAAAAAAAATCCCAAGGATTGGCAGGGAACTGGCTAGGAGGAGTTAGAAGTGTTATCAGCTCCATTGGAAGCTACTCATGGAGTTGTTCACAGTTGGGACTGCTGATGTTTAATATTTACAGCAGTGTCCATAGTATAAAAATGTGAAACTGTGCTGACAAAATTTGCTGATGACCATGGTACAGGCAGTACAGAAGTGTCAAAACGACATGTTGAGAGGCCTTGATATCACTCAATTAGCAGAAAGGAGATAAAATTACATTGTACAAGATGTAAGATAATGCACGGAAGGAGAGATAACAAGAAATTCTCATGTAAGCAGTGCATTCAGCTGCCAGAAACAGGTCCATAGAAACAACCAAAGAGGACCTATGTCTTCAAACCAATCACATAATGCTATTGAACTGTCACCGTTATGCAACCATTTAAAAAGCTAAACAGGATGGACCCAAGGTTTATCCACAAGGTATTTTCTACAGTGAAATAGAAATGCATGGGCATTGCACAAGCTATTGCTGTGATCCCTTATGTCAAAACATATTGTTCTTGTCAAAAGTGCTTAAAGAGCTTGCCAAAGGAGCAATGGAGAAATATCTGGTGAGCATGGCCTGGGAGGAAGTGGGTGTGGTGCCCTATGAAATCACGTCTCAGAAAGCAACAATTAAATGATTCAACTTCAGGGAGAGATTGGGACTGATCTGTCTGCTCAATGCAATGCAGAACAGAGAAGAAACTCTTTGGGCTGAATAAGGTGACCTGATCAGCAAGCACAACCTGTCTATGGCAACACCAAGATACTCAGTCCTTCTGAGGATCCTTCTCCTAACAGGTTGCCTCTATTATCAAACCAAGCTGATTTAAAACTTAGCTAAGGTAAAAAGCTTTCTAGCAATTTCCCGTAATTAATATCTTAATAGACTTCAGTAACCCAAAGACCAGGTGAATTTTGTTTATCGATACACTAGAGAGCCAGATTCCAAATTTTAACCAAACTTAACCCAAAATGCATGGGGACAGCCCTGTAGCAGACAGAGCCCTTGGCAGCGTGAGTCCATGCCTGGAAATTACAATGTTCTTTCTCATGCTTTTTCTATAAGCAACAAGCAGACCCCAGCTTGGTTTTGTACAAAGCCAAGTTTGAAAACTGCTCCTAATTGCTTTATGTGCATAGCACAGTTAAATGACAAGGAAGGCATCCTATTTCACAGCTCACATGCCAGCTTTACATATGCTCATAGACATCCTAGATACATATTTAAAGCTCTGTGACAATGTGAGAAAGAAATACTGACAGAGCCACCTGTGAAAAGAAGGCTTTTGGGGTCTGTTGGCTCCTTGCTTTCAGAAGATACCTACAAACATTCTCATCCCCAGGCACCTACGAATGGTGATACCAAAATCAATAAAATAGGCATAATGAGAAATCCACAGAATTCATCCAACACTAGAAAGGAGATATTAGCTAGCACAGAAAAACAAGAAGTTTTATTGTCCTGCTCATATCATATGGAGCATGCTTAATTCATTTATTTATTTTTTTCTAATAGTCTTATCCTTTTATGTTATTACAGCACTTCAGAAAATCTCAAGGTCTAGGGGGAAGTTTAATGTTTGCTGTTCTGGGATCATTTGAAGCCATGCATTCAAAGAGGACAAAATCACTTTTAAGTCTGCCTGTAGGAAATCTATCTTGGCAACCAGACAACTAGAATTAGTTATTAAAGGCATGTCAAATGAATAAAGACACCTCTGTAAGGGGAACCGCAAAAGCATTTACTTTTTCTAATATGAATACTGGGCTAATACCAAATCATCTTTCATTTTCCACCCTCTCTTCACCTCTTAGACCAGAGGTCAGATCCAATAAAGACTAACGCAACTGAAAATCATTTCAGTTTTTTGCATCTATTACATAGCAGATGTATATTAAATAGCACTGCCTGGAAATGAAGCAAACTCACATAATCTTATGTGGCAATGTCCTTCTGGAGCTGGTTCACTGCAGGACAAAGAAGTCTCTGGTGTTATTAAAAGTGAGGAGGCACACCAAAAATTGGGGGGGGTTCCCCTTCTAGGAAAAAAAAAAAAAAGAGGTAGAGTTTTCTATTTCTGTAATGAAAATTAAGGTACTGAGACACCTGCATTCAGGTTCAGAGTCTGCACTTCTTTCCTACACTGGGCAACCCCCCTGGAATCACTTAGTCAATCAGTAAAGGCAAAATACACATTTTCATGGTAGCCAGCATCTGGAAGAGTGAGAATGATTCCTGATTTACCAAAGATTTCCTATGTGATACCTCCTAAATTCCTCAGAGCAAAAGAGGAGACTTCAGGATATTCATTTTTACTGTGCATACATCAGAAAGCAGGAGGGCTGTGCTGTTTGACTGTTACAACTTTACTTGAAAATGTACAATTTATGTATATACCCACTGCTTTAAATCTTCCTTATCAGAATATGGCCAGATTTGACAAAGGTCCAAAAGCAAGCACAAGCTGCTTCTAGACTTTTTTGTTAACTGCTTGTCTCTGTTTAAGGCTCAGGGCGATCCCCCACGGAGCAAAATTTGTTTCACCCCTCTCCCCCCCACCCCAACCCTTCCCTCCCGGGGGAGGAAGAAAGGCCTCACACAAAGTTGGAAATCAAGATTACAACTTCTAACAGGGAACAACAAAAGAGATATTAAAGGAAGGGGAATATACAGAGGTATCAAGAGAAGATATATATACAAATATATACAACACGGATCCTCGGATGTTGCTGGATTCCTCCCAAGCCACATGGAGATGTAGCAGCCACACAGAGGTGCAGTCCCAGCAGCAACTTCTTATGTCCTTTTATAGAGTGTGGCAGGAAGAGGAGTGGAATAGCCACTCCACCTGTTCGTCCCCTTCCCCAAACCTTAAACCACAACACTGCTGGATAATGTCTAATGAGAAAGGAGACAGAAAACCCATGAGTGGGCAAATGACTGTCCCAATCTGGTATTTGTTGAAAGAAGCAACTACAGATTGTGGTTTTATCTTGATCCACTTAGTCAGGAATATTTATTTGGACTACAGTAGCCATAAAAAAAATTTAAAAAAATAATTTAAAAACAAAGGTAAATCGTTTTGACAATAGGTAGCATATACAGTTACTAAATTTGTCAGAATGGAGCACTATCCAAGGCCTTCCTTTTAAGAAATATATAGTACTTATACACAAAGTAATTCACCTGCTCAATCAGACACAGAGAAAATTAAAAAAAACATGGCAAAAGAAAATCTTGTGGATGGAAAAATACTTGCACTATTTATACAAGTTGCAGGTTAGCTACCAGACACACTTGTTTAAAAGACTTTGGAAAAGGAAAAGTTCCAAATCTTACCAAAAATAAACACTTTTCAGTTCATGCAATTCAGTAAAACACAACCTAAAGAAGCTTCTAGCCTGTGACCTACAAATCAGATAGAAGTTCTCCATATTTGCTAGATATCAGCCTCTTCTTCTGTATTGAGTACTGTACAGGGGCAGACGAGGAGAGAGTTGAGAGTCTCTGGGTGAGAATTAAGGGGCAGGCTGGCAGGGGTGACACTGTTGTGGGTGTCTATTACAGGCCACCAGATCAGGGTGAGGAAGTTGATGAGGCCTTCTACAGGCAGCTGAGAGCAGCCTCACAGTCACAGGCCCTGGTTGTTGTGGGAGATTTTAACTTCCCTGATGTTTGCTGGAAGGACCACTCAGCCAACCAGCCACAGTCCAGGAGGTTCCTCCAGTGCATTGATGATAACTTCCTCATGCAAATGGTGGAGGAGCCGACTAGGAGAGATGCGCTGCTGGATCTCATCCTCACTAACAAGGAGGGTCTGGTCGAAGCAGTGAAGGTTGAGGGCTGCCTTGGTTGCAGTGACCATGAGAT
>VYZX01028907.1:8878-69750 GCA_013401335.1 Brachypteracias leptosomus | reverse complement strand
GAAAGGCTGAGGGAGCTGGGTCTCTTTAGCTTGCAGAAGAGGAGACTAAGGGGAGACCTCATTAATGTTTATAAATATATAAAGGGGGAGTGTCACGAAGATGGAGCCAGGCTCTTCTCGGTGACAAACAATGATAAGACAAGGGGTAACGGGTACAAACTGGAACACAGGAGGTTCCACTTAAATATGAGAAGAAACTTCTTCTCAGTGAGGGTAACAGGACACTGGAATGGGCTGCCCAGGGAGGTTGTGGAGTCTCCTTCTCTGGGGACATTCAAAACCCGTCTGGACATGTTCCTGTGTAACCTAATCTAGGTGATCCTGCTCCGGCAGGGGGATTGGACTAGATGATCTTTTGAGGTCCCTTCCAATCCCTGACATTCTGTGATTCTGTGATTCTTCATCACTTCCCAGAGCAGAATTTCTCAACCTTCTTCACTTACTCCTTACCATGTCCTAAAGCCTGTTGTCATATGTGCTACCATACCACTTGTACTGTCTCAGGAAGAAAACTCTTGATTTATACAATGTACCAAGTTAAACTGGAAAAAACCTCCTCTGATTTCTCATAGTATGTGTTGACTTTTCTTCACATTACACTCACAGCTTAGCCCCAAGGAATTTCTCTATCACTCAGCCTAGACAGAGCTAACAGAGGGAATCCAGCTGAAATGTCTAGTGAAATTAACTCTTTGGAGCCAGACACAGCCACTGAGGAGGACACTCTCTTAGGCCTTTCTCATAACTACCTATAAACAGCAAGGAAACATCATAAAGTCATCCAGTTTGACTTCCACGCTCTCTAGTACATGTATACCATGCATAGAATTAACCCAGTTGCTCCAGTATTAAAACCATCAGATTCTGATTTACCAATAGGTATTCCATATGTCTCCAGTGCCAACTTAAGAAGGTCAAGAAACTGAGAGACCACCACTTATTTGATACTTTGCTAACTCTGGTGAAATTTTTTGCAGTAATAGTCATCAGCCCCGAAGAAGCAGACTGATAACTGCCCAGCTTGTACCTTCACATCTGTATTTCCTGATTATTGATTGCACTACCTTGATGCAAGACCTGAGCTCTAGAGGCTTAAACTCGCTTGTTGATCTCATCCTGGAAATGTACAAAGCCCCATTTCTGCATCTTAGTGCTTTAATAATATAGTATTCTCTGTAAAAAGGATTAGGTACTTGTTGCAGATCCCAGGTTGTTGGCGAGGACAGAGTAGATTTATGTCCTATTGGAAGTATAAGGAGATACAATTCTATGATAATCACTATAGCCTATCAAAAGAGCAGCCTACTGCTCTTGCATAGTCAATCTTTGACTTGGATTTGGGGGAAAACAGCACAGTACTTCAGCAGGAAATTGTATATTTAGACTCAAGAGGAGTTCCTTCCTAAAATTCCATAGAGGTTGTTTTGTGTCCTGAAACATGAAGATTTAAACCTTCTCTATTGTAAATTTGAATACACTTTTATTCATATGAATCTTCAACATTTTGAAAATTTAGCTCATGAAGCTTTTTATGTGTTTTGTTACCTTTGTAACACACAAATTCCAGATGAACCATGGGTATGTAAATAAATATTATGTCCTTGGTGACTTTTTAATGGACATCATTGCATATTTACTTGCAAAAAACAGAGCTGGCTCTGGATAGTTCTGAAGAACTTTGTTATAACAGTGGAGGCCTTTTTTTGCTTTGAAAGTACACACAAACAAAGTCTGCATGCTGGCAGCCCACAGTGCTATTTTGCTGTCTCAACTTCAAAGCAGTCACCTTTCAAAAGGTTGGCTAGTTGTGCTCACAGGGAGAAAACTATTTATACTAAGGAAAGAGATAACCCATTTAAGATGCCTGAAGGAAGTATGTGCTCTGCTCCATAATGCTGCTTTTTATACAGCGATCTCTTAATGTAATGGCCATAGTGCAAGGCTTCAAAGGAGCAGTTGCAAAATTATTTTGATGTTGACATGCTGCTTATCACACACTCACTTTTTCTGTTAAACTTGATTCAGAGCCAGTCAGATATATCACATGAAATCAGGCAAGAGAAGAAGACTTCTATCACTCCTTCCTTTTACTTTCCATAGGGCACAGCAGAAGGAATGACACTCTTTCACTTCAACAGATTACACCAAACTTGCAGCTCCACCACCGAGCATATGCTTAATTTCCTGTGCATCCACAGCATACGGGGGTCTAACAAGGCTGAGCAATACAGCCTGCAGTATTTTCTCACATACCAAGACAATACGGAACCACGTAAGTTGTCCAACAGATGTCTGCTGTTAAAGATATGTTTTTAATCAAAGAAGGACAAATCTAATAAACTGAGAATTTTTATTATGCGTTTCAAGTTGTTGTCTCTGGTGCCTACAATGGCACTGCGTATCTGCTTGGTTTTTACTCCACAGCTGTAAATTAGAAAAGAGACAAAAGGAGTAGATCCAGAAGTCACTACTATTTCCCTCATTACTATTTAGTGGGTTTAGAAACAGAATAAACTAAAATTCATGTGAAAGAGCATATATACACGCCGTATTGGATTAATAAAATTAATTTCCTAGCCTCCTGAATCTTCTTACTTTCCTTGATATGCCTCTCCCTAACAAGTTGAAACATTTTTTTATTACTAGTTGAACTGCTGAAAATTAATCCATGCTTGAATTTTAGACTACTATGGTTATAGTTCGTTTGTCAAAATAGAAGTAAATAATACTAGAAGAAGGAATATGTGCTTGAAGCAATTTGTACATAGCATTATTGATTGAACATGACACCTCAGAGAAGGCAGTACATGAAGAACTAAAACTTGGATTTTAGTCATAAATGTAAAACTCTAGTCTACATCATAATCTGCCAGACACGTGAGTAGGTGGGTAGGTACAAAAGGACATTAAGGACAGAAATCGTAGCATTATGCATCATCACAGTTTAAAAAAAAAAGGTATACTCAGTTTTTAGTCTATAGGTAGGAGGGAAGGCTTTTGTACCCAGGTTTAATGAAGTGGTCTTTGTACTTTTAGAACTGAAGAATTCTCTCTATTATTCTCATCTCAGCTTTCTTCTCATTTTCCCTTAAAACATGAACATTTCCTACACGAAAAATACCTGAGTTTTTCTAAACACATATGTGGTCATATTTCATACCCACCACCTCTTGCCCCTGTCATTGGAAAAGACAAACTATCTCTCTTAATCTGTAAGGTAGAAAAGAAGCAGGTAATAACAACATGAAGCCAGCACTGACACTGATGTGATACCACAGGATTTTATATGCAGAGTGTTTTTCTCACATTTTTTAATCACAAACTATAACCGCAGGAGGGTGTGACTGCTCCCACATAGATTCTTTTTCTTAAACTAGGTTTTTAAATGTTTGAGGCTCTGTACAATCCCTAAGTGAAAGACCAAAAGCGAACAGCAAAGATAAGTGCCACTGACCACAGAAGTCCCACAAAAACAAAATACACACAGATCTGAAAAACTAGTTATAAACAGCCTTGCCTTTGGGTCACACACACTATATGTCAGAAACTGTGAATCCAGTACAGTTTAGCACACATTTAACAAAAGTTGGGTCATGCAAGCAGTGTATATAAAGAACTCATTATACTTTCATCATTTGTAAGTTAGCACTATAAGCAGAACAATGGATTTTGCTACTCGTTGCTCTCTCATGGCTGAAAGGAATTCTACCCTACTGCTGCTTTTTTTTAAGAGTGGTAATTCATTACTGAAAGCTCATCATGGTAGTAGAGCATCATAAGAATTAGATTTTCCAACATCTGGTTGCTCATAGTCTGGTGAGTTATTTACAAATGTTCCACAAAGTGACAGGAATTTCCATTAAACAGATTCCATGATGCTACTGACACTTTCACAAATTTCCAACTTTTCACAGACTACCACAATACTATGGAATCCTGACAAAATGCTATGAATTCCAGTGAATGCTATAGTCTCCTTTATATTCTTGAATTTGTGAAGCTTATTCCTAACTGAATATTTCACTTCAGCCTTGCACTGACTGAACAGTTCTACATTTTAATTTTAAAAAATTGTAAAGCACAAGTTACTTTGCATTTCAATTCAGTATTTCCCCGCTGGCACACTCCTTGTTGCTGCAGGGAGAGTGCAGGAAAGACTGCTTCAATTCAAACCATGTGAAAGTCTATAGTTGCACTGGTGCCTCTTTTTCTGTTCCACAGCCTGATTTCAGAAGACTGTTTGAAGAAGTAATGCAATCCATTTGCTCAGTTTTCTAAATAATGAGAATTGACAGCTCTGTGCTGCAATTGCTGTACATGACACTAGTGCTGAAGCTTTACTCACAGCAATGTATCACAGGGGAGGTCACAGTGAAACTTACCCTAAGTAGATCAACGCTCTTGAATTCATTGTTTCTCTTCCCTTGTACGTGTTCCTTCCTCGTGAAAATGTTTGTAGTCTGCCAAAACAACAACGGAACATGAACATTACGAGGGCAGACCAACACTGCTGGCAAAGCCACAACAGCCGTGTGTGATATCTGAGAAGCACCAGAGCTGTTTTAGCAGGTGAACTGGGTAACAGCCGTGCTTCAGCACTTAGATTGCCTGTTTACATGTTTATATTTTTGTTTCCCATGTTCAGCCCCTCGCACTGTAAAACCAAGTGAACAGACTGAAATCTGAACAGGAACTTTTTATANCCCCCTCTACTCTGCCCTGGTGAGACCACATCTGGAATACTGTGTCCAGTTCTGGGCCCCTCAGTTCAAGAAGGACATGGAACTTCGTGAGAGAGTCCAGTGCAGAGCCACAAAGATGATGAAGGGAGTGGAACATCTCCCTTATGAGGAAAGACTGAGGGAGCTGAGCCTCTTTAGCTTGGAAAAAAAGGAGACTGAGGGGTGACCTTATTAATGTTTATAAATACATTAAGGGAAAGTGTCAGGAGGATGGAGCCAAGCTCTTTTTGGTGGTGTTTAATGATAGGACAAGGGGCAATGGGTGCAAGCTGGAACACAGGAGGTTCCACCTAAATATGAGAAGAAACTTTTTCACGATGAGGGTAACAGAGCACTGGAACAGGCTGCCCAAGGAGGTTGTGGAGGCTCCTTCTCTGGAGATGTTTAAAGCCCACCTGGACACGTTCCTGTGCAACGTGGTCTAGGTGATCCTGCTCCGGCGGGGGGATTGGACTAGATGATCTTTCGAGGTCCCTTCCAATCCCTAACATTCTATAATTCCGTGAACATTAAAGAGAGTTAAAAAGAAGATAAGGACCTGCAGGTCAAAGTACATTGCAGGCACACTACCCACCTCTTGGGCAGACCCTGGAATTTTTGCAAGAACAGCCAGGCACAAACCTAGGGGTTAGCACAAGCACAGAGGCCACCAGCTAAGAGCAGACCCAGTACCAGTGCAGAGCAGTGTAAGAGCACACCAAATAGATCCAGGGAACATTCTGTGTACAGTTCCTCTTGCTAGCCAGAAAAAACTACATATTTGTCTTCTTCTCCAGTGGTGACAGAATTTCATGAACATTTCTGGCAGTTGCTCCTTATCATTGTGTGTTTATTTTCTCCTGTTATACGAATTTATTTTGAAAATATTTTCTAACTTGGCAATGTGCTACTTTACAGGCTACATTCATCCAAAAGAGCTTTTTATAAAGCAATATTATTATATGAGAAATCACAAATGTTGCTATGAAATAATAATCTGGGAAAGAATAATAAAATTAATTCTAATGAGAAACTAAAAGTGCTTGAGAATTATGTAATAGCATATTCTATCTTTGACATTTGCCACCTATAATGGGTTGTACTGCATCTGTCATTTCATTAGACATTGCAAAATACAGATTCAGGACTGCCCTGTCATTTACAATTTTCCTGTTCTACTGAACTGCAATATTTCTACCATCTGTATATATTGCTTTAAGATTATGCAAAGTCATATTTATCTGGAGATACTTTTTGTCATCCCAATAATTTAGATAAACTGCAATAACACCCACAACCTCTAAAAGTTTCTGGAGAACAGTGGCACATGGTGAATACTTCCAACCGTTCAAGAAACAATGACACTTGTCTGGTTCAGTAAGATATTCTTTGTCATCCCACAACCCAGACTTATGGATTACCATCTGCCCACCACAACAGTTCATCTGGTACATCACCCTTTACTAGTCACACAAACTGATTGAGTGCTTGGCGGCCACTCTCCGTTACCATCTTTCCTCTCATCCTGCATGTGACAACAGGCCTCAAATTTACAGTGCCTGTGCCAGTCAGCTCTGTTGACTATGCAGTGAAGAACTCCTTTGTGATGGAAAGATAGGTCTGCAAATAGCTGCAGATTACAGAATGGAGGTTAGGCACCAGTGGCACAATCCTATGGATACAGGTACTCCACTTCCAGAATTCATGCAAAAGCAGCTTTGTTCAAACTTGTAGACAAACTGATTTTCCCTCACAAATCCTACTTCCTTGTTTAGATAGGATCACTCATCAATGCGTATAAATATCTGAAGGGAGGATACCAAGAAGATAGAGCCAAGCTGTTTTCAGTGGTGCCCAGTGACGGGACCAGAGTCCATGAGCACAAACTGAAACACAAGAGCTTCCCTCTGAACATCAGAAATCACTTTTTTACTGTGAGGGTGATCGAGCACTGGCACAGGTTGCCCAGAGAGGTTGTGAAGTCTTCCTCTTTGGAGATATTCAAAAGTCATCTGGACATAGTCCTATGCAACTGGCTCTAAGTGTCCTTGCTTGAGCAAGGGAGTTGGACCATATGACCTCCACGGGTCCCTTCCAACCTCAACCATGTTGTGAATCTGTGATCAGAATCTGCAGGAAACTTCCTTCAAAGCCCTATGTAAAGTCCTTTCTTTTATCTACCCAAAACACGTATAAACACTGAAAAGAATATGTGCGCAATCTATCAAGAAGACAGATTATCAGTGTGATGCCTGTCTGCCCAGTGATTGCCTAGCTAAACCAAGAGTGAGACAAACTGACTTACTACACCTCAAAAGAAGTTATGCTTTTATGAGAGCATATAAGGAAAGGTAGGAACAATTCCCTTTTCAAGTCCCTGAGGCTTAGTTCAAGTGCCCAATTCAGTAATGATATTGCAGATGGACATAAGTTATCTGTCTCTACTTTTAAGTGAATGGAGAGATGCAGAGGTTATTATGACTGAGGCTTTGCCTTTATCATGGAAGCAAAGATTTGTGTTTTACCATGGAGTGTACACATCAGCTCAGTGAGGTTTTTCTGCTAGAAAATCACAAGGAGGCGGCACCATTTGGGGCTTATCTGGCTAGCAATAAAAGTTACAACTGTATTATCTCCATTGGGATTCAATGCAGACAACTAAGACACAGTGGCTAATAATTATTTGTGGGATATGTACTTTAAATGGTGAGGTGCAAATTTATATCCTAATGTAGGGTGGCTAGAAAACAAGGTGGTAAAGGCTGCTGTGAAGATAAGCTGAGACTGAACCTTTCACCAAGCCCTGGCCATGACATCCTTATAAATTAGTATCATCACCTTTGAGACTTTGTTGGCCTTCTATGACTTTCTGAGCAGGAGAGGAGATATAGCTACTTCTTCTGCTGTGTCCCGTACTATACACGAAACAAGACTGTAATTACTTATACTCACTGGGTTCCCATCAGTCATTCTGACATTGAAAGACCCAAGTATGCTCTGGTTATTTCCACTTTCTGCAAGAAGTTTCACTTTAGCTACTTATAGTAATAAAGTTATTGGTTTCAAAACAGCTATTTTGAACAAATTAGATCCAGAATTTCAAAAATATATTAAATACTATGAATCTCAGTCATACTGTAACTGAGACTAGGAAAACCTCACTACCTCCAGAGTCACTACTACATTAGTGTAAGGGGAGAGACTAGCTTGCAACTATGATTTGCAAACGTCTCTCTCATTGGGAAACATCAGAAAGCTGATCTGAAAGATAGGACATTTTCTAAAATCCAGACTAGTCCCTTGAAAAGATTTGCACACATTTGTCACACTTTGATGGAGCAATTCAGACATTGGAACAGTGAATTTTTTTGACCTTTTAATCAATTCCATTTTGCAAGTACTCCATCTGAGAACCACAAAGGGTATTTACAGGACCCATTCTCTGGAGTTGATGGAAACTTTCTGTCAAATAACTATCTGCAAAGGCAGACAAAAGACGTAATGACAGGATACATTTGTGGAAAATCTGAAAGCATTGAAAAAAAATCTGGACCTGAAAGCAGACGAGTTAGAACAAAGGGACCCAAGAAAGATGTAAGGCAACAATTAGGGCTAAAAAATTAAAAATACTGAGGAGTTTAATCAAACAGGACAGTCTAATCAATGAAAAGCATACCACATGCTCTCTGGGTAATTGCATCCCTCCTCTTCTTTTTTCTGTTTTTTTCTTTGTGGTGGTAGTAACAGCCCATATTTAAGATAATTGCATTCCTATAAAACTCAGAAGTCTAGAACTACCATCATTTTCACATTTGTCGTGTGGGACGTCATTTGTCTGTAGTCAACAGCAGCTGTCAGTGATTTCAGTGGGAGCAGGAAGGGCAGTGATGATGGACAAGTAAGTGACAAGTGGACTTCAAGCACAAACAGCTCAATGATGCTTTCTTTTATTGCTTTTCCCTAGAAGAAAG
This sequence comes from Brachypteracias leptosomus, assembly GCA_013401335.1. Taxonomy (NCBI): domain Eukaryota; kingdom Metazoa; phylum Chordata; class Aves; order Coraciiformes; family Brachypteraciidae; genus Brachypteracias; species Brachypteracias leptosomus. Next base: position 61,058 of record VYZX01028907.1, on the reverse strand, counting down.
AATTAGCCCATCTGATGGCACAGACAACCTGAGTACTTCTCCATGGTAGCGCATACTCAGACATTATGCAAGTAGGTCTCCTGTGCACAAGTCCCCATCTCAATCTGGTGTAACTATGTTACTTATTCAGAAGTGGTGAGTAGACAAGAATTAAGCATAAATCTTAAAGACAAATAGGATAGAAATATGAAAACAAATCCACTCATTAAATAACCACATATATGATTGTTATTTACCAGTTCTGTCTCTTAGTGCTTTTATCCAGAGAAATGAGCAAAATCCTTTAGAGAGGCTTCTGATCTCATATGAACCAGTATTTAAAGGTCTGATTTTAAATCAAGTTAGTTAGCATAATCTAACAAAAACTTAAATGGAAAAAAAAAATAAAATTGTTTATATACCTACAGTTCCCAGCACCACAATCTTTAGGGGTACACACATCTATGTTTGGTAAATGCATCTTACACACTTATCTGTGTGCCAATAAATTATGCTAGCTCAAGCACTTCTATAGTGATACGACCACACTGCTCAAGTTGAAGCTAGACCAGTACAAGAGCAGTGTTTTGTGCAGCCTTTAGGATTTTAGGCCCAGAAAGAGTTGTAATTGTTATAAACCCCCACCACATGCACACTCCTGAGTAGATTGGGCTAGCCTTACTGTCAAACATCAAAATCTCCATGTCTTTGATCAAACTGTCCAACAGAAAATTAAGCACTAATAACAGAGATACTGTTTGGACTTAGCATATTTTCCTGGCTAGCAGGTTAAAATGCCATTTTCCTGATGGGAGATTACAGAGATTTAACTAAAGCTACCATGGTTTGATAATGGACTTATTTAATAGAAAAGCTGCTTTGGTAAAGGATAGTCAGTCTAAATGCCAGTTTGTGTCTGGGACCTTCATAAAGTTCTTTTGTATGTAATAATTATAGCCAAAACAACTATCAAGCCTTTGTTAATAATGTCCCTGCAACAGAAGAGTGGCAGTGAAACTCTAAGAGTTGACTCTTTCATACTATATCTTATTATTAATTCCAAATTCAATGCTGCTTTTTTCAGTTATAGCAAAATAACCTTAAGTTGTCTTTATAACTGCCTCCACAGAAAGCTGTCTGGACCAGATCACTGCTTAGCCAAGATTTGAGTAATCAGTTCCAAATTGTTTGCAGGATTAATCAAAATAGGCTAAAGAGGGAAAATTACTATTGGCTATCTCAATTTTAAGAAATACCTCTAATACCTCTTCTTATTAAGAAATACTAAGAAATAGTGTTATGTCCTATAATCAATGTACTGATAGGTAATCAGAAATTAGTTTGTATAAAAGACTTTCATTCTTGAATAATAAAAGACTATATCATTGGGATACAAATAAGCTGAAAGTTAGGATGCTTCAAGAATTTACATCTAGAACTGCCTGAAGACTGAGACATATACAAAATAGTCTCAAAAATCTAGAAACAAACCTCCTATCTTCTACAAGCCTTCTAAAGCCTGCTTGCCCTAGAACAAAAAACATTGTGTAATGTCACTAAGTGACATTCAAAAGTAGCTTCAATCTCAGCTGCCTCTCAATCATCAATTGTTTTTACAATCAGTGTATGTTCATTTCTTAATTTCTCTTTACTCTTTTCCTTGGTCTCCATTTGTCTTTGGTTTTCTCACCACAAATGGTGAAGATGCATTTTATTTTAAATTTACTTCTCGGAAGAAAGTTGCTTCTCCCCGCTGTTCATTCTGTTCCATTGTGCAGTTCACATCCTGATAGTCTGAAAATATACTTATTTCTATATACTTCCCTCATCTGGGATTGTGTTTCCAATAAGCCTCCCAAAAGCACTGTAATATTTACTAGTATACATTTTGGCACACATAAAGTGTGTGATTGTATTTATACTCATGCCTTTTGCATATACACATCTACACAGACCTTGAAAATATTGCAAATGTTTTTCCTAAGCTATTAAACAATTTGACCCTATTGCTGATGCCTGCTTTAGATCCCACTGTGACTCTTTTTGCATTCATTATCATTATAAAAACAACACAGAAATGCAAAACCCCACCAACCAAAAGAGTCCTCTACTTAGTTGGAAGAAGAGGTTTGAAATATACATATATATATATATATATATATATATATATATTCCAAATTATATTTTAACTAACTTGTATAACCATCCCTATTAGCAGTAAGATAATTTTCCTTGTAAAGAAGCACAGTGATTTAGTCTCTATGTTTTTTACAGATATTAATGTTATTAAGAATTCTTTTGGGTTTTTTTTTTTAGTCTCGAGCACAGTCATACCATATGAAGGATTTATGTGAGGAATGCACTAAGAGCAAGTTGTGAAATTAAAATAATATTAAGTAAGTGTTTAAAAAAAAAAGAAGCAATTTTAAGTTAAAGCTGGAGTTTCACTCTGATGACTGTCTGTCCAGAGTCATCCTTCTTTAGATTTCAGAATGGCTGCTTTTCACAGATAGGCAGTATACAGGGTTTTATATCCAGAAACACCTAGAATAATTTTATGTAAAATAAATAGAAACCAATCTGAGTGGACGTTATAAGGTAAATTTTTAAAAGTATATGTTTCATGGCAGCTTTTAAAGAGATCCAAAGATAATTTAAAGGCATGATTCCAAGACACAATAGAAGAAAGGCTGCNTCAGACAGACCCACTACAAATGGATAAGCTTAAAGTCAGGCCCTTAACTCATCTCAGAGGTTACTGAACCCTGCTCAGGACTCTGGAGGAGCAGCCACCCCTCTCGCTGGAATAGCAAACACCTGGAGCGGGTCATTTGGTTAGGTAAGTCTTTAAATAATGTGATCAGAACATAAAATAAAAATACTGACAGAACCTTTTAAAAATCAGTGCTGTCTGTATATAGTCAGTGCTGCCAAATTGTATAATAGATATACATAGACCAGTAGAATAAAACCATTTGGAAAGCACAGCAAAATGGTATTAAATTGTGCAAAGCAATTAGAACTGAACCTTTGCATTCTTTTCAGATTACTGAAGCATATATGGCTATTCAATTTTTTTCAATTACAACATTGCGCAGAGCTATATATTTCAAAGTGCTTCTCTAGGAACTAATATATAGTTCAACCAGGGTGGTATCCACAGTGTCACCACCAAGGGCAAATGGATAAAGTTACCAGAGGGAATTATTCTTTTGTGGCAGGTTGATTTAGTCTTTTTAAATGACAGCAGCTGAACAATCAACTCTTATTTGTTTCTGTTACTAATAGGGAGGTGTTAGGCAGGTCAGCCTTGTAATAAAGTTTTTTTCTGTGAGAAGAAACTGCCAGTCTTGATAACAAAATTAAAGGATTAATAATAGTAAATAGAAAGACCAAGCAGCCTCTGAGGGTATTTGAATCCATCATTGAAAATAATCTACCTACTATGTTTAGGGACATTGCTTTAGCCAGCAAAAACTTTTTTTTTCACAGTTAATCAACTCTAATATTACTTTTAAATAAAGATCAAGATTTGGGAACAGAAAGAGGAGCTTCAAAAACCAAGGGATGTATAGCAAATGTCTGTAGTGTTAAAAATGAATCTTAATAGCTAGGGATTTGAGAGAACTAATTTTTCTCTGCATACTTGAAGAGTAATCATAACGTTGTATAGAGGGCATGCAATGTAATGCCCTGCACCTGGAACAGCAAATATCAACAGGCAAAAATAAAATAAAATTAAACTCTCAGTAAGCTAACTGCAAACAGATCATCAAGATAGCAGTTGCCAGTTCATCAGCAGCAGCAGCCTGGAGTGAAACAGCCACCTTCACTATAGTTGAACTTACTGTAACCTGAAAAGCAACAGCCTCGAAGGCTGATGCTCGCAGGGGAGCTGAACCCAGCCCGTGCTGCACACCCTGCGCTGCGGGAGGGAGTTGAGCTGCTCAGCTGTGGTTTGACATGTTAGATCGATCACTTCCCACATGGATCAGGCTGTGATTCCCACTAAACACTCAGGGGAGGAGGTTTCAGGCAATGTTTCTGTGCAGGAGCTCTGTGATGCCAGCAGAAGTTCAGCAGGTGAAGACAAGCTCAGAGAAAGGTTATTTTAACCCAGCTCAGCTCTCAGGAGCAGTCCTCTGAGCAAGGCTGGACCTGAGAAACCTTCACGCCATGCTAATGAGTTAAGCAAAATTATTCCATTTCCATAAACCAGTGGAGCCCAAATTTGTCACTGTGACACCATGATTGGCAACTTGATCTATGAGCTTTGAGCAGCACACCTACCAGGCTTTTGATGAACCTTACCTCCATAGCAAAGGAAGTCTTCTAGAGACAAACCCATTCCTCAGCCCACTTCACATCCTGCTGGGAACATCCCTGCTACCTGAAAAATTAATTCAAAGGCTTTAGTAGGTTAAGTCATCTGTATTTCCTGTGAAGATACCCTCTTGATATGGTTGACATGGCTTTAGTCTAGTAAAAGATGCTTTTTCCCCAAATATACTTGCAAATTTTATCCTCATCAACCTTTTTACCCATATATGCTAGAAAACCCTTAGCTGTAAAGACATTTTGTTTCCCCTATTGTTGCCTTTCCTGAAGCACCTGCATGTTGATCCTACCATCACACTGCCTACACCTAAACTAAAACTTTCAGTCCTCCAAAATTACCACACAGGTAAATGTAACCAGGTTAAACACAGAATGGTATTTTTCAATCTGTATTCTACTTTGTATGGAAGTTTTGCATCTAGTTCAGACTCAGAGGAAGCTCCTACATCATGTTTTATGCAGCTACATTGTTTGGCTGAGTAGAAGTTCTTGCCTCTGTTTTCAGGCTAGCAAACTGTTTCCAGATTAATTTACCTGCTGCGCTGGTGTTCAGTGCTCCCCGAGGAATTCCACTTGTTTACTGGCACTTTTATCACCCTCCTGCTGCACGCTGTGCACTTTCCTTGAATGCTTCCAAATGCTCTCTGGGTGACAGTAGTTCCTCTAGTTTCTACATCTCCTTCTAAATGCCAAGCATCACCAGGACTCGAGATTGTCACAAAACAAATGACAGGCTTCAGGCCTCACCTGCCTTGTGATTTTTTGCCTTTTCTTGGTAAGATTTTAGATTAATTTAAGTATCTACAGAGGCATCTTTTTTTTCCCAGAAATTTTGTTCTGAAGCTTGCCCAGCAAATTCTGAATGTTTCCCTGGGACCTCTTTCAGACTTTTACATTTCTCTCTCAGCTTTTTCTCCTCTCTATCAAAGCAGATGCCACCTACAATTTATCAGGGAAAAGTACATTTTGTTGCTTTATTTAGAGAGAGGAGTTTCTAACTGATGACAAACCAAGTCTGCCCATTACACTACAGGCTGTGGCAAAGGACACCATTCCCATAACCAGTCCAGCTGCTAACATGTTCATAGGGAGCAGGCTTCGTGCATTAGTCCTTCCCAGCCACAACTAGCAAATGTTCTAACCACCATGGTGACTAACAGAGTGAGGTTCTTTCCCTTTCTTGCCTATTGAGTGAGAATAAACATGACCACATCTCATCAGACTAAACCCTAGAAGTCAGACATCCTCTTTTTGTGTAATCCCATCCAGGATAAGTCAGAACCTGGAGAGAGGGAGCTAGGAAGAATTCTAGTTAAGGAATGCGGTTTTCTATCCACATACTTTTGTATTGTGTATGCAGAATCAGTTCTAGCACTTTCTTTTTCATTACTTCACATTTTTAAAAACAAAATCTCAATTTGGGGCTTGAAATGACACTGACATTTCAATGAATCACTTGGGACCCCTAGACCCTGCCCAGCACTTACAGGGTTACATCAGGCTGGAGAGTCCAGTAGTATATTGGGTTAAAGAAGGCTATTGTAAAAAACAGTTGTATTTAAATCACTTAAAACAGAGAATTACAGGACACCTCTAATTACAGGACACTCACATCCATTTTCAGATCCTGCCCTTACTAAATAGACTTCATTCAGGGGGGCTTTAGAGGTGTGATAGAGAAAGCCAGGCTCAGTTATAAAAAGCTGCAGAGGCAACAGAGGCTGGATAGGCATGGCCCAGTGTTACCATTACCATTATCCATTACCTGCCTGCTGAGCTCTGAAGCAGGAGTGGCATTGTTTCTATTTAGTGCCTGTAAGTAAACTGACAAAGGTGAAAGAATATCAAAACCAAGGGTAAAAGGGTGGGATAAAAATAAGATATAAACAGTGAGAAAGATTGAATACTAGAGATTTTACTGCTTGCTGTACTGGGCTTAAACCACAACACTTGCTAATGGATTTAACAAACCCCAAAATGTGATAGATTAAAACATCCTCGTTGCTTAATTGTAAAACCATATACTTTCCAAAAGCTAGGGAAAGCCACTATAGATATACAGCACTATTATAGCCTTTCCTTGTAAAGCAATTAAATTGCACCATGAAGAAATTTAACCCTGGAAATGTAAATTCATCCAGAGAACTGGGTGTCAATCTGGGGGTTGAATTTACTGCAGTCTCCTAAAGGGAAGATCTTTGAAACCAAACCCAAACTTTATTTGAAAGTTTCTGCCTTGTTAAAGTACTTTACAAGGTGTTACCATATCCAGCTGAAGTTCACACGCAAATGATGTCATTTGCAGCAACACTTCAAGAAAAAACAAGAAATCATTTGAGACCCATGATAAATTATGTATCAGAACTGCAGATGATAATAATACACTGTAATTACTGCATGCTTTTCCACAATCCTCAAGTGTCAGCAAAACACTGAACAAGGTGTGACAGCACAGAGAACATGCGACAAGGCAAGCTCAGGAGTAACTTTTCAGTGCATTAACTGGTCTCACAACTGCCATTGTACTTTGCTGAGTCAGATTTGCCCTTGAGCAGAAATGTGGGGTGGCAGTGTGTGATGGGGCAGGTAAAGGAGAAGCACTGACAGACCGTGAGCTGCCACCCTCAGCCAGGTACACTCACCCTGTGACACATGGTGACCACAGCTACCTTCTGCTTTTGATCTTGAGCCACCAGCCTGAGTCACAGGGCAGATCCCTGTGGGAGGCACTGGCCTGAGCTGCCTCTGGCCACCACACATGGTGATAACCTAGGAAACTAACTCAGGGCATCTCCATCCAAGCTAGCCACGTGTTATCTTGCTCCTGTAGTTTTGCTGCATGGCTCAATTATTTGGAGGTTTCTGTTTTCAGGCTCCAGTGTTGAAAGAGTCCAGTTCTGGAGTCTGATGTAGTGTCTGAGCTACAGGCACTGCTAGACAAGTGGCTGCTTTACCAGCTGAAAATAACACAGAAATGAGAAACATAATTGCAGATGAGTACTAATTAGAAAATCAAGGTACAAAATATTCTCCTGCTAGTCTGTGCACCAGCAAGCCTGTTTTTCCTTTGATCTGAAGCAGATTTGTAGATCCCAGGAACAAAGTAGAGTAATTGTTCTTTCAGATCCTGGTATTGTTCTTCCACTCCACTCAGTTCAATCTATTCTTCAAATTGGACAACAGTTGGTTGCTTGCTGTGATAGGCTTCTAAAAATCAACTTTTACATACCTTTTCTTTCTGACAATTGAATAGACTTTTCTCAATTTATTTGCCTTCTCTCAAGTTCCCACCTCTGTAACCATTGAATACTCTAATTTCATACTTTGTTATCCATCTGACTTTTAATCTTAAAATCATTTTAGATTTTCTTTAGACCTAACACTTCCTGAAGAGCTCATGGCTCAACTGGCATATGTTTCATTTAAGGCTGTAGTTTCTGGTCCATGGAGTAATGCTGCTAGTTCACCTATGAGTTCATGAATTTCTTTTTTGATGCCAGTGCAATGATTTTCACAGACAGTGGTGTTGATTTCTTTATCACTCTTTTATATCTCTTTTATCCAATAATGGTCTACCTTCTCAATAGAAGTTCCAGAAAAATCACCTTTTGCATACCATTTTTTTCTGACAATTGAATTGGTGCTTCATTTCAGCAGTATGCCCATTGCATTTCTCCCAAGATGAAGTCACTTTGTGGTGCCTAACATTTAGTCTAAGTCTAGACCAATTACACCAAACCTCCAATTAATATGAACAGCATTATCAGTAACATGAACATCCATAATGTAATGCCAACCACACGACCAGGAAACTCAGCCCTTGACTAGACACATGCCATGTCTCCCAACAAAGTAGTCACTATGAACACATGGTGACTTTTTAAGACATTTGGAAGACTAAAATCTCACTCTAAATGACAGAGAATGCTTCCCTTCATAATGAGAACCTTACCTGTTTTGTCAGCAAGTCACTCATTACCTCTACAGTGTTTTTTTCCTTGGGAAAAGAGTAAAAGTTACAAGGAGAAAGGAGTGGGGATATGTGGACATGACATCAGTAGTCTGACATGGTCAGCAATCAATAGAAACAAAATATCCAAGATGGAAAAATAGCAATTTTTATGTTGATGTTTCATTGTTTTTTTCTGTCACCACAATCTTTCCTTAGGGAGCAGAGCTTTTTTCCTCAGAACTTTACACAGAACTACATTGTTACCTCTAAATGTTACTTTTTGGAGCAACTTCAGGTAAGAGAAGTTAACATACAGACACCTAAATGCTGTTTCTTACCACCCCAAATCATGAGATCATCTGATAACACTGGATTCTCAGTTCCTTTTTTAGTTTTTCAAATTATTCTGGCCCACAATTTCCAAAAAAAAAGATTGACATCATGGCATTAATCTGATGTAGGGTTGTTTTTTTTAAGGTCTGCAATACAAACACATTCCCTCATCTCAGTGAGATCTATTGCTGCAAGGTCTCTTTCAGCATCACCCCAATAAAGGACTGGTCAAATATTATCAGGAGAAAAATGCAGCAGGCCAGGCCAAGACAAGCCTTCAAAGCATGCCAAAACATGGCCATCTATCTTCCAAGAAATTCCCTGTCTGCGAAAAAAAAGGATCAGTGATGCTGAGAGGGTAGCCTTCCTCCTGCTGTAGTTCCAAGAGTGTGTGAGGGAAGGAATGTGAAGAGAGGCAGGAGAAGCACACAGGATCCATATGCTATAACGTGCTTCAGGCTCCAAATAGCTGTAATCTGTCCGTTGATTCCAGTCTCTCAATTCATATCTGTAACTTCCACCAGCAAAAATCTTGAAATAAGCTCTTTTGCACATTTGGCTATTAAAATCAGTGACATAAACATTCAAGTTGCACCAGATGCTTCCTCAACACACAGTAGGTGTCTCTGAAAGGGAGCATCAACTTGCTGTACATCAATTTGTAGAATTTTTTTCATTAACATTGTGTTTCCACAATGCTGAATGCATTTTATGGCTGGTTTAAATTAAACAGACTTCAAAAATTATGTTGCTACATGTTCCATGCAGAAGAAAATACACATTTCCATCTTCTCTGTTTCACTACAACACAACCAAAACAAAACCAGTTAAATCCTTTAATAAATGCAACAAGGCATATAATTCCAAGTAATTCAAAATTTCTACTGCAAAAGACCTTGCAAATCATCATGTAAAATAATTCAGATCAAGATTTACTCAACTGTTAGCAACTTGACTATAGAAAAGGATTATTTGTATACACATGATGCAACTACCTCACAGCCAAATGCCAACTGAAAAGGGTTATTTTGATTTATCTGATAGGGGTGGGTTTTCCTTTTGTAATGGTGGCTTTCTTTTTATGAATAAAACAGAGTTTTCCTGGCAATTCATATTCCTATAATTTAGAAGACCTGTATTCTGGTAGTCTTAAATGGCTATCTAGAGGTTTAAATAAAAGGAAAATGATCTCTGTGCCACAGAAACAACACAAATTTGTGGTCTGTGCTACAGCTTTTTTGATTGGAAACTCTCCCAACACTAGAAGAACATGAATTGCATCTCATTTTGCTAACTAGAACTAATAGCCGAGATGTGTTCAAAATAATTAGCTAGATTTAAAATCAATTAGGGCAACAAATTCCAAGCTGTTTGATCCTAGGTTAAACATTAGTCTGTGATGTCACACAAGCCAAACAAACCACAGTTGTGAAAATATTATGTTATGATTTTTTTCTTACCATGACACATCAGCTTCTTTGGAAACTGCAGCACTGAGTGTGATGTTGTGTTTCTCAGACCGAGGAAGCATTCTAATTGACTGATTATCATTTTAATGTGAGTCTTTAATCTAGTTAAACCACAGGGCTCAGGCAGAGCAGCTGTTCAGTGTATTTCTGAACTGACAGCCCTATCTCCTTTCAGCAAAAACACAAGACACTTATTCCACTCCCAGAATCTTCAAATATAGTATTTTAGGATACACCAACCCAGGTTGCAGCTAGGACATGGCTGCACTCCTAGCAGCAATTAGATACAGTTTTCCTCATCTGGGCTTTCAAAAATCCCAATGCAGGCATTTTGTTATAAACAAGCATCTGATCGTGTCTCAGTAACAAAGAAAGATAAAGTGGTTTTGACAGAGCTTTGCCCTCTGGTCAAACTTCAGTTTTCGCTAGTGTATTTCATTTATTCCTTTTTGAAGACTATTTGCACGAGCCTCTAACAGGATGTCAATAAACAGGCTCACTGATACAAAGAAAAGCGTACTCCAAGTATAGTTTTTAGAGCAAAGAAAGAAAACTGGGAACCTGTAACAAAAAATACATAATCAAGTACAACAGACCAAAGCTGATATGATGTAGTGACAAGGGTTTTCTGGCTGCTTTCACTGAGATTTAAATATGATTATTTCATCTCATATAGGACAAAAGAAAGCTACAAACATTATCACAGTGCAGCTAAACTGCCATTATTCCACACTCTCAACCATATTCTCTTATCATGAGCATCAGAGGTTTCTTTATTTGTTAATCATGGCAAAACAGTTGGTATTTTGAAGTTCAGAAATAATTCCAACTTTGGACATTAAACATTACATACACCTTTTTGTCAGCTGGACTGGTATTTCAGAGGTCTCTGGTGAGCTGGGAGGGGACCCACAGGAAAGCCACAACCAGAGGTGCTGCCCTGTTCAGGGAAAGTGTTCTTCCATCTCACCTCTGATGCCTGAGCCAAAAAATGTAAGGTAACGATAAGCCTCTGATTTGCTAAAGAGTACTCATGGGTATAACATCACAGTAAGCGCTGACATTTTAGTGACAATCCTTTAATATGTAGGCTAGATAGAAGCAACTTCAGTAGGGTACCCTTAAAAAGACAGGTGACATCAAGCATATACCTGTTTCTTTAACAGTGTGAAATAGCAGATGCCAATTGCTGAATCCAAGGGGATATTAATTAAGAATGCTATGCTTAAATAGCCCCTGAAAAGCACTTTACAATCCCAGTTCTTTCAGACTTTAAAAGGAACTGAGGGAATTCACCTTCTAGAAGACACCACCAATAATTTGAAAGACAGACTAAAGTAGTTTTATTTTAAGTGAAGTTATTGAAGGTTGCAAAGGATTAGGAGGGGTTCTTGGGATACAGAATGTGTTGGAGGGAATTACTGATACTGTGCTATGGTCTCCTTAAGACATTCTGTATGTAGAGTGGGAGGAGAAGAAGCCCATTTGATGTTAATTTATTCTTTTCTTTTCCGACCCTTCATCACATACCAGCAGCTATCTTCTTGGCTCTTGGAAGTGGTTGGGGAAAAAAAACAAAGATGCATAGAAATTCTAAAGCAATCTGTAGACAGAGTGTAGACAGAGTGCAGCTGGAGAAATTGAGGATTGTGTTTTATTCAGCCTACAAACCTTTAAAAAAAATACTTTTAAGTGAACACAAATTTCTCTGCTGAAACTGCCTCATTGGCTGCTCTCTTAATATCTGTCTATAGATGCAGCCAGAAAAAGCAGTTTTTTAAATGCAATCCATACTCTTCATATCCTCTGTGTTTGAGCTGTACCACCACATTTCTGTTCTCTCTTTAAGAAACAGAGCAAACACTCTGCAGCAACAGAGAGTTTAACAGTAGTAATCAAACCAATCTGTGATACGTAATTCTTCGAAGGTAAATATATTCATCTTAAAACAACAGATTAATTATTTTCTTTCCATACCTTTCTCCCAAGAGAAGGGATAACAAAATTCTTGCATTGGCATGATGCTGAGATTTCTCTCCTGGGCTCTGTAAACAGTGTATTATGAGAGGTTATCCACATGTACTGTAAATACAACCTGTTTTTACGACAAAAGCTACTACCAGAACATGAATGATAAGCCAGCTTCTTCCATGTATTCCTAATATTTCTCTTTAGAAAAATCAAATTTCACTGAGAATGAAAACTGATATTTTAACCAGAGGTGATTTAGCCTTTGAGGCTCAGTGAACAATATCCAACTATCTGTAATATTACACTGCTTTGCAGGTTGACAGCTCATAATTGAGCTCCAAGTGACTGAAAATAAAACAGCCTCCAAAAGTTCCCCTGCCATGAACAGGAAGAAAAACTCCTCCTATCTGCATAGATAGAGGTCCAGCACTTCCCAATAAGGTAATGTTCAGTCAGGATTTGGAAGTTTAGCTAGTCCTGCACAGATGTCCACTCACACAGCTAATTAACATTAAGCTCACGCAGTAGCAAAGCAATTTAATTCCATGTCTTGAAGTTGTTATTCTCACTAAGCTAGACCCAAAGACCTTGGATGTTAACTCCACTACAGCGATAGTTGCTTTCTGCCCAGTTGTGACATTTGTCTTTAGCATATAGTACAGCACAGCATCTAGACAGCTGACCAGACTCCAAACAAGCTAACACATGAGGAAGAAAAGCAGCTTAGCTACAGCAACACAGAGCCCTGTACTTGCTATATACACCTTCATGCTCAGTCAAAGACCTAGCTGAGCACTATGGTGTAGGAGGTCTGGCTGTGGTACATCAGGGAGCACATTTAGGGCCAGTTCTGATATATTCAGATCATTGCAGTGTGCAACATCCTAGATCACCTTACAGCCCTCTGACGTTACACTAACGGGCACCAGCTGAGAGCCTCAAGCCTTGCTTCCAAAGAAGGCAAAAGGAATCCTGTATTTGACTTCTCCAACTTTTTTTTTAAGACATAAGTAGAGGTAGATGTCCTCCCTGAGATATCAGCAGCTTTTCTCTGTAACTCTTCTTGTATCTTTAGATATCAAGGCAGGAACAAACCTTCCATCACCATGTACAGTATGGCTGACAGTGAGTGTTATTTCCTGTCTGGAAACACAGGAGCTATCACGTTAGTTAGCTACAGTTGTAAAGCTCAGAAATTGCAGCCAGACATCAATATGGCCTACAGAGAGTCTCAGTGTGCAGTAACCCACCTTCACCATTACTGATGCATGTGAATGCATTAATCCATGGAGCTGATCCACTCCTGAAATATCAACACTGCAATACAACTGCTCTCAGAAAATGAATTAAAATGCAGCTATTTCAGCATGCTGTCCCAAAGAGAAGAATATATTTTTGAAAGGAAAGTACTGTTTCTAGAAGTCTTTTACCCACAAACAGACTTTATTGCCTTCAATTATCCCCTTAGTTTCCTTTCTTTATTTAGTTTTTCAGCATCTGATCATAAAACAAGTGTCAACAAACTTCAGAGCATCCCTGGAATTATCTTCCCATATTTTGTTGGTTTATGGTCGCAGGCACTGTAATTTAACCTGCTTTTCTATTAAATATCTCATGAAACTGCAATATGCCAGGCAGAGACTCCCAGATCTACAGCTACCTCAGCTATGGTTGTTCACCACTGATATCTTGTTCAAAAAGGTTTCTTTTGCCCTAAAGAGAAAGCCCTATTAAAAGTCTTACAGGGCAAAAAGTCTTCATACTTCCTGACTTTGTTGCAGTGTCACTGGGCACAGAAGATGCCCAAAGGAGTAAATGCCACCAGGTGAATGGGAGTGAATATTCACTATATCTTGTTTGCCCAAGGGCTTCTTTTCCTGCCAGGGAAGGCCTCTTAATGCATTCTAGTCATATCAGACTTGCCATCTGCTTGGACAAACTAGCCTTTAAAATAATTTGTCAATCCATCTACATCAGCAACATTTATTTCATTAATTGGAAGAATTAGCTCTTTGTAACAAGTCAAAGACTGTGGAGCCAAAATATACTGTACTTTCTCCCAAGTGACCCAGAGACCCTTGGATGAACTCTTGGGGTGCCATTAAAATGAATAGTTATATAGAAAAAAATAGCATTTTAATGTTTATTTAACGTAGCTACCTTTCCAAAAAAAGGAACCTTCAACATTTTTAAACATCTGGTTACCTTATTTTTCAGTTTGTTTCTCCAGTGGTATGAGCAGAACGTCTTCAATTTAGAAAAGACAAGTCTGTATTCTTAACCACATGGATGCTCTCAGGTTACAAGCAGTGTGGAGGAGGAGGAGATATATAAATACCTTTTGAAATAATTTTAGGACTGACATTAAATTTTAGAGGGCCAAGTCCTACTATGCATTACGCTACTGAGATCAACAAAGCTAGTCTGGAGCTATAGTTGTAAAGACAATGCTAGTCATGTTAGATACTGCTGCGTTTTACTCATAAAAGCATTGTGTAAGGTAAAGCAAGATGAATTACAACAGATTAATAAAAGAAGTTATTTGCTCTTTCAAATAGCTAAGATTTTTATATGGACACTATTGTAATCAAGAAGTTATGTCACCACAAAACTACCAAGCATACATGCACATATATACACATACTTCCTTATACAAATACATATATATTTATAGATAAAATTATAACACCAGAAATTCTAGTATATATTATGTGTTATCCATGCAAGTTAAATACTGTGTACTTGAGAGTCTTAAATATCTACAGTATCAATAGACTCTCAGAGCATCCCCAGAATTTTTTTCCCATTTTTCCTTGGTTTATGGCCCCCTTTCCTAATAGGCACCAGAAATTAGACTGCTTTTCTAATAGCTCATCAGTCCTACCTATGAGAATAATCATCTCTCCAATCCTACACAATATTCTCCCACCTGCTAATACAATACTGTAGCCATACTCCTAAAAGCAGCCTAAAAGCTCCTGTAAACTTAGATGACTACTGTAAACTTTAAAACTTCCAGGATCACTGGTTTCTAGTATGCAGAAATCTTACATGCAGGGTCGTCTTCTTAAATATGGACCTTTTTGCTTGCATTTGTCTGTAATAAAATGTCTGTTCTTCCAAACATACCCTATTAAACAGTTTGCCCTGGTTAGCAAAAATGTCCCACCAGAACAAAATGTGATTACATCAGGATATTTTTCTAACAATAAATTCATGCTTATTTCCAAATAACTGGAAGAAAAGAGCCAAATGGGCTAGCAATCAGCCTGACTGACTTCCTGAATAAAAACCCCTTTTCTAACCTTGTGAGGAAGATAACATTTTTATAGATGCTTTTTACAAAATATTTCTAATCCTTGCAATAAGGAGTGAGTGCTTTTATCTCCTATTAATTATCTTAATCTAATTTGTTAAGTGAGCAGCTTGTCATCACATTTAACTTTACTAACAGTATTTGAAATTTAATCTAGTTATTTGTCAAGAGCAGATTTAAATAAAACTATCTTCACTGGCAACAATTACTTTACAATCTTTAGCTAATTGCATGCCTTAAGAAGATTTTAATGATTTTGTTCAGAATCAGTGTCAGATTAGCCTGCCTACAGTTACACAGATTTTTCTGTCTATTCTCCTTAAACATAGTCTCCCATAGGCTTTTATTTTTGTCCCTTGGAATTTCTTTGATGTTTCAGAGCTAAGATTTACACTGAATGCCAGTAAAACAATGAAAATAGAATTGCAGCTCCATCTCACTCAGAATTCCCAAGACCTAGATTTTTTCATTTTTTTTCTGTAAACTTGCACAAAATTTCTCCAGGAGTCAAGTCTTGTCAGATAGTATGATGTCATAGTTACCAGTATAAGTCAGCTGCTTTCTGGTTCAATTCTAATAGCTCAGCTATCATTTTTAGAGAAGAATTAAAACTCACACATTAAATCATCTTTAAGGTCTTAAACATCTCATATTAGTATTGAGAGTTAAAGTCAGATAAATCATTTTTGTTGTCTATTGTGAAAGTAAATAGTCTCTATGGTGTAGTAACTTAGAATGCTGTGATAAGCAAGTTATGTCCTTCATGGCAACTCAGCGTATGACACGATAAATGACTTTACGGCTGGTAAAATTATAAGGCAAGGCTGGGGTGTTTAATAACCATGAAAAGATGTTTACTGCTCATAGAATCATTTAGGTTGGAAAAGACCTCTAGGATCATCAAGTCCAACCATACAGTCCATTGCCATTGACACTATATTTTCATAGGAGAAAGTATTGAAAAACTTTTTGTTTAACATGGGAAATGAAAAAAACCAACACAATCCAGCTTTTAAAGTATTTTGCACCATCTCTCCTCTCTCTCCTACATTTGGGTTTTCAAAATGCAACATCTCTTTCTGAAATCATAATATACAGACAGAAAAATTGAATCCAGTCCCCTACAGATCTGGGGGACCTTGACATTTGTGCAGACAGGCAACACAAGCCTATGCCACACTATCTATGTTCATGCATCAAGTAGCATTTTCAAAATGTATGCTCTTTCTAGTAAGGCAAGCAGTGTTCTCAAGGAAAAAATCTCACAAAGTCACCACCGGCTGGAGCCAGGAAGGAAACTGTTCATGCCTCTGGATTGAGCAGGCTGGGACAGAGACCATTAGCTATGTTGACAGTTTGGGGCAGCTGAAGCAACCATCTGCAAGTGGCACAGCAAAAGTAGGAGTAGGATAATGACTTCATCTGTGCAAAGAAAAATGGCATTTTCCTGCTATTTGGATCACAGAGCAATACAGCCTTGAGATGTATTGCTATCTTAAGGATAAAGGGTTTGTGAAGATGTTTAGGAGTTTGTGCTGTTCTGATACTTTGCCTATGACAAGCTGCATCATTAAGTGGGAAAAGTGAATTGATGTTTTCCTATCAGAGCAAGACAATCAAAAATTATTGTTGGATATATAACCATACATAACTTCAAATTAATATATAAAGTGGGAAATGTAAGCTATAAAAGGACATGTTTAAAAAATTATTCTTTGATTTTTTTCCTCAATGTGACTAACATCTGTTGGTCATTTTGTCCACCAGCTCAAGGAGGTTCAGAATATGAAAGAGGTAATGAACTGTGAGCAAGGTTTTGCTTTGCAAGAGTTTTTCTTTGATTTTTTTTTTCTGTCAGAATTGTAGTGGTCTCTGACCAGTCAAAACCAACAATTATTAATTGGGCCCTTTTTGTTCTCTGCCTAATCTTGCAGCCAGCAGAACCATGTCCTCCAGCTCATCCTTATCCATGAGCTGTGGACTAAATGCTGCCACAAGGAGAACCTGCTTTAAGCAGATATCTATTTAAGGCCTGTTACAATCTCTCATCTGGAGTAACAAAACCCAGGTGCTCCACATAACAAGCTGCTTGTCACCCTTCCTGATAGCTTGGCAAGTCTGAAAGTGAAGAGAGATCTGAAACCTTGTGCAGACATAATACATTTCATTCCCAAGAAAATGAAACCATGCTTGGAGTTTCCCTAAGTGATGGTTGTAACAGGAGACACGGCACTGTCAGCACTTATGTGGGAGCACCACTTGATGGAAACTGGGAACCTTAGTGTCACGAAGACTCAATCCTCAAAGGCCAAATGTGATCAACACCCTAAGAATAAAACCTTTCTTCCTCAAATCACTGCTTTTTATGGGTGTCCTGTCACCTCTAGGCTATACCAAAAAGACTGAGATAATAGTGCTCAGCTGTGCCAATTAATTCTACCACTCACACACATGACTTGGTAGAGTGGATGAACAATTTGAAGAAAAACTGGTCTTTTATAGAAATGTTCCTCCATTAAAGACATAAGATGCTCTCCATTATCTCCTAACATTTTAAACCATAACAGTGTCAGGGCTACTCCTTTATGTATGCAGGGAACCTCCACTCATTAGAAGCCCAAAGAAAGTTATCAAGATCCTTCCTACCCCTCCTACCTTTGCCTCCACCACACATTTCAGAGCTGTCGACACAGCTCCTTGTGTGGTCTTGAAACTGATGCTGTTCAACAGCAGCCAAAAGAGAGGGGAAAATCTGCTTTTTTATTTATATAAATCCGGCTAAGAGTTTTTATTTATTTAGAATGGAGTTTAAACTGTGCTTGTCTCTAAATAAATAAAACACGTTATTTTCCCTCCCTACTGGTTGCCACCAAGCCATGTGAATTTCAAAGACCACACAGACAGCAGTGGCTGTGTGGTAAGATGGGGACCAATGCAAAGGCAGGCAGCCCACCAGAGGCTGCATTTGCAAGGCTTGCAGGTGAAGGAAGCGCTATGAAAGGCACGCTTTAAGAGTACAGATAATCATGACTGAAAAAGACATCAGTTCCTTGGATATTGTGCTGAGGCTGATCCTTCTCCTTCCCTGTCTACTGGTGCATTTCTCCTCTGCTGGACTGAGCCTCACTCAAGTTACTCCTACCCATCACAGTGACAACTCCCTGTGAGTAACAGCAGCTCTGTGAGAGGACAATGGTGGGGGCACAGGCAGGAAGAATGGCAGGACAATTCATAGGCTTTAGTTGATTGGAGAGGAAAGGAAGACAATATCTTTAAGGTTTATTCCAGGTTGGCCACCAGCTTCAGTAAGATCCTTGAAAAAATAAGTTATAAGGAAAAACCTCCACAGAACTGAACATGCTAGGACAAGAGACTGGATTCTTTTTCCTCTCCAGTCAATCACAGGCATCATTTCTGTAATGTGTGTCATACTTTTAACCTTTAAGTCACAAATTCAGTGGTCCAAATACAACTCATCTTCAGAGTAGCCCCTGGGATGAATTTAGATCTAACTTTATCGGAAACAGGGTCAGATGAAAAGCAGATTAAAATTGTACAAAAACCTCCTTCATATCCTGCTTCACGGGTCTCATCTCACCTAGTGATCAACAAAGACATTGACTCCTAGTGAGTAAGGGACCTGAATGTTCCTTATTTCTTCTCATGGCCAGTAAATGGTAACTTCAGACAAGTTGACAAGTTCAGACCAATTCAGATCTTTGTAAAAAGCGGATTCCTGAGTTACCTATTTGCCAAAGGAGGCACCTGCTAAAGCTCCCAGTGTTTAGAAGAAGAGAAAAAAACAAAAAAAAGAAAAGTGCTAACTCCTTCTAGCATTCAGCTAAAAACAAATCTCTTTGCTGCTCCCACACTACTTGCTTACAACAAATGCCATATAAAGCCACACATTTATGGAAAGGTCCCCATTTTAGACCATCAGACAAATAAAGAATGGATCTATCTAACACTCCGCTTGTCCCTGAACTGCTGCATCATTGACGTGTATTCTTATTTCTCCTCTCTTTCCAACAGTTCTCCTTTTGAAAGCCAATGCAGAAGAAAGCAAAAAATCCATCTTCTTCACAAGCATCTTATTGTCATTGACCAAGGATTCCACCATGCCAAGTTTTGTTCTTCGGTTTGTTTTTGTGGTTTACCAATTGTTAACTAGAGGAAGAGCTGACTGCAGACAAAGTCATTTTTCTGGTGGACTGTGGTCTGCACTTGATCTAAAAGGCTTAATCTTTGTCTCATTGATCCAACTGAGGGACCAGTATTTGCCTCCAAAATTACATATTCACCAATGCCAACCTGAAAAGCCTACTCTTGGAACATGAAAGTACAATCAACTATTTCTCAGGGACTGTCAATAGACCCTGCTTGCAAAGGGCTGAATTTGCTAGTCTATGTCAAAATGCAGCGGACAATAGCTCTATGAATCAGATGTGTCCATATGCTCACACACATGATTAAAGCAGGCTATTTTACAAGTTTTAATACAATCCTCAACAGCAGCATCTGCTGAACTGGTCTGAACGCAAACTTGCAAATGCCTTATTCCTGGTCTGAACATCAAATACCAGCAGAAGGACTGGGGCACAGTTAGCTGCAGCTATTAAAATTTTCTCTTTATTGGGGAAGGAAGAGGGATCAGTGAAGTCTTATATGCAAAAGAGGAGGGGAAATAAAGCATAATACAAAGACTGGCAAGGCAGAAACAGGTCAAAGGAGAGTAGGAAACATACTGGGAGGTCAAGCCAACTGAAAAGCCTATGTTTTTCTCCAAATAAGGCAGACATTCAGAGTCCATAACTTGTGAGGCATTTGGCCAAAGTCAAAGTGAGACATACAAAACCCTACCACAAGACAGACAGACAGAAAGTAAAAGAAAAACATCCATATCTCAGCAGAGCAGCACAGCTGGCTCAGAATTTGCTGTTGAAGGAAAGGTCAGCAGACAGTCCTTACTCAGTCATGACTGAATATGCAGAGACATAAGAAAGGGAAGCTAAAGAAGCAGAGTTTATTAGAGCAATAGCAAATCCTCCCCACTTAGGAAGGGTACAGGACAAAGTATATATCTCTCTGTGCTCCCATGGATACTAAAAACCAGAAGCAACTCCGAGAAGGAAAGAGACCAGTGATCCTCTCTGGATTCACAACCTCTTTCCAAATTCAGCTGGTTCAGATAATGATGCAGCACAAACAGATTTCTGTGAAGAGCAACTTGGCTTTTCCAGATATGCCTTCCACTGACAGGCATGGAGAATATGTTGCTGCATGCTGGCTGCAGAGGGACTATCAAAATCCCACACGGATTCAGGATCCCTGCCCCTCCACTAACACATCTGGCACATTTCCACCAAATGTGTTCAACATGAAAGCTTCCTATCTTTTTACCCACTTAATTTCCTCCTTCCTTTCTCTAAAGTTCTAGGTGTAACACGTACTGTAAGGCTACCCCTACACCCAGCAGTACCCCCTTGCCCCCTTCTCTCACATCTTGCACCTCAGGTGAAATCAGCATAAACACAGCCAAATGCAAGGACAAACCACAAGCAATGGATGCTCAGAACAGCTGCAGAGGACAAATGTAACCCAGAGTTCCCTGTTGACCCTAGTCTGCAAGACCTTTGCCTGCCATATCACCCACGTTCACAGAGTAAAGACCATGAATTCTTACTGCCAAGAACAAGGACGTGGATACCACCAAACTCAATACATGAGTATCAAACTCCCCATCTCCTATTCTCTGTGTCTTCTTAT
The DNA here is from genome assembly GCA_013401335.1 of Brachypteracias leptosomus. NCBI lineage: Eukaryota > Metazoa > Chordata > Aves > Coraciiformes > Brachypteraciidae > Brachypteracias > Brachypteracias leptosomus. Next base: position 39,934 of record VYZX01028907.1, on the reverse strand, counting down.
TAGCTATTACAGTAGAAGTTTTCCAAATTACTTGGACATTCTTTAATGTTTGAAAGAACATTGAAATTTTCAATATATTGTATTCTGACAATTGGGTTGAGGGTATGTGTTTTGACTTTCCTCTTAAAAAAAAAAATTATTATTATTTCTGGGTGGCAAAAGACAGAAGACAAATTTAAATTGCTTTAGAGATCCTATTAAAAACTTCTTTATATTTGTGTGTGGTCTTGCAGTTTTGTCAGTTTTCTGACATTTTAATTTCCTGTCCCTCTCTTATGGTGGGATCCTGATTTCCTGTCACTCTTTCTTCTTTCTCCATTACAGGAACCTAACAAGCATCTCCATTTCTACCATCTGTTTCCTATTCACTTTTATAAATATTGAAACAAATAATTAATTTGGCAAACAGGCATGATGTAGCCTTGCTCATCTTCTGTCAATATATAACTCCTACCATTCTTTAACAGTCTTTCAACCTCTTATAAGATATTAGCTCCTTTGCACTAGACTGTTCACGGTCTAACTTGTCAATGAAACTAGTCTAGCTTTAAATGGTTGAATGTTTTTTACATTAGAAACAGCCATTCAGGGTATTCTGTGTCCTCAGGAAATGCCATGTCAACACAGTCTAGTTGCAAACTATTCTCTGATAAACTGACTTTTTGTGTTTACAAAATATGAAAGAACTATCCATTAACAGTCTGATCAAACAGCCATACTGAGCCATATATACTCTGTCCTCAGTGACTAAATACACATAGTCTTCTGCTAGCGGGGAATATAATGTTTCTGGGAGTAGAAAGATTTGGTCTACCTTTAAAATGATCCTAAGCTGTTCAGATGGATATCAGCCAATGCCTGACTACACCAATGCAGCTCTCAGTGTATTGGGAATTTCAATCCACTCCTCCTGAATGTCCAGTTGCCATGTCTACTGGGCAGAAACTAACCTTCTCCTCTGTGGTTGGCTATGGCTTGTGCCAGGGTGATGTTAAACTGTGACAGAACTGCTCAGTGTCCATATATCAAATACAAAATACTAACAAAGTACCTAGAAGGAATCCTATTGCTGCAGGAGCATGCATATCCTGAAAGCCAAGGACCAATTTGATCAATTTTGGTTTTTACTGCTGCTGAAACGCTAAATCATGCCTCTTCATGTACCAAATAAACTTTGCTGTGAAATACCATGCTAATCCACCATCCATGCTAGCCAGAGATGTCACATGATCTTAAAAAATCTCCTCTGTGTTGCAGTGCCAAAATCCCTCCTGTGTTATTCACTTACTCTTCACACACCAATAAATACTCATGATTGTCAGAACTAAGACAGACCTCAATGTCTTGTAGCTATTTCAGCTAGGAGTGAGTGTCATTTTATTCCTTTCTGTTTATCCGTACTTGACCACAAAGGTCCTCAGTAATACACTGCCTTTTTAGAATCAACCCTGTAAGGCCACAGGGGTGAGCCAGTCAGGGGCCCAGGGCTGAGTTGGCACAGTCAGACTTGCCTGTCACCCACAGGGCCGAGACCTCCATGTCCAAACTTGAGAAAAATCCCACCAGCCCCAGGAGAGCTCAGCACACACGTGGACCCCCTCAGGATGGTGGAAGGGAGCAGGATGTGCTAAAAGGGGAGAAAGAGGCAGCTCGGGATCCGTCTGCCTTTTTTCCAGTTGGACCAGTCAGACTGGAACCACACCTCGCTCCCCTGCACCAGTGTTGTGCTGCCCCGTCCCGGGGTGCCACCCAGCAGCATGCCCCTTCTCCCCTTCTGCAAACAGCTGCGCAGACACGCCAGCCTATGATGGGCACTCTCTCTTATCTCACCGGCCACCACAGCACTCACCAAACCTTGCCTAGACCATCTTTCCTTTCCTCAGACTTGTGGTCATGATTGTGAATTCATTTTTCGGATGTTTTCCCAGATGAACATGCCTGTAACTTTTCCTTGGTGCTTGAAAAAGAGTATTCAACCCATTTTTCCATATTACCATACACTGCCCTGGAGATGTCTCTGAGGTAGACAGAGACTCACTGGGAGTAGGATTGCAAAAGAACATTCCAATTATTTTAGGTTATGGAAAAAAATAATCAAAATTTTCATTCACCTCTAAAATGTCATCGTTTTATGCATTTCACAAAGAGTTCTCTCATTATGTTAGGTAGGCCTGGAGAGACTCCAGTCTCTGTGGATTGCATGCATTCCCCTGTTCTGTTTAGAAATTAAAAGCCTTAGTTTGTTTTTTAAGAAAGCCAAGGCACTTCGTGCCCTGGTACTGACCCTAAACTTGATGGCAATACACCTGATTTCTCTTACAAACTTATGGCCTTTTCTGAATCTATTCCTCACACAGCTGTGTGCACAGCATTCTCTCCACATGCTTCTATAAAAATAACAATTCCACATGAAGAAAAAAGAAAGCCCAGAACAATAACTACATAAGCAACCACTTGAGAAAAATTAATGAGTGCTGCTGAACAGCACAGCCATTCACTGACACTGAATAAACAGGACAGCAAGTCTATAAGGCCATTAGTATCCCAATTTTTAATTCAACTAGACTAATATTGGCACAACACAACACTATACATTGCAGCATCAGCAAGAAAGCTCAGAATGTGAGCAAAAGAGTATGTTAGCAACACAGACTTTATGAATGCAAGCAAACAATTCTCACTGCAGGAAAGAGGCAAAGTGAATCTTTTCCTCTTACTCTCTTCCATACCACCACAATGCCTAGAAGCTCAGAGAGGCAAACACACCAGTGACTGGGCACAGTACAAGCACATAAAAGAAAAGTCCTAAACCTATATTCTACAGCTCTAAAATTTCAACAGCTGCATGAGAAAACTAGTGGTATGGTAGAGATAAAGAAGAGTATAAAGACTAAGAAAAGTCTACGTTGAGAAATATACTGCTTTTCAGTTTATGTTGCTTCAATCTGAACTCCCACATCACTGGATTTTACTTAATAAAATGCATTGCCGATAATTTGCTTCAAAGTTTCTTCATTTCCACAAGACCTTCATAAAATACCTTTCTGCATAATCAGAGGAGTAGAAGGGAAAAATTTATTTAAGGAACAAGTATAACACATGCTCTAGATTATCTGAAGGAGCAGAGTAATAAATGACACCGATTGCATCTTACTAAAAAATGTCATAGATTCTTTTGAAATATCATAGATTTCTTTTGTAAAGAAATACAACATGTATTAGAGAGGCATAAAGACCCCTGCTTAGGATGGCTAATTGTAAATAGTAACTTTTAGTGCAGGCATTGGTGCTCTGTCCTAGAGAAGCTAAGATGATAATAGAAAGTTTCAGATATTACATCCAACCCTACAGACTCCACTCATATGAGCAAATCCCATTGCACTGGCAGGTCACAGTCTTGTGCATAATTCAGAAGAAGAGAAAGTGTATAACTGAGAGCAGTTATTGAGCCCCTCTAGAGTTGCCCTTGATGGGAAGAAATTGTGAATTATTCATGATTTTCAGTTTATCCCTAATCCCTTAATTCTGTCATTCTGAGGGTAAAGACTTTTGCTTAATGGCAGTGCCAGAAATAACAAGCTAGAATTGCATGTTTATGAAAAGAGGTCTTAGTTACTTATTAGGATCAACTAGGCTTGAATTAACGTTGGCTCACATTCAAGAGCACTGAGTGGACTGAATAAGCATCACAGTTTTAAAACTCATTAATGGTTGTTTGTTGTATATATTTAACATACTAGAAACATCCAAGCACGTGAGACCATAGTTTTCTCATAAACATAAAGATGTAGAAAAATGTGGCTAATATAGCACTACATTCTTTGGATTTGTAGCTCTACTTACACTAGTGGTTGACAGATAAACCTGAATTTAACAAGACACCTTTCGCTCCCAACTTTAAGTTGGGCTGGGGTGGATAGACACATCACACTCTTACCATGTGTGCTTTTGTCTCAGAAGGGAGGTGACTACTTTAAGGTGATATGACAAAATAGGCCAGGTAATAAGAGTAGCTGACACCATAGATAGCATGAGGCTGAAAAACTTACTGATGAAGGTCACTGAATATGGCAAAATTAGTCCACATTTTGAACTGATAAAAATTATACACAAGATACTTGCTCCAGGTGACTTGCAAATGATCACACAACAATTCAGTCTTAATGCACGTGGCACAGGACTTCCTAGAATACTAGATTTTTTTTTCTTTTTTTATTGTATAAAGGCCCATAATGCTTAAGTTTTCATGAGATCACAGCTGCATTTCTGGAGATTTAATCATGAGAGGAATAGATATTCACATAGAGGGTAATGTGTCAGGAGCACAAGAAGTAAAGGGAATGTGATCACACTAGCTTTGTTCCAAATCAGAAGCAAGCTTTTGAAGAAAATGCCCTCATCATCCCACTTACCATGCTTTGGTTTGCCCTTTTGTGAGCCTCAGGGCTCACAAACTGCATTATGAAACTAAATTGGAAGATATGCTCCAGCAGTGCACCTACTGCACTCCAGCCTGTTATGGGTATGCAGCCTACAGGACCAGGTTAGGAATGGTTCAAAGTAGAGCACCTGAAACACGTTTCATGCAGGCATCAGTTCCTCAGCACCAATTGCTCTGTTCACACAAGCAGAATGTAGAAGCAGAGGAAACAGAGTGCGACCTGTCAAGCAACTCCTCTACTCTAAGGCCAGTCCTGAAATCCCGACACTTAAACCAAGCACCTCCTGATTTGATTTCATCCCTATTGAAGAACATTACATTACCAAACCACACCCAAAGAAAAAAAATCACTTTCAAATTAAGGTCACAAAGCAAAAGCTTTCACCTGAAAATAAAACTATAACAAACTCACTGGTCTGATTGAAAATGATGGCAGTAACAGTAACATAGGAAAATAATAATAAAATAAACATTACAGGATCTGATTTTTCATCAAAACATTGGAAACTTTGATCAAAATTATTAATCTTATCTGAGCACAAAGGTTTTCTACTAAAAAACCACTCTTTTTTTAGAGAAAAAGTAATCCCTATCTGTCATACATAACCACAAAGTAATGGTGAGTCAGGTCAGACTTACCTCAAGCTGAAATGCATGTACAATTAAGATGATCCATATAGGACACTGCTCTGTCATCCATAAGCTTGACTATTTTTTATCAAAAGCAAAGGAAGTTCTGCCTGTTCTAAGTCCTATGACCAGAAGCTTCGAAATATCATCCTCCTTCCCTTCTGGTAAGGAGGGAAACATGCTACTGAAGACAGCTTCATTGGCAAAGCATCTCTGGTAGGAACATTATCATAAAAGACATCATCTGGGTTGTGGGGGAGTAATTTCATGCTCTCACAGCCCTGCAGTGGAGGACTGTGCAGTCTTATCTGCCATGACAGATGCAGGATTGCTGAGAAGCAGCCACAGAAACTCCATAGTCAAGTCTAATTAGAGCTCATCGTGTTTTGATGGCCCCAGTGAGGATAAAGCCAGAGTCAAGTTTAGCACAGAGTCATGTAAATCACCTCCACCAACTGACCCCAAATGCCAGTGGGTTTTGATGATGAGTGGGTCATGGCATTGGAGCATGACTGTGGCCCAATGGGTGGGAAGGAGGTCTGATCCCAGAGAGCCTTACAGCAGCACATTGCTGCACTATGTTCCCCTGGCTGCATATGTGCCATGTCACTGCACTCTACAAAACATCCATTACATGTGTTACATCTGTCTGATGGGGACTCTCCATCACACCTCTCTAATGTGGACCAACTACCTGCTGCCATTCCCAAACCTGTTGTATAGGTAACGTCCACAAAGGTTAGTTCTGCATAGTACAAAGGAGACCACTTTATTGCTTTACCAAGAAGTCAGAGACATTTGATGGCTTCTATGCCCCAATACCTTGTTCTTAGATAGGTCAAAATCCATTAAATATTTTTGAAAGTACTCTGCAATTTTGGGCCCCTACTTTGAATCATCCAGCAGGCTTGAGATTCAGACCTCAGCATTTTTGGAAATGCTACTCGATGCACAAGTTGCTCACAGAGAAAAGGAGGGAAAAAAAACCACCCTAGTTGTAAATATCAGAGAGATTTACTCCTGTACTAAAAGGCAATGAAAATCAGAAGTCATGCTATGGCACCTTCCCAAAAGCAAGTAATTGTAGTACAATTTGAAGGCTGTGCTGTCACATTTTTCAGGTCTAAGAACTTTTTTGCTTCAGCAGAATAACATATTCTGAAGAGAACAAGTAAGAATTTTTGGTTCTCCTCACTATTTCTCTGCTTGCTTCAGAACTATCCCCTGAAGACAGCAGCTGTAGAACAAAGGTATGGAAAAGAATGGGGAAAATAGAAGAAGCACACATAAAATTGTAAATATGAAAGAACATAGTAGCTTTAAAGCATGTTTAGTAAATAAAGGCTTCTGAATAACCCACAAAATGCAAATTCTTTTTTTTTACATGGCCAAAGAAAATAAAACCAGCATCATTCAAGTTTTTCAGCAATTAAAATACATATGACAACAAAACCTAAATGCATGCAGAAGATTGCACAGAACACAAATACTAATACTAAAACAAGGCAAACACCACCTTCCTGAAAATCATTTAGAGACCTAAAACTTTTTAGAATCAGAGTGGATATTCTCTCCACAACAGCTGAGTAAAGCAGCAGATTTCTTGTGGTTAAAGGGTTTCAGAAAGGATTCATCAGACCTAGCATCATTTTGCAATCCCACATTAATGCTGATTTCTTCATAAGCTGATCTTGATTCCCTCATGGTTCTGGAAGCAATAAATAAAAGCAGTTTAAAAGAAGGTCATGTACACATTTTCATATTTCATACATCACCCTGTTGCACAAGACAAATGATCTGGGGTACTTTGAGGGTTGTAAAGTCTTCAGTTTGCTTTGGATTGACTTTAATAAGTCTCCAAGGAATATTCTCATCCTTTTCTCCTTCAGAAGGACTCAGTACCCTCATTTGTTCCCTGTCTACTTTCAGAAAGGCCCAAAACTCATCCCAAATTTAATAGACTACAAAGCTTTCTCTTACAGACAAGAGCAATACATGAAGTTACACAGTCCACCTTACTCCTGACTCCACAGTGGGATCTCTAATCCTTATTTAGGCACCTCAGATTCCTGCATAGTTTGCAAGGACTTAAAAGCACCTGAGAGTAAGACACAAAAACCACACACAACTAGCACCTGCACCTCACTGGGAACCTCTGATCTCTGGTATTGGCCCTCAGGAGCCTCCCTCCATCTGCTTCAGCATGCTACAGCCCAGCAAATCCAGCCCTCAGCCACCTCCCAGGGCATACCCATACTCCTTCCCTAAGCTGCTCAACAAGGCTGCTCTGGTTCCTATTCCTTATTTAATAAGCCCAGCACAATCCAGAGAACAAGGAAACACAGCACGCAGGGACCCACATGGTCACAAAGTGACCAGGTTGCACTCAGCAGGGCTGGTGTTGGACTAGAATTAATAATTTCAGCTGGATTAGACCTGGCTCCATGCTAAATCAGTCTGATGCTTTCGCTCCCTTTGTGCTCTAGGGAATCTCTGTTATTCTGGTTTTCCCATCAGCCATGGTACATTAGTGCTTTGTTAGGGAGAGCTGTGTGTGGTATTGTGCACATGGTAATAATGTCTGATATTATGAGGCTACCACACAAGATCACTTCAGGACAGAGCCGAAATCTAAGTAAATCTGTCCATGACATCTTTTCTTTTTTTTTTGAGTTTAGTTTTAATTTTGCATCTCCAGATTTTGTAATTGCTAATCAAAGGATATTACTCTGCGTCTTTGCCATTTACTTATAAATTTGAACAATCTCTAACAATTATTACCAGCTTTGTTTGGAAATATGGTTGCATTTACTGATCTTGTTTATAAGTATCTACTTCTGCCTAATATAAAATACAAAACAAATTGCTGTGTATCGGGAGCTTATTTTGTATTATCATAGAAGCACAACTGCTTATATTTTCGTTACATTTTTAGACCTATGTGAATATCAAACTCAAGACAACATAGAAAATGAACACCAGTACCTAGAATAGGTCTTATTTTAAAACAGAGGTTTGGATTTCATATTTCATGCACCCTTTTTTGTGCCAAACCAAAACACTTTACATGCTACTAACTTGAGCTGCAACTTTTATTGTGACTGAAAACCTCACTCTTCTTCCCAGAAAAACTGTCATAGTCCATGCTATAAACCCCAGAGCTAGAAACAGATATCAATTAGCAAAAGACTAGGGGACAAGAGGATTGCTCCAGACCTCATTTTCATGTTTCAGAGAAAAGCTATTGTATTATTTCTGCTACTGCTGCCTGATGTCTCCTTACTTCACACATGGTTGAGAACCCTCCCTGCTCCCACTCTCTCATGCCTCCAGCCAGGCAACGACTTGTAATAAAAAGCTGACGCCAAAAATTAGAATCATAACTGTACATTGAAACACTCATCTGAAGTGCTTACATCCTCAACACCATATGGACGCAGCAAAGGATGTCAGAGAGGGAGAGGGGAGGAGAGAGAGATGAGAGCTTCTAGCTGAGATGCACGTGGATTCATGCTAGCAGCAGCACAGCAAGCTGCTGGAACTGATTTACCATTAAAGCTGTTAACCAATAACTGACTTCTTCCAATTATTGGTTTCACAAACAATAATCAGGTTAAAATTAGTAATCAGAAAATAAAACTTTTCTTAAGGGAGAGTGATGTCTTGTAGGTACAGGGGAAGAGGGAACATTCAGAAAGGGGAATGAAAAAGCATCCTGGAGATGGGAAATGTGTTTTACATTGGGGCAGAGCTGCAGGACACCACACAGCACACTTTCAGCTCCCTCTCTCACCTCAGGGACTGCCAAATGCCACTGTGGTGACAGCGGGGATAAGCTGGGAGCCAGAACAGAGAGTATGAGGTCTGGGGATGTGTGTACATAAGAGGGGGAGAGAAAGAGACAGAGAGAGATGGAGATTTAATGGCGGAGATTAAAATCTCAAATATATAATCCAGTTTTGTATGACTTCAGGGGGGTTGGACTAGATGACCTTGGAAGGTCCCAAACCATTCTATGACTTTTCCTACTCTATTATCAATTTGCAATTACAGACCAAAATTAACAATCTAGGCCACCATCTGCACATTTACTTCCTTAGAAATAACCATTGCACTGCAAACATTTACCAAACAGCCAAATCTATTTTAAGAAACATAGCATCATTAAGAGCTGACAGATCAAGAAGGTAAGAGACAGCATTTTCAAAAGTTGGGGGGTGGTGTTCTGGTTCTAGAGCAACTATCTTGTTTATCATAAACCAGACACTTTTTAAAAATTCTTTGGTTTCAGTGATTGTAGCCAAATACAAGAGAGAAAACTGGAGCCTGAACACAAATGTCTGGCTCCCATCCTTTTCTTAGACCACCATGCTGGATTACCACCACTGCTAACAGCACTTCCACTGAGAATTGGCAGCTGGGCCCCTTGACAAAACATGGAGATATGTTGATGAGCTTTGAGTTGAAAACTCAATTCACTCAATTTAATAAAGAAAAGCATCTAAATCTTTTAAGTCAAGAAGTTCTACTGGGAAATAAGCAATAGGCGTTGCTGTGTTCCAAATGTCAGGACTTCCACCCTTCTCCTATAAATTGTAGGCAGGGCTCAAACGCAAAGGGGAAAATTCCCAGCGCAATCCTGCACGCCACATGGACCAGAGTTCTGGAAAAGGACAACACCAAGCAACTGCATTATCCATATAATTTTCCAGCTTTTTCAAATACCCAAAGAGAAAGAAAAGCCCACTTCAGGACAGGACGTGGTTTTACTTAGCATAGTGAAAATTAAGGTACAAATTACGGGAAATACTTGTACAGGAAGAATACAGCTTTCTACACATTTTTCAGTATCACTGCCTAGAAAAAAATAATACTAGTTGTTCAGTGATTGCACCATTCTGTGATTGTGATTGCACCACCCTTTTTAATATCTTTGTGAGGAGTGAGATGTTTCTCCCAGTCTACAAAATCCTGTATAATTTTGAAGCATATTAGAGGTGAAAGAAGTGGGGACCACTAGCTATAAAACACAAACGTCAAGATACAACCCCTGCCCAAGAAGTCCCTACACTGCAGCTGTTTTGACAGTTTAACAACGAAAGCATCACTCTGATATTGCTCTGGGTTTACACTCTTCTCAGTGCATCCACTACAGAGCACTGTATCCTGCTAGATCTAGCACTGCTAGAAAAGAGGATGTGATGTTGGCATTTTTCTCAGCAGTTCTTGAATTTTTGCCCCATATATTATTGCTTTTACATACCTTTTTTTTCCTTTTTCTGTAGGTAAAAGACTTTCGGTCTGTAAACAGCAATAATTTCACAGCCATTATTTTCAAAAGCATGTAGAAAATTAGGTTCTTAACTACATATTTAAGTAATGAATAATTCCTAATCAGAGCAAGTTCTAATAAAATTTCCTAATGTGACAAAAGACAAGATAGGAAATACCAGGGCAGCCAGGCTGACCTAAATGGATCTCAGACAACAGACTTTCACATAAGGCTTCTTGTCCAGTGTCACCACTTCCTGCTCTTCTTTGTTTCACAAGATAGGATACTTCATTAGATTTGCAACCTCAAGCTCATTCCCATGGCAACTCATGGCACAATAAAACATCAGACACTAATCACCATTCTCAGACTTCATCAGGAGAGGAGAAACTGGGTTGTGAGCTGACAGAATTGAATGACTCACAAATAAAGTGCAACAAAGGAAAATGGAAGTGTGATAGCATGCCACAGTGCCCTAGGGATAAAGGGGACCCAAACTGCACTTTCTAGATCCCCATCCAGATCTTCGCTCCCTCACTGTTTGACAATATTAAGAGTCAGTGCTTCAGCTTGTGGCATTGACTCCCAAAGGGATGAATCTGGGCTCCACAAAGATCATGTACGGTGACATTTCCTGGTCTGTTCCTGCTCAAGGCAGAATCAGACCTAAGCCACAATGAGGTCCAGGGTCAACTGACCCAGAGTTCAACTGACCCAATTATTTCTCCTAATTGCATCTCTAGTGGAAATGTTTCCTTATCTGAAGCCCTAGTTGAAAGACCCTCTTTTGAGGGCATGTGAGAGAGACTGTTTATTCCTGTGTTTCACTCCTTTGAATGTTTTCATTTCCACTGATTATCCCATTTTATTGCCTGGCTTTTCTCTCTCTCTGAGATAAAGCTACCTCAGCACTAGAATCTTACTGCTGATAGTGACCTGCTTCCAGTGGGATTTCTCTGTAAGACATTTTCAGAGTAAAGGTTATTGTAAGACTCACATCCAAGTACTTTTTTCAAGCATTCAGTTTTGTAAAAACTTGAATCCAATATTCTAAGTCTATTTTGCCATCTGAAGTATGGTTCTCAATACTAGGACAAAACCAGAGAAACTATGTATATTTAGATAAACTAAGTAGGTTTCAGAAAGTGAACATCTGAACCAATTTAATACATATATTTCAAGTAGAGACTCAAGAGTATGATCTGTGGGAAAGGCCCCAAAACAAATCTTTGACCATAAAAAGTTCACTGTGCTGTATCCTTCAAGTAAGTGTAATACCTCTGGTTCAGATCTCCTTGGACCTTGTGTATAGAAGCTAATTTTTGATTTGCTATGTAAACAGAGTCGCACGTACCAGGTTAAACATATCTAGGAGGTATTCCTGCATCCTGCTGGCATGGACATTTCTCCTAATCTGTCACCTCTACAGGATTTGTTCATTATTATCTTTCTCCTGCCCATTGCTCCACTGCATTGGCTTCATTAGGAGAAAAAAAAAAAAAAGAAAAACCAATACACTTTTCAAATAGGATGTTCCTAGAAACTGAATAAGTTTAGAGAGCATTGCTATTCAAATATATTCACCATGAGGTTGTATTTTAAAAAGACTGAATGCAATGTGAAGTAAGGTGTGCAGAATAAGTATTCCAGACTGGAAAACTCCATCCACAAGGACTGATGATAATCATTCCTTAAGCTACAGCTTTCATAGCTTCATATCTTTGAACTTCATGCCTGCATGGATCCACACACAGAAAAAAACAGAAAGCTAGCCAAATTTCAAAAAACTGGAAACCCTGTAAAATTAGCATATCCCACATCATTCCTGTTCAAAAGTATAAATTACCTGCAATTTGTTTGAGAGCCCTGTCAAAATTCCGTGAAGAAGTCCAGTCTGAACTTTGCACCAGACATTTCATGTGACTGAAGGACATAACAGCAGTCCTTAAAGTTTTGAAGGGGTTTCAACATGCAGCTGCTCCCACAGAGAGAAGCCGATGAGAGCAGCATACCCCTGCTGAACACCAAGCTTTGCGGAAAACCCAGGAGCTCAAACCGAGCACTGATGGTTTCCAAATTCCTTTGAAAATAAAATGAGCTCCTCTGAATTTCCCCTGCAGTGGCAGGCAGCTCCAAAGGCCTAAGTGATTGCTGCGTGGTAACACAGTCATAGAGATTTCATAAACATTAGAAGTATGATTTGGGAAGTAAGATTTAGATTGATCCCTTGTAACTCCAGGCACAGCCAGAAGGTGAGCCAGATCTTACAGCGCAGTCACTAGCCCTCTCTCCACAGACTGGAGGAAGCACTGAAGGCTCCAAAGAGTGGTACTCACATAGGTGTCCAAAGGCAGGTGACAGGAATAGAGGGTACCATATTTCCAAACCTTGGCACATTGCCTTTTCAGACTTGCTACTAAACTGCTAATCTGCAGGTTCACCAAAGGAAATTTAGTTACACATTTTTCTAGCAATTAATATTCTTGCATCTGTAACGACATTGGAATACAGGCCCTATGTTTTCACCACACCTGTTTGTTAATGTGTGTAAGAGCACTGTCATCCCTCATACAGTCTGAGAAGGACAGAAGATAGGAGAGCTAGGCCAGAGTAGCACTTCTGGGTGTTTTCAAGCTGGAGAACTTTCAGGGAACATATCATGGCTTCCTTACATATAATACAAGAGTACAAATTTGACCTAGTGATCACTGTGGTGGATGATGGAATAGGTGTGGATAGTTTGACAAAGTAGATGTGAATCTTGACTCCATTTCTCACTCTGCTGTGGATTTCTTATGTTAACTTCTACTAGTAAAATCTTGCAGCACGAAAAATCAGCTAGTGCCTTGCCTTTGACATCAGGAAGGTTATGATATTATCTTTGGTACTATAGAAAATTCTTTTCTATAGAATAGAGATTATAAATTGCTCCCCTGTTTTCCAGAGGTCTCCATAGATAAACATCAAGATCTCAGATGCTGTGGTTATAAGGCCAGACAAGGAAAAAGTTCTAAAAACTTGATGGAATGAACACTACATATTTATGCTTGTGTTTGTTTAATGAGCTTTCTTTTTATTGCTTTGCTTACTATAGCCCAGTAATTTTGTTTCTAGTGGTGTTTTTTTTAAGTTATCTTCATCTGGCATGAAAGACGTCATTAGAGACACTGTCAGGTTGGAAACACTCATCTGTTTTCTAGCTAAATCCTCCTACAAATGCAGCAACTAGCAACTGGGATGCATAGCAGCTGAAACTGTAATGGTGCATACAATGTTTAATTGTGCATATGTGATAGCTTTCTCTTTGTTTAATGCAGCACACAAATTCTCAGGAGGCTGGGGAGGGTCATATCTATGGCTGAATGAGAAAAGAACATTAAAATTATCATTATAGGCCTTCCTCCCTTTGACTTAGCTGGGTGAACCCTAGAAGATTTAGAGTTCAGGTTCAGTTCAGATAAACATCCAAAAGTTCACAGGTTTACCCAAACTATCTGAATCTCTAGAGCCCCAAAATGAGCTGGAACTCTCCAGAATTGTCTTTCTTGAAGGATTTCCTGCACTTCCACTTTTGGACAAAAATCAGAAGTGAAAAAAAAAAAAAATGGAAAAAAGAAAAAACCACTTAACATGAATTAAATATTGCAGAACCTCAACAGAAGTCATTTAAGTTACACTCTAAAAATCAGAGTCTACTTACATAGATTTCTTATCAAGTGTTTTGATGATTTATTATTTTTTTAAATATCTTAATATCTTTTTCAGCTGACTTCTCTCAGTCTATCGTACTCATTTTTGCCATCAGATTTTTGTGAGTGAAACCCAGAGCAGGTGTTAAAAGGAGATTCTGTTCTTCTACACATTTACGGTACCTCTACACAGCACATTTAGGTCTTGCAGAGAATATCTCTCCATTTAAAATATTCATTAAAGCAGAGGCTAAGAAGAGAAGAGACAGAGAGTATAGTGAAGTAGTTTACAAAGTGCTGACATTCATAACAGATAGCCCTCTCATTGGCATAGGAGCTGCTGGTTTCCTTCTTTGACACTGATATGGAAAAAACATCAGCAGCTGCACTATCAGCAAGAACGTGACTCTCTGATCAGCCATTGTTCACTTTCCCAGAGCAGATTCCCATCTACCAAATTAACTGTGGCCATGCATTCTCTCTGTTGTAAAAATGTGTTTTCAATCACCTTTGGGACTAAGACAGATGATCTGTATTACATGAAGAGCCTTTCTATCTTCTTTCTATCATCTCCACCACTTGTAAAGCCAGAGAGGAATGCGGGCACCCTTGCCACGAGCCTGGTTCTCCTGGCATGCTGTGCAGAGCCCACCTCATCAAGGCACACCCTTTCACTCAGTGATGTGTCGTGCCATTTGTACCAGGCTGACAAGAAGTCACTTCCTATGCTACCAAGAGGGGAAAAAAAAAATATTTTATATTCTGGCACTGCCATACTGAGACAATCAAAGGTCTACATAGTCCAGTCTAACAACAGCTGTAAGAAAAGGGGTATATAGAAAGTCATTCTTTCCCTGCTGTACCTTGTATCAGCAAGGTTCCAGCTCACATATTTCCTGAATTGAGAGTTTGCACCTGCACCACCATATTCAACAGGTTCTCATGAACCCATCCTCCTCTGATTTGCCTAATACTTTTCTAAACCTGCATATGCTTTGTCCAGGACAACATCCTGTGGCAATGAGGTCCATGACTTCATCAGACTTCCTTTTGCTTGTTTAAAATCATCTGTCTGAGAACTTAAGTGAAAGTTCATAGTTCTTGTTTAGTGAGAGACAATGAATACAGAAATAGTTCCTTATTCATCTTCTCTATCCTACTTCATGCACCCTCACTTCTATTAAAGATAATGATCATCTTTTCCCAAAGTCACTCTTTTCCACCTAGGAAGTCCATCAAGCTCTTTGTCATGCAGAAGTCATTCCATAGCATCCTTATGATCTATTTCTCTATTTTTTCATATAAGTCTTAGGATTTTTAAATTACAATGTTTTCAGAGCTTCACACAGAAGACCAGGTGTGAATAGTCTGTGGCATGATGCTCTATACTTCAATTTCTCTTCCCTTACTACCAACTCCTAGCATTCTAGCTGACTCTGTCATCATTTCAAGGTGACACTGCCAGAGCTAGCCATAATGACATCCAAAGTGCTTCCCCCACAGATGGGAACAACTATTTCCAGCTAGTCAGGGCATATATATAATTTACATTAGTTTCTTCACTCTTCATTTATTAATATTAGAAAATAACCTGAGAACAGAAATTCATCCATTCAGCACCCTAATAGCATCTGCAATTCCCCAGGGCTGATTTGAGTTTAGATTTTCCTGAATAGTTTTGTGTGATTAGCATATCTTGTCCTTTTACTGTGTACCCCCATTTTTAGATCAGGAATAATTTGAATAATGTGGAACAGATTTTTGTCAGTTAACTTCCCCGTCCTGTGATTACCATTCCTTCTATTACATCATTGTGATGTTCCAGCTAACTGGGGAAGTGTTTTCTAAACTAGTTTCACCCATTTCTTGGAGGCTTGCCACATCCATCCTCATAAAAGCATGAAATACATCTTAACTGACATGGGTTATGAGTTAGTAAAGAAATACATTTCTCTTTCTTACCTCCTTGCTGGGTCTCCATCACTGCTATAATACATGTTAGCTCTTTTGGAAAAGGCCTGATATAAGAAGCTGAGATTCCTATAATTTTTTTTGTTTGTTTTCTTGATTTTCTTTTTGTTTGAGGCTTTTTTTCACACCAGTTCGGTGCTGATCCAGTGCTTGCCTCCTACCACCTTTGGCTCAAATGCCTGAATCTATCCGATATCCCAATAATGTTCTCAGGTTTTTAGTCCTGTCCCTTCTCCTGCACAGCAAACCCAGAGCCTGCTATAGTTTCACACCCTCCAGAAAGACCTATCAATCAATCTGGCAGCTAAAATTCATGTTTGCTGCACCTTTCCAGAGAAAAGTGTCTCATGGGATCTGTTCAGCTCAGGCATGGCAGGCTTAAGCATGAAATCCACTGCAGCTCCAGCAGCAGCTCAGCATTGGTGTCCCCAGTGCGTTGACGTTGGGGGAAGAGGAGGGGCACACCACACATGTATAGCCAGGCACACATAGTACATCTTCTCACCAGATGGTGCATCAGACCTGTTGGAGTTTAACTTTTAATTAGACTAAGAACTAAGGGCCGCATCCAGTTATAGCATCAGTTTCCTCCAAACCAGATGTCTGCAAGATACCACAAAAGTTGTATTCATGTGAGCCCAAACCCAGGCTGCGGGTGGCCACTGCCCAAGCCTTGTATACTGTCTCTGTCAGGGCAAGAGGTCTTCTCCAGCAGTGAACTGATAGCCCCTTTGTTCTGGGCCACCATGCCCTGAAAGCCTCCTCTATCCTGCATGGCACACTTGAAACCAAACACTCCTGCGGCACGTTGCTGTTGCTAACCGGGTGTAGAAAACAGCCTGTAGACAACCCTACAGAAGTGCTCTGTAGGGCTTACCCAAAGCTTCCCAAAGCAGCATACTTCTTGCCAAGGCACCCAGTAACTGTGCAGTGCACACATAGTTACCTTAATTTTTCCCAGCAGCTCAGCACACTGATCAAGATGCCCTCTGTGCCAAAATCCCAGACATGCGCTGGTAGCCCTGGCTAAGAGCAAACTGGCAGGAGGTGTCTCAACTGATAAATGTACTAGGAATTTGGAAAACATAGAAACCTTAAAAGCCCCTGGATAACATTTTCAGTAGACAGACAGAAATAAAATGAAAAAAGTCCCAGGCCAAGTTTCATGGCATTCCTACATCTTTCCTGGAGTCCTACCTCTAGATCTCCTCCAGGGCCATACAATTTTAGAGAAGTGAGGTCCATAAGGCTCCAAAGAAGCAATAACAATTTATATGGGTAAAAGCCAAAGCCAGCAGCCTATCTGTAATGTTATTTGTCAAGTAATGGTAACAGGCTAGTACAGATTTTTATATCCTGGGCATTGACGCAGTGTCAAATATTTAATTTTAAAAAAAAAGAAAAGAGAAGAAAAAGAAAAAGCAGTTGATCCAAAGACTGGCAATGACTGTACTCAGGAATCCAGTCCCTCTCTTGCCTCCACTCTCTTCCCCACACTTCATCCTAATTTTCCCCTCCCTCTCTGCCTTTCTCACTTGGAAGATGTTACTGTTTTACATGGCACATTCCCAAGCTGCTAGACCAGGACAGTAAAATTATTCATTGACTTTACTGTACTCTTCTACCAGTCACTCATTTTTTTAAGCTTTCAGCCCTCCTTCCCTCCACCCCCACCTCCTCCATTCCCCAATGAAATTCACTTTTTCCCTTCTCACCCTCCTTCTTTGCTAGGCAGAATCTGGAAAAAAGAAATCAAGGCCAAACTCAACAAAACTACCACTGCGTAATAGCAATCCTTTTTCACACACAGATGGTCAGTCGGAAGAATGAGTGCTTTATAAGACAGACATCGTGCTGGTCTTTGCAATCCTGTTCTCCCAGACCTCAGCAGGAGTTTTTCATCACCAAAGTGGATAATAACTCTGTCAGACACCTCATATGCCCAGGTATTAATAAAAAAATAAAATACTGTAGTGGCTGATTTTACAAGAAACTAGGAATCTTAATGTGATAGTTAAAAATGGGCACAATGATTGCGCACAACCAATAGCTATGTCAACAGGGGTTTATAGCAGGTTGCTAATAAGCAGGGAATGCGCTTATGTACACATCTATGGTTTTGCACTTTATTGACAACATTCCTGTGGCCAAAGTCCATGGACCGCTGCATAGTCATAAACATGCGCACATTGTGTGCTTGTAAACATCTAAGTGGCCATAGACCTCTCCATGTTTGTGTACGGCAACAGCGTTTGTGCAGGTAGTAGCAGTTTACAGCATTGCTGTCTGATACACCACAAGTTACACTTGCCTTTATTTCTGAAATTTGATTGAATCTATAAATAGGCTTAAACATGCTACTTTCAAAGAAAATTCCTTTTTCCCAAAATTGAGTTTGGTGGCAAAGAAGGTAGATTCCCATCATTATTAATTAGATGCCAAACATTTGGTTTTCCTTGTGATAGATCCAGAGCCTCAAGATCACATATGAAGACACAGACAGCACCAGCATTTGCTAACCCAGAAACACAGCTCCCTTTTTCTAAAAGGAAAAATGTTTTCAGTAGCTCTACATTTTCCTACAACAATAGAAGCAATTCTAAAGAAAATCAATGCAGTAAGTTTGAAGGAGGAGTTCTAATAGTTATCTTCATCTTTCTTCCACAAATGGAAATTCTTAGCACTTTTGTAGCTCAGCATTTTCAAATAAAATAAAATAAAATAAAACTATGTGTGAACTCTCACACTCTCACTTCATTAGTCATTCCCTTCATTAGTCAAATGAGAAGGGGCAGCAGTGAATGCTTCTGCTCACGTAAAGTTCTCGCAATAACGTATTTGAGATCTATTCTGACATTAACGTTTAAAAAAAGTTGTACTTTGTACTTGGATCTGATTCAATGAAGGCATAAAAAAAGAAATCATGCCATCTTAGAAGCTTAAAGATTATTCAGATGCCAAACAGAAATTAATTTGCTGACATCCTTTAGTTACCAGCAGACCATCGCACATTAAGCACAAAACAGTTAGGATGTATGCGGAAGCACAGATCCCTGCTAAGCACATGTGATTTCCACAGGCTAAGCAGTATCCACTCTTCAGCCCTCGGTCTCCATTCTTCCTTGGACACAGTGGTAAGAAATATCCTCTTTTCCTACTCTGGCTACCCCATTTCTCCTGTTCCTCCCTTCACCAGTCTACATTTCAGAACCATTTCTTTGTACTACTGAGTTTCTAAAAATAAACATCGTCAACAACATCACCCTGGCGATTTGTACTCTTCCTTGGGTGCAAAATTAATTCAGGAGCTGCCAAAGAGCAGCATGTTATGTATTATTAGAGAGATGCAGGGACAAAGCTATGAGTGAAGATTGCCAAGAACTGGGCTTTTCTGTGCCCACCTCAGTTTGGTGCTGTCAAGCCTTCAGCTTCGTTCTCCAAACGTAATGAAACAAATTAAGTCAGCCTTTTCAACATCAATCTCATCCATCATAAATTAATTTTTAGGGGCTTTTCCCATGGATTCAATCCAACTGACCCGAATCCCATGCTTCTCTTTTACACTAATCATAAAAATTAACAGTAAGTGTTCAAAATGACATCTTATACATGTAAGGCACAGAATAAGATTTAGGAATGGGAGGCTAAAAAGTGTTTAGCCACTGGGAAAAGAAAGGAAGATGGTTTAAACAGCAAATCTCTGAAAGTAACAAAAAGTTATTTAAAACAAATTTATATTACTCTGTAGTACAGCACAAATAGAATACGTATTAACTCTGAATGCACAAAAATCACATATACTCCTGTTTTCAATCAGCCTTTTCAAACCTGTAGACACTACTTTTTAATTATTATTAATGACAAGCAATCAGACTTCACCACATCAGCAAAACTCTTATTAAAGAAGGTGAGAGGAAAGAAGAAACTTACCCTAAAGACAGGTTTTTCAGCAACATCTATCTCGGCAAAACCTTGTGAAACCCTCTCTGGCACAGACAGTGCTGACCTCTGTGAAACAGAATGTAAGATTGGACTGGAGATGGGGTTAGCAGGCTAGTGACGACAGTAAGCAAACCAGCATTTTAATTTAGGGTAGGACAAAATAAAGAAAACAAGATTTTTTTTTTTCCTTGATAAGAAAATACATGGAGAAAAGAGAAACTGTGGGTTTCAATGCATATTCTTCACCTTCTCTCTCCAGATGCCTCAGTCTGACAAACTGAGTTTCCACTCCTAAGAGTATCAGTTGCGATCACTACCACAGCAGAAATCTTTGATGGCTAAGGTGAGGAAAGTCTAAAAGCAGATAGGGTGATAGATCCTCAGTCTCCCATATTTATCAAGACAACTTTGGAGAATTTTTATAATCCAACATGAGCTCCAGAGCATTTAACAGGAACTTCTGTGTTTTCTTTCAGAATTGGGTTTCAAAATGTTTCCATCTTAACATGAAAATAAGGGAGGGTATAAACCAACCACGCAATGCTCTTGTGCAAGCCAGAAATACTCATATGTGAATGATCTGACAGGGCCTGAAACCCCAGGCTTGTAAAACCAACCAACAGACTTCAGTGCCCTCAGTGGAGGCAGGATTGATCCCTGACAACCCAGGATTATTAAGGCTGTGTTTTTTAAATAGAACAGAGAATGTATTTCAGCTGGATTTTAACCCAAGAAAACTCTTCTGATCATAATGGCATTACTACCTATTTCTCCCTTCACTCCTTTACTGCTTAGATCCCTCTGCCAGCAGCTCCCCACCTTGCCCTCCAACACACAATGTTCTTTCTCCATTTCAGCCTCAGTCACATAAATTGCTCTGAAAGGCAGGATCCCCAGGCTCTCATGAAGCTTCTGCTGAAATTAATGAGACTTGGCACAAGGTTTTCTTATAGAGAATGACTTGTAAGAAAAGCACCTTACTATTGGAGACAACACAAAAATCACCTCTCCACTGACAGTTTTCATCCACAGCTCTAATTTTTACCCAAGCCAGGAATATTTTTTGCTTTATATCTGACTTGACAGTTACTAATACTACCATGAGTACATACCACCTGACTTCATATGATTTAGAAAGAGGAGAGAGAGCAAAGATAACAGTTTCATTATAAGTTTTAAGTGCCCATAAATCTTTCCACATCAAACCATTCCTGATCTCCCAAGAGGGACTCTCCAAACACTGAAGCCATGCCTATTTGGCAAGAACTACAGACAGGGATTTCTTTTTTAGACTCCTTTGTCTCTACAAAGGGCAAAAATCTTGGATAGAAAATCTTGGTCCAGAAGCCTTTTTTTTTCCTGCAGCAGTTGGAGGCACAGTGATGGTTTTAATAGAGTTCTCTAATGACTCTATTGCTACTTATTATGACTATTTCTTGGAGTAATAAAGTGACAGAGGCAACAATATTGAATCACTAACTTCCCTGCAGTGAAGAAGAGAGCATAATGAGTCCATGAAGTTATTTTCTCTCAAAGCCCAGTGCCCAACGTGTTTCTAGCTCCTGCAAAACACAGAGTAAAAATTATTTCTCACCTGTGTGCTCTCCTAGTTAACATCAGGAGGTGAGCTCATGCTGTCCAGCTACCTGTAAAGTAATTTCAAAAGTCCCACCTTGACTTTTGGTTTGCAATATTCCAGTGACTGTTCCTCAGAGTGCCTGTGATAAAGCAGATCCATGTTCCCTTGAGCACCTGAGGATCTCGTGCAGAAGTAACATACAGCTCCACAGCCTGGCTTCTCTCACCTACGCATAGTACAAGGCAGCTCCCTCCAGAGGATGAATCAGATCCCAGGTGGGATAAATTGCCCCATCTGTCTTGGCTGACCTTAAAATGGGTCAAGGCTCCTAATTTAAGTACTTTAGTTTGATGACAAAATCAGAACTGGATGGTTCTAAAACCTCATGAAAGTAGTTTTTCTAACATCAGGGACCTTGCAACATAAAATGAATACTTTTTCCACCACATATCTTTATAAAAGTGCAGACTGAGATCAAGAGATACATATAATGGCTGTGAAGTAAAACATAAGTTCCACTGAAGGAAACTGATAGAGTTTTTACCACAGGTTTCAATGGCCCTGAAATTTCACTCCTACTTACGCTCAAACGGCTAGGTTTATTAGTGTGAGATCCCCCAATCATTCAGTAGAAAACTTATTAACTTTACAAGAGTGTATCTAAAATCGCTATCTAAACCAATCACAGCTGAATACATGTACCTCATTAACCAAAACCAAATGTGTTTTCCTCTACAGTTCAGTTCTGCTACAGCTGTAGCTGTGACATGGTTCTGTGTTACGCTGTACTCTAGCAAGGCATGTCAAAAATGCATACTGAAGGGTAAAATTATTTCATTTCCAAAATAAATAAGTGCCTTTGATCAACATACACACAAAAGTCAGGCATTTTAAATTAAGGGACCTGCAGGGAATTGGTTCCTCACAAAGCTTCAATTAGCTTTCAAATTATCTCTCTCATGATGTGTACAAATATTCCTAACCAAACATCACCGAAAAAAGGATTCTCAATACTTTTATTTACCTAATAGTTAACACAAGGATAATAACACACATGCAAATTTAAAATAAAAACATATGTGGGGAATTTTTGCCCCAAATAAGAATTTGAAACAGATGTGCTCTTTTAACTGTATTCCTTCACCCAGTGCTTTTCTCTTCACTGTTTGTATTTTTAATATATTTTTTTCAAAGGTACATAATAATTTATTCCCCCTTTTATCTGACAAGCATGGCTTTCAAATAACATATTCTATCTTTATTCCTTGCTGGCATAAGTCATCCATATCAGTTGGTGTTTTTCACAAAGGGAGCTGACTTCAGTTCAACTATAAGGAGGGATACTATTTTCATTAGAACTGTATTTAAAAATCAATATAACAAAGTTGCAGGATGAAAACATTATAATATACACCCTTGCTTCTGCCAGCCCTATATTCTCACATCTTCCATTAATTCCATGATTTTATTGGACGCTGCCACCCTACTTCTCTCCTCATGTTTTCAAATAGGAGTGCCTAATGTTTAGAGGGATGAATTAGCTGTAGCAGCTTTTCAGTCCCAAAACCAGAAAATAATGGAAAGGATATTTGAAGTCTCTTTCTCCCACCCTGCTCAACCCTGCAAGACTTTAACCGTAATTTTGCAGAAAACTGTCAAAAATCTGGTAAAGCAAAACTCCATGCAGTAGTAAAACACAAGAGGTATCAGAGTCAGCTCCCTACCAAAGGTACCAAAGCTGAATGTCTTCTCCAAGACTCAGATTTCAGGGTACGTTCTACACTGCTCTCAGCTCAAGCTATTCAACAGATTATTGATAGCAAGAAAAATCCTAACCAGGAAATAGCAAATTGTATTCATATAACAAAATATCTTCAGATTTTCTTTTACAACAAATTGTCTCAAGATTTTTCAGCGACATTTAATCATGTCAAGCTTCATTAGCACTCTCCTAGTCATGAGGTGTCTTGGCCTGTCGTTACAACACAAAGTGCCCCAGCATGAAAGCATTTTTGTTCAGTAGAACCCAATTCCAAATGAAACACCCATCTATATGACTTCATATCCAGATGCTCTGCAAATAGATTTATAACAAGCCCTTTATTTACAAATATATTTAAGGTGTAAAGCCAAGAAATGTTGAGTTAGGAAAAGTTCCTAAATTTCTACTGGGCCTAAATGGCAGGGTATGGGTAGCTGGGGTCTGCAGGAATCCTGTGTGAAGGAGATCCAGGGCTGGTCACCACAAGGTCCTACTGACTCCAACAACCTTGTGAGCACCTCCAAACTGCAGCCCATCAGGAGAGCCCACAGGACCTCTGCTCAGACTTAATTAAAGAAAGTAGTCCCTGGGGCAGGAGACAGGTGAGGAAGAGGCGTATTTTGAGAAAGAAAAGAAAACAAAATGGAGAGGACTTGTGGAAGGCAGCATCACTGAGGACATGGCTAGAGACACACTCTCGAAAGGAGGTGCTCCCTTACACTAGGGACACCTCCACGGGACCAAGGTCACCCCACCCCAGGGCAGGTACACTCCTGAGGGACTGCACCTGCATGTGCCCCAGACCAGGCCAGGGGAACTCCTGAGGGACCATGACCCATGGACACCCCATATCCGAGCAGGGACACCCCTGAGGTACTGCAGCCATAGGTGACCCATATTGGTGCACACAAAACACATGAGGAGCAGCAGAAAGTCATCAAGCTGGTGACCCTAACCTGCTGGGCCAACTCTCACCTCACAGAGGGGGCTGAGAGACTGTGATAACACATGTGGTGGCAAGGGGAAGCTGAGACCAGCAAGGAGGAGGAGATGAGTGGGACTGAAGCTGAGCACGGGGAAGAGGAAGAAAAGTGTATTTATTACGTGACAGGATTTTCATCTGCACAGTTGTAGGCCACCCTTCACCACCAAGCCCTCCCACATCCACCATGAGTGAAGAGAAAGTGTCTTCATATGACAATGGGATTTTTTTATTTTTTTTTTTACTATGCTTACTTAAAGTCTCCCAGAAATGAGAACTGGGAATAGACTTCCTAGCATTTTCCATGGTAGTCCTAGTAGTTTCAAAATATGATATCCAAAAACATTTCACCACGTGATACCAAAGAAGTTACCTTGATAATAGCTCAGCAAAACTAAAATTTTCTGCACCCAGGAAATGTCAATGCTTCATATAATTCAGACTTTATACACTAAAACACTTCTAAAAAAATATATTTGAATTCTGATTTCTAAAAAAGGTGATAATTTCATAAAATAAGGTAAGATTTTCTAGTGTAGATGTCAAAAGATATATTTCTCGCCCAAATACTCAAACTGCTGGTTTTGTTGGGTATCTGATTCAAAGCATGTGGCTCCAAATACCTTTTTATCTTTTTGATAGAAAAACAGTTAAAAATATAAATGAAACAGTGTATTTTTTTCCTTTTCATTACTCTGAAAAATGCTAGAATATCTTGGTGTATATTTTGTCCAAGAAAACACGTTCTGCTTGATGCAGACAATTGACAAAATTTGACAAAATATCTGTTAAAGTGTAGCAAAGCTAAAGTCATTAAAAATAGAGTCTTATTTGATGAGGTCTCACAAGAACAGTTTTACGAAAATGGACAGAAGGATCAGGCAAATCCAATAAAGAGGGTAGGACTATGATTAATTTGGATACCAAAGGGTAAATTAGAAAATCTGGAGAGCTTTGGCATCCTTGAAGAAATGGAGTGTCACAAAATCAGATAGAAGGGTAAAAATAGGACCATCTTGCAGACCTGGCACATCTCCCTGAAAGTTCACAATAGAAAACCAAGCTGCAATGGCCCTGCACCAATAAAAAAAAAAAAGAACTATAAAGACTGAGACTGGGAGATAACACTATAAAAATTGTAATCTGACTCAGAAACCAGGCTTAGTGAATTACACATTGGCCTTTGAGCAGCAAATCAAAAGAATCAGCAGAGAAATCCAAGCAGCAATTGAACATTGACCATTGGAAACTAGGAACAGCAGCAATTCACTAAGATTTTTCATTTTCTTAAAGTGAACCCAAGTAAAGCTAGTAAAACTCAGCAATTGCTAACATACCACCATAACTACAGGTTTAATAATGTCCCATAAACTTTAAGAATTTGAAATTCATTGCTGCGAAGCAGCTCATGCATTCAGTTTGCAACACACCCATTTTCACACTCAAAGACATCAGAAAAGCAGATGAAAGTTTATTTTTCTTTTGATAAAGAAGTTAAGCAGATTTTGGCAGCTTGCCATCAGTTTGACCCCATCCCCCAACTTCCCCCCTGCCCAAACACTATAAATTAATCTTACACTGGTTGAGGAAAAAAAAAACAACCAACCCACAACTGAAAAACTTCCAACATTCAAGCCCTTTGGCTGAACCTCTCAGGGGCATATCCTATGGTGACAATCTTTAGTCTTGACTATCTCAGCTGGCCTCTTCCCCAAAACTATGCCTATAGCGCAAACTTCTCCCTTAAACTTCAATTCCATTTTCTCTTGGTCTTGATATTACCGTCAACTACAGTTTCTCATTTGGACCCTCCAGAAATACTCACTGTGACTTTTCTTGTGGACTAGCTCCTGGTCTCCACACAAGCACATTTGCAGAGTAACTTCACTCAGCTGAAGTCACTCTAGGTTTCCACTATGAAACCTAAGAGCAGAGTATGAGCCCTACAAGTTAGTCCCACAAATAAGCAATTAAATCCAGGAAGTATGCAGGGAAGAAAAAGTTTTAGTTGATTTAACTTCAAGGCAAATTAAACGAAGATTTTTTTAACTCATCTGCAAAGCAATGAATATACAAACAGTGCAAAATAATACAGAGAGGCTCCTACTTTACACACACATATAAATTCAATACACACAGGCTATCCTAAGCCAAATTTTAACTTAATCCTAAAAATACTGACATCCCAATCCTCCTTCTTAAAGTTTTTTTCTGATAGTGATTCTGCAATAATTTCCTACAATGCTAAATCCCCAGCTTCCTCACTTATATAAGCAAACACCTGAAATGATTTTTCAGGACTGAAAATTGAAGTAAAGTTCCAGAGTTTCTAGTAAGTCTGAATTTTGTGAAACAAAAAGCTGGTTGTTACATCATTCTATGAAAAAATATTTATATTGGCTCTGGCTTTAAGGTTACATTTCTCAGTTCATGCAAGTGGCAGGAAACATGCAGAATCTGATCAAGAGATAGTCCACAAGGCTTGCTAAATGAAATGTTAAATAGAGACTTGTTATGAAAACAAAAAGATGCAACTCAGGAAATGAGCTTGGTCATCTCACAACTCTCTGCTGTTCCACAGCCAAGCACATTAGATTATCATTATAAATAATACACAGGAAAAAAAAACTGCATTCAGGATTTACCCTTAAAGTCAATTTGAAGTGCACCTGAGTGACTTATGAGCCTCATCTTTATTCAAATCTGACTTAAAATACTATTCAGAACTTAATGAAAAACAGGGAATGTAGGCTTCCAAGTCATGCACTTTTGAAGCACTTACTAAAATCTAAAGTATGGTTTTATACACGGGCCAGAAAAACCTGCAAGAAAATATATTTACAAAATGTGAACTCATACACAAGAAAAATCTTTTTACATGAAAGACTCCTTCTTTGAAGGGGAAACTCTTTTTATTTTTCAATGCAGAAGGTCAGTGTTACTAGAAAATAAATAACATGAAAGAGGCGGAAGAGCACAGGGGAAATTGCTCTGCAGAAGAAAAACAAAGAACCGCAGTCCCAAACTTCTCATGAACTCCTGAACTACCAAGTTAACCAAGGTAATCTAATGTGATCCTCCATATTTCTGGTCCAGCCCCTTTGGCCTTGTTGCTGTAAATTTTGTACATTTTCAAGGATGAACTATGTATTAGCACAGTGAATGTGTTCTCCTAGTTTCCAGTGGGGTTACCAGTTTGAGAACCCTAAAACGGGTACATGTCAGTCTCAGACTGAACATTTCCTCAGATTATACAAGTGCAACAGCAGTGTCTTGTATGAAGACTGTTGCCTCTGCTTTTGTTTGACAGTGTGATTGCATTTACATTTGGGGGAAAGCCTGTACAAAGGGATGGCTTTTGAGCTTGGCTCCCGTATGCGCTCTTAGCTCTTAACATGGTGAAATTAATAGCTATTTTTATTTCATCTGGCAGGGAGTTTTGCAGTCAATGTAGGATTGCACCTCCTGTGACCACAGGGTTTCTCAGATTTCCCAACAGTTTAATTGCTCTACGCTATGTGAAGTTGCATTTTCAGAGAGAGAAGGGGCTATCTCATACAGCCAGAGCTCTGCAAGCTAGCCAGCATTCTTGAAATGCAGTCTTTGTTCAGTGACTAGGAGGAAAAGAAAATTAGTGAAGTTTAACTGGATAAAGAACCATCACTAAATAAAGAGCTTACACTTAAAAATTGCTATCAGTCGGATAAAATTAAACTAATGAAGCAAAGAAAGTTTAAAGCAAAAACTAAAACTTTCAGTGAAAACTTGACTATGATGGAATGATTTAAGTATCTTCCTTGCTGACATTAAAATTCCATAGCCCCTTGATTTCTAGAGGGAGAAAAAGGGGAAGGGGGAAAAAGACAACCATGTAAGTTGGTTGTCTGGACAATCAATGAAACTTGAACAACCAATGAAAACAAATACTTGATTTGTTTTTACTTTCTTCTCTTCCTGAATGAATTAATGAAACTTGAACTTTGGCCTCTTCTTCAAGCTACAGCAGCACGGAGACTGGCTGACTTAATATCCTCCACAGCCCACAGCAATGCTTATGGAAGATTTTAATGTGAGAACACTGTGTGCTCGTTTGGCATTGCATTCCCTAGAGGGAATATGGTAGACAGTGTCTAGATTAAACTTAGCTAGAATTGGACATTAAGAAACACATACTTGGTGCCTTGATAGTAAAGATCAAGAGAGGTCACTCTATACTTGGTTTCCTTTGTAGGTTTATAATGTCTTTGCCCTTCTCGTTCCTTCTTTTCTTTTTATGGCATGATTATTGCACAGCAGACAACCATTTTGTCTTTCTTAATGATGGTACTTAGACAATATAGGAAGCTTGTGTCAGGAAAATAATCAGGATTCTCTAAAGCACTCCTGAAGTCCTTTCAGCACGCCTCATAATTGATTTGAAGTATCTGATGAAAAGTCAGGCCCTGTGACACAATTTTTCTCTGGCTTCAAAATCAGATGAATTAAAATTCCTGTCATAGGGAAATCAAAACTCCAGCTCTGAAATGAGTTTTTTTAGATTTTCTTTTTGTGCATGGAATGCCATTATTTGGAGGTATCCTCAGCATTGCAGAAGCTAATAATAACACAGGGATAGTGATCTGCAGCTGCTGCTTTGCAGACAATAAAAAGGCTCACTTTTAAAAAATGTGGTGCCAACAACAGTTTCAGGTCATTTCTCAACTGGCTTTTCCTGTCTGGTATGCCTTTCAGAGTTTTGGCTCTGTTGACACTGCAGGTTAAATGAAACAAAAAATCCAAACAGAAGCCACAAAACTCAGCAAGTCAGCCTTTTTAATCTACCTAAGTGTTTTTAAGCCTGCTCATCACCATGGGATCCAAGTGCCCCTTTTCACATTTCAGTGTTTCCAAAAGGGCCGAGCCATGGTAAGACCATAATACTTGAGTGGATGTTGCAAGAAAAGATTGCTTTAGAGAAGAAACAAGTCCTCTTATCCAGAAATAAACATGAACAGGGTAAATTAAAGGTGGAATGGGACAGAAAGGAAAGGGCTGTTTTTCCTCGGCAAAAAGATTAGTAGAGCTGGCAGTATATGGAAGCAGAGTTGTAAAGAGCTGGAAGAACACACTTTCCTCTAACCTTCAAGAGCAAAGAGGTCACAGTTCTTTCAAATGGCTTCTCTTGGGATAATGTGAACATGGACCGTCCCATACCTCATGGATTGAATAACCATCTGAAAGTACAATCACTTGAGATAAACTGAGATTAGTTTCTTGCATTGACATCTGCTTGGAAACTAACATGGAAAATCTAGTGCAAGGGTCATTTGGCTTGCTATGTTAATGATAATACTGCCAACATCCAGTACCAAAACAATGAGTAATTTGTAAAGATTTGGCATATTACATCTTGCTTAATAAATTCAAAGGTTTGAACATGACAGCATATTGTAATGTAGTAACATAATATTGTAAGTTTGCAGAGCCAGATTCAAGCCATAAGCAGACCCAACATTGACCGCAACACACATGCTTACTGCAAGCTGAATGAATAATCTGAATACAACCTTGGCTGAATACATCCTAAACCCACTATATATGTAAGGAAAACAAATTTGTGCTGCTTCTTTCTAGTTATTTTATGCAGTCATGTAATAAATGTATTTTTTCCTACATATTTGTGTCTATTCTTCTGGCAATGAGAAAAGTATACAATTAAATGCAAGGCAANGACTGCTAAATACATTCCTATTCTTGCTTCAAAAATGGGTTAATTAACTGAGTGAAGAGTGAAAGTTTCCTCTAATAACAGAGTTCCTCTGTCAGCAGCAACTGCGGGAGAAGTGACCCAATGTTGTTTTGCTATCCAAGACCCAAGCGTGTCTCTTTGGCCACATAGAGAGAGCTGGTGGAGGCAGAGGGGGAAGCTGGGCAGTGTGGAGAGATGGCTCACTAATCCTGTCAGGAGAAAAAGTGTCTCGTGTCACTCAACAGCATCTTCACAGGGCAGTTACAGGAGAAGTGCTGACAGCATCTGAAAGGAATTGCATCCAGTCATCCTCCAGCAGGAAGAGGTTGGCTTTGACATGAAGCTTATAGGATGGGTGAGATGAAAGCCGGGGGAAGGGACCTCTGCGCTCCATGTAGGATTTCACCTTCCTCTGCCCCACGAGGAAACAGAAGAGGAATGTATTTAGCAGTCCCAACTGCCTTCAGCTACCCTGTCCTTTCTGACCCCTTCACTAAGCAGTTCTGTATCTCTCTCATTCCCCACCTTCCAAAATTTCAACTTGCTAACCCTGCTGCCAAAAATAAAGTCAGAAATAACATCAGAGTTGTAAGCTGTTTCAACATAAGGAAAAGATGCAGGGACAGACCAGGGATTCTTGCCACATGACACGGAGTACATACCACACCACACTCTGATAAGTACAGTTTTCAATCGATTTTACAGACTTGTCCTGCTTTTCCTTGGAAAACATTTAGTCAGGCTCTTTCAATCACTGGTGTGTTTGAATGATTTTCAGTGGTACAAGCAGTAAATAAGTGTGAACAAAGAGGTGAACATCTACAGAAGGGATGAAATCACCCAAGACACCAAGGTTAAATAAGAATGCATTTAAATCATATAATAAACATCTGTATCAACACAGAGTTACCATCTCCAATGTACAAATAAGAAATGACACAAAATGAATGTAATTTACGTTCTACCTAAGAGTTACAACTCCTTACTGAGTGTGTGGGATTCATCATCCCAGCACCATGCCAGAGCACTTCAAGAGACAGGATATTCAGTTGTGATCAAG
>VYZX01028905.1:0-64158 GCA_013401335.1 Brachypteracias leptosomus | reverse complement strand
TCAGACAGACCCACTACACCTTAGCAACTTCTTACTGGATGTGTCTGCAAAATGAGGGAGGTAACGGGGAAGGAAGTGGAAAGCAGTGATGGCTGTCTCCTCACTTGTGGAGATCAATGTCATATCTAACAGTATGTGCTGTGAAGTGCTTGTGACATTAGCAGGTGTGGAGGCAAGTCAGGACTCTGCCTTGAAGTGTATCTCCATGGTGGTATGCATCTGCACACTGGTTTGTGATGTAACATTACACACTGGGAAATCCATCTTTTGAAACGTACAGGCCCATTCAGTTGCCTGTATGATAGACAACTCACCTTACCTTGATGCCAATCCCAAGGCTTATTTTGCCAGACTTCTGCGGTTGCCTGTTGTATTATCAGACCTCTCTTTGAGAGGCTTTCTGGGGTCAGACTCAAATTCAACAAGTTGTAGCAGTAACATATAGGCTAGGACCCCACAAACTAACTGTGGGTACTGATGTCTTGCTAGTGACTGCCTCATTTGGATGGAGTAAGGTTCTTGCTTATCTAAGCAGATAAGCCACATCTCCTCTGCACTTGTGTAGATGTGTCAGGCAGTGTCTATCAATCAATCTCTGTGACCAACCGGCATCTACACAATGGTGGAGACACACATCTGGCAGCTGGGATAGCTCTTATTCCATGTGAGGGTGGAGGGTGGCCTTGTGGGTGCCAGGAGGGGCCATGGGACTGTCTAGGAACCCTGTTTCCTTTGTGCCAGCTGTTGCTCCAGGTGTGTGAGCCATGTTCATTGTGAGTAAGGAATCACAGTAATTCTGACAGAACCATATCCTCAAAGTACAGCTAATGAATGGATTTGTCAGCTCTGAACTCTTTGGCCATGGGCTACCAGCATTCTAGGGTATCTTTCAGGGGATGGTATCAATCTGCTTCTGACTGGGTAGGACTTCTCTTGTGAGAGTGCTTTTAGTTTGAACACTGTAGCAAACTTACAGGACCAAACAAGTTCACTGGATAATTCAGGTTGGAAGGGATCTCAGGAAGTCTATCCTCCTGCTCCAAACAGGGTCTCTTACCCAGGCCAAACGAGCCCTATGCCTTCAGCCTCTTTACAAAGGGCACATGCAATAGCAGAGTCAAGAGCAGGAATATTTCACTGACCTGTGCTGCATCATGGTCTGGCAGCAGCTGGAGTGGAATGGCATGAAGAACATGCGGAGACAGAAGCATGTTATCCTATTCAGGAGAGAGGGATTGTTTCCACACTGAGATTTTGAGGCAGATTATTTCCTTTCTTGCACCACAACTTGGATCTGAGTGTAGTTTGAGTCTACAAGGCACTGTGAACATCAAGTTACCCTTGGTCAAGCTGTGGCAAATGCAAAGTGGATATGGTTACACAGGCTGGACACGGGTGTACTTCTGTACCCACTCCTGGTGGACATTCCTTACCTGGGTTATTGCACCCTGGTGCTGGGGCTGGATGAAGTCCATGAGGACATGATGCCTTGGGAGTTTGTCTTAGGTTAGAAAACTTCACCTTGAATAAAGGATGCCAAGAGTAAAGTTTAAGGGCCAGGTTATCAAAGGAGAGAAAGAAAATTCTAAGAGCAAGGAAATGAAGCAAAAGACAAAGCTAGAAGAATATTTTAAAAAATAGGTGCATTTGACAAAGTGCAGGCTGGAAGGTGATCAAACTACAGGAAAGTTATATGGACATGAGAAATAACTGTGCTCCCTTGGCCCTTCCCTGTAGTCTGGTCCATGAGGAGTCACTTCTCATGTAGCTCAAGACATCGCCAATGCCTCCAGTCCCCCATGAGCTGAGCCTTCTCAACTACAACCTTAGATTATTGCCTCATCACAAAGGCCACTTGCCAAACAACTTGGTTTCTTGGATTGTCACCTAAACTGCAGTGCAGGCAGGGCAGTCACTGAGTTCCATGCAATGCTAGAAGCACAACACCATCCCTTAGGGTTGATGATTCGTATGGCAGTGGGGGAAGAAGGAGACATGAAGGATGTGGGTGGTGAATGGGAGTGAGGTAATGCGGAGAAGGTGATATCATGGTATAGCCACAAGGGCTGGGTGAGGGCTTAAGAAGTAATTTATTGGCACATGTTTAGCTCCGTTTCCCTAGGAAATGAGGCTTACACAATCACTTTGGGCGTATACGTGTGCACGTGCTGTAATAAGGGAGAGGCTGTGGCTTCAGAGGAACCCTCATGAGACACCACAGAGTCCAGGGAAGTGATGTTGACAGTGCCTCAAGAATGGAGAGAGCTTCAGCTGGAGCCTGTACTTTATTAAACGCAGGAGAATGTACCCACCCATGAGATGTAAGTTTGTGTGAGTCCAGGCTTCATTCGCTCTGCTTCTCAGGCAACGGCTTGTTACCGAATTTCAGTCATATGGCCTCTTGGGCATATGTGTGTGAGTGTATCTCAAAATTTGCAATCCATATGCATAAGAAAATGTTTGTACAGTGACTGGAAAGTAAGTGTCAGCAGAAATGAAATACTGATGTATGTAATAGGGTAACATCTTCCCTCTAGAGCAATGATTCCCAATGATTTCTTTGGCCCACCAGAGCATTGCAACCTTCAAAATTTCAGGCAAGCACCATTCACCCTGATAATGAAGCTTTTAGCTGAAAGCGTTTTTATGATGCTACTTTGTAGCCAGCAATGATGAATTACCATATCCATTATGGCCACAGCTTGAAACCATAACTGTAAATGCATTTGCTTTCCCCTTATTCTAGTGCTTCTGGTTCAAGCATCCTGTTATGGGTCCATCATGAAAGATTCCCGGCAGATTTATTTCTTATGCACTCAGGTAAGTACAAACTGCTCTTTTGCACTTTACAGTTTTTAATGGTGAGAGTTTGGAATAAAAGTGAACAGTCTGTCCAGTATTGTGTATTTAGTTATAAAATGCATGCTTTTGTGCAGAGCATTAAGGTTCTGGTGTCTGTGCTGAGATTGCTTCGTACTGCCTGTGATGGAAGAGATAACACACCTTTTCCCTGCCTCGCGAAGTTTCCTGGCACATCATTCATTCATACTCCCACAGACAACTCTGGTTCTAAGGACTGTTCCGCCCTAGTCTACTGAGCTACTCAGGCCTCATCTGCACAGAAAAGTTTAATCTGATTCAAGAAGGTGGCTGTACAAACACCTCTCTCCTCTCGTGGGTGCCAGTCCTCCTGTGGTAATGCTCTCATATGTCTGCTCATGAGATGCTTTTTGGTTTTCACCTCTACACATTTTCACATGATAAAAACTAACTTAAAGAAATATGCTTTTGAGTCCCTGAGTGTGAATGCAGAATGGAGGACTTAATCCTTTACCTTGTGTTTCCTATTCAGTCCTTTGATCATACAGAAAAAACCCCCATGCTTATGATGACCTACATAATCCAGCACAGTGGCTAATCCCACTTACATGAGGTGATTGCCCATGGTATCAGGGAGGGAATGCGGGAGCTGGAAGACCCCTGCTAGTGCTCTGTTCTCAATAGTGATGTGAGTCACTTTCACCTTTTGGAAATTGAGAGCCTCCTCCTGTAGCACTTGCACAGGGTGTCAAGGGACCAGAAACTGATGAATCTTTTAAAACATTTATCATTTGCCATGCATTTTTTACTTATCGTAGCACTTGCATCAGGGTGACTCAGGGTGAGCCTGATCCTATGATGCTTCTGCAAACTAGGGGCCAGCTGAGTTCAGCCATAACTCTGCCTGCGCTGTGTCATGAGACAAGGCGATCAATGACTCCAAAACAAAGAGGTACATTGTGAAAGGTGAGTTTAAAAAAAAACAAACCCGACAATGAAAATCACATCGCTCAGCATCAGCACTGAAACCAGACATCTCTTCAAGATAGATTTATAGGCTAGTACCACTCACAGACAGAAGGAGAACTTGCTGGGGAGGATGCTTTATAAATGCAAAATTAGTAACAGTAGTCCTAAAAACAAAACAGTGAGGAAGCAGAGCTGAGAGAAGCACAGAAAAATGGCACAGCTGCTGTGAACAGACCAGATGTAGGCCAATCTAGGATAACTCTTCCCTGGAGTTTTCTCCTTCCAGCAGGATGCTGGAATAATCTTTGGCCTTGGTGAATGATGAGGGGGCACAAGCCAGCACCTCCCATGGTACCTGCCTGTGTTGAAGGCACAGAATAAAGCAGGGCAAGAAAATAGATGGCTTGTGCGCATGCTTGGTTACAGGGTGAAATGGTATTTCAAAGCCACCCGTGTCATTTTTGCTTACAACCAACCTCAAAACTCAAGCAAAAGCCCTTGACAACTGGTGATATTGTGCTGCTTGCTGTAAGAGGTTTCTGTATGTGCTCAGGACAATCAGTCTCTTTGCATTGTCAGATCCTGCCTTCTAGCTACTGGAGGCTTCTGAAATTCAGTGGTTAAGAGATTACACAAGAGCATCACATTTATATACAAATGAGTATCACCAGGCATTTCAGGTGGGGTTTAGGCCCCTTGTGCCTGGCACAACACCCCAGCTGCCTGTTCCACTTGGTCAACGCCATTTGGACCCTAACATGCACACGCTCAAAACCCTTATTTTTAAACCTCCCAGCACCATGACACGAATGGCACCTGTAGCAGTGGCCGGGATTTCAGCGTGGCCTCAGGGCACAAGCACGGTGGCACCCCACCTGCAGAAAAGCCACCTTGTGCCTCAGTCTCCCCTTTATCGTGACAATGCGGGGGGCGGCTGCAACCCCACAGAGGAGTGCTCTCGGCCAGACTGGCGGGCAGCTGCCTCATGGCATGGCTGCCTCCGCTCCTCCTGGTCCCCCACCAGTGTAGGGCTCGAGGGCATTCCCCGGACCCACTTTCTGCCCGGCCGAGAGAGTGAGGCCGGGCGGTGTGGGGCGGCGATCCCCGCTTCGGGCACTCCCTGGGCCAGGGGACCCCATGCCCCGGTCATGGGCCGGCCGAGTCCCCATGACACCCCTCAGCCTTCAGCAGCCTCCAACGCCGCCGATGTCCCCCCGTGGGGCGCCGAGGGGCCCGGCGGCTGGTGGTCCGGGGAGACCGCCTCGGGACTGCGGGGTCCGGGAGGCGGCCGCCCCCTCACGGCGGGCCGGGGAGGAGCCGGCCCCAGGGCGCGGGTAGGCGTCGGGCGTCGGGCCGGGGGTGGAGCCGCGGGCTGGCGGGTCGGGAAGAAGGGGGGANCCTCCCTGGCGCTGCCGGCGGCATCCCGGAGCGGAGAGGGGCAGCCCCGGGACCGGGAAAGTAGCAGTCAGGGCGGGAGGGAAGTTGCGGGGCCGCCGCACCCCTCCGTGGGGGCGTGGGGGCCGCGTCCCCGTCCGGGCCGGGCCAGGCCTTCTCCCCTTCAGCCTTCCGCCGGCCTGGGCTTTGCTGGGCAGCTCCCTTCCCCTCCCTCCCGCTCGCTCTTTCTTTCTTTTTCTTTCTTTCTTTCTTTCTTTCTTTCTTTTTCTTTCTTTTTCTTTTTTTCTTTATTTCTTTCGTTCNGCTGCCCGCAGCATGGTGAGTGGGGCCGCCGGGCGGGAAGTTTGGCGGCGGCCCCGGCCCCGCTCGCCCCGGCCCGGCCCCGCACTCACCGCCTGTCCCCCGCCCCGCTCCTTCTCTTGCAGATCTGGAAAACTCTCCCGCTGNTTCTTTCTTTCTTTCTTTCCCTTCTTTTACTGCAATCATATTAAAACCCATGGAAGGCCCCCAACTCATAACCCCCCAGTTCTGTCAGCAGAAAATAAATGGTGCCTGGCCTGAATTCCCGGATGCGACAGCCTCCGTAAAAGTGAGGTCAGAAACAAAATATTTGATAATTACAGCGAGGGAAATGTGGAAGTGATTTGAGGAAAATGAATTCAAGCTGGGCTGGGGAGGGGGGGCCGAGCCTGCTTTCGGAGGGAAGCGGTCCCACTCGGGAGGGGGCACGTCCTCCCCGCCTGCATTTTTTCTACCTACATATTTCTCCCAGATGGTGAGACCCACCCTAGAGCTTCGCAGTTTGTCTTCGCACAAAAAAAAAATGCATAAACACGTCTGATTTCCTACCAACAGTCCCCTCTTTTTCTGCTTCCCACCTATGGATTGTGCTGCCCGGGTTATGACAAAGGGGGGAGTTTAGGGTGCCCGGGTTATGGCAAAGAGGGGGGTTTATGGTGTTGCTGCTGCTCTGTCACTGCAAGCAAAGCTCTTTGGCAAACTCCCCACAACTGCCGGCTGCTTGCTGAAAGGAGGAAGGATGCAAACGCTGGTGAGGAGCAGAGGTGAGATGGGGCAGTTGTGAGCTGACACTGTCAGGCTACAGCTCTAGTCGTGGCTCTCATGAAAACCAAGGGGAGTGGGACCAAGTTGTAATATGGGCTAGTATTTTACAACTGCCTGCACATGATAATATTGTAATACACTTTCTTCCCAAGGTGTGATGTACTTACGTAGACAGCATTTCCATGCATCCTCTCCAGTGCTGTCCTGAAAAAGCCATATCAATTTTACTCATTTTCTATAGGAACCCTAAATAAACCCTAACCCATTCTGATCAATGTACAGTGAAACCTCTGTAGGAAGGAAGTACGTGGCAGTGCATCCATAAGACAAATGATGATAACAGCTAAATAGTGACTGGTCCAAGTAAAGCCTCTTGGAGTTAGTAACCCAGAGAAACATAGCCAAGATGTGTTTGGCCCTTGATTTCTGATTTCACTGGTGCTGCTAACATTATGTTAATAGTCAAAGTGCTAAATCTTGCTTTTTGCCAAATATGCTCTAATTTGGAGTACCTGGATGGCTTCCCAGGTGTAAGTGCTGTCATGTCTCTGTGCCTTATCTGCAAACCAAAAGTAAGAAGAATGCACAGCTCTCATGTTTAGAATTTGGTCTTAAAGGCCAGTTCATGCTTGAATGGATTTGACTGTTTTCAGGGATAATGGTCCAGGTGTCAAACCAGTGAACATTTTGGTTTGATTTCAGTCTAAGTTCAGCAAAACTTGAGAGTGATGACTGAGGGTTGGATCTGGTTTCAGGGAAAATTGACACCTCAGCCAGCTTTTGTTTTGGAGTTCAGCTTGATTCCTTGTTGCTGGGAGCTGCCAAGTGGTGAACATCCATTCACTCACAGGTAGTATCCCACTCTCTGGGATGTCTAGACCTCCTTTTGTAGGGAGTGGGCTGTGCTTGAAGGTTAGCTGCTTGCAATTCAGAGATGACTTTGATGGTTGCCCTCTTCTAAGTGTTTCTTATTACCTCTCTCTGGCACCACTGGCATTTAGTAAGATTAGTATGCAGCTTTCCTGTGTGGTTTTCCCTCTTCCAGGTTTTGGAAGTGATAACCTCACTATTTCTTCTGTTTCTGCTGCAATTTGCACTTTGTGCCTTTCAGTATGTTCAGAATATTAACACCGAGCCTTAAGCTTCTAATCCTTTTGTCAGCAAAACTACATCTGAACTGTACTGAGGTTTTTGTACAACACTCATTTTCTACAACATTGTTAGGTGCATAATTAGAGTCTTTAAA
This sequence comes from Brachypteracias leptosomus, assembly GCA_013401335.1. Classification (NCBI taxonomy): domain Eukaryota; kingdom Metazoa; phylum Chordata; class Aves; order Coraciiformes; family Brachypteraciidae; genus Brachypteracias; species Brachypteracias leptosomus. The sequence continues at coordinate 56,663 of VYZX01028905.1, read as the reverse complement.
GAAAGAAAGAAATTGCTTCAATAAATGTTCCTGGCATGACTTTATGCAGACTGGAAAATCTGAGACGTGCCAAATCTTGGGAGCTTTTCTTGGCCCAATTCAGTAATATTCACAAGAGCAACAGACGGTGAACTGTACTCCTCGGATGGAAGCCAGCCACCAGCTTCAGACAACCCTTTTTATCTCTTTCTTCCTGGGTCACTTTCTCAATGAGGCAGCCGTTCACTCCTATTAACGGAGGCGCTACAGACATGAAGTTGCTTGTGTTCTCAGCTGGGGCTTTCCAAAGCAGATGGAGTGGTTTTTGGGAAGCATCCATTGCAATAGAGGAAAAGGGAGAGGCTCAACATATCTGAGGAATGTATTAAAAGTTAATCAGTTGTTCATGTCCTTCTGGAGTAAGTTACCTAGTTAGTGCTGGAGAGGAGTCCAGTTTCTGTTTGACTGTGTCAGTGAGGTCTGAAGGGTGGCATGCAGGAGCACTTTCACTGGTGGTACCACTGCAGTGTGATATGTCCCACCAGGATACTTACCTCAAAATAAGTGAGGGGGTTTTTTTGTTTGTTTTGGCTTAAAACTGATTCAGAATCATCAAGAAAGTTATTTTCACAATGAGTTTTTATGTGTTGACAGAGAGACTTATGCTAGCCCGAGTTTATTGGTGCGGACTGTGGACAGAAGTCCTCTCCTGAATCCAGCCTTGCCAAGAGAAGAGGTCACTGCTCTGACCTGCACTCTGCTCCTTACCAGTTTTCTGGCTGTTCAAATTAGTCTCTAGGACCTGTAGCTGTTCTGAACTATCCTTAACCCATTTCTGGCCAAATGAATAAGCCTTTGAAAAGAGTTGTGTAAACAGTTTAATCTGACTTGTCTTATTTTGGCTAAAAAGGGTTCAAGGCTTTCCTCATGAGGAGATCTGACAGATCTAAAGGGGCTGTAACCCCAAGCAACACAGCTATGACAGGCATCTGGAGGCACATTTATAACCTTTTCTAATAGCACAGTGTTTGCAGAGTCTACATGTGTTTCAACCCTGGGATTATTTTTTTTTTCCTCCCCACCTCCTTTTCCCTGAGTGTAATTTTTCCATATGAAAAGCCAAAAAGGGATGTTATGAGGGAGAGAAAAGACAAAGGTTTTGACTCTGAGTTCTCTTTGCTTAACTCACCTGAGCACTTCCTCTCATTCCAAGTTGACTGCTTTTGTGTGTAGGGAGGGCAAGACTGGACCCCTTCCAAGACCCATGCCCCTTTTGCCAGTGGGGTGCTTGTGTGCCCTTGGGGGAGATGGAGCTGGGAGTTCAGCTGGTCTTGATGAAACCTGGTGTACTTCTTCCCACTGTGCTATTCATACAGTCTGGCCAGCATCGTCACCTTGCTTTGGTTAAACTTCTCCCGTGTCTTTGCAATGGTGAAAACTAAAAACTGCTGTCTTAATAAATGAAACTGAATAAATGGAAGCTGAGGTCCAGATGTAATTGCATAGCTGTATTTGGCCCAGAAGCCATTATCTTAAGAAGGGTCCATTTATCTTTATTTTAAAATTCAGTGATAGAGACTTTGTGGATAGTTCAGTCCTGCTCTCACTGATATTTTGTCCATGGCAGGGGAAAGAAAAGACAATGTGGAACCAATCACATGGGTAGCTGGGGCTGGTTTTGATATGCACTGACTTTGTGCAATAAAACCCAGCAGTCACATGTAACCCGCTAATGTAATAAAACTAGCTTCCTGGATCTAGTCTAGCAGAAACATCTTCAGTCTTCAGTGGAAGGAAAAAATGCATCCATTTTTCTCCTTGAGCTGATTTTGGAGTCATAGGCATCTTCCTTCTTGAAATCCTGCCCTCGAGTGCCAGCCCAGGCATTGCTGGAGTTGTGGCTCAAGGCAATAAGCGTATTTTGAATAGGGAGGCAGGAAAAAAGTTACTCCTACCCTGGGCATGCAGCACAGGCTCACCTGTGCAAAGCCTGTTTTTTAAGGTGTGTGCTGTGGATTGTCCCAGGATGGAGATGGACCAAGCAGTTCTATCTGAGGTACCTCATGTTGTGCTCTAGTTATTGGCCAAATCCCCTGCCCGTGAGTGTTTGAACAACCTCCCCGGCACAAGCTCTGAAGCAGAAACGATGTCACGTAGCACATAGGTACGCATGACACACTGGTGCTGCTCCTGAGATGGAGCTGCTGTTGTCTCTGAGCTGCTTTGTTTAAATGGGCTGTAGCTGAGTGAGTGACTTTATCTTCCAGAGTGCAAATTCCTTGCTGGTAATTAACAGGGGGCTGCTGCTGGGGGCTGCCTGGGAGGCAGCTCTGCTCCCAGCACAGGAGGAAGAGACTGGCTGAGAGTCTCCTGTTGCATTTTCCAGCTGCTGCTATTGGTACAGCTGCTTACGCATCAGGAGGCACCAGGGCACCTTTGATCTTTCTTGTGTGGTGTTACATGAGCTGAGGAATGTTTCTCTTTGTACAAAAGAGAGTTTGTCACAAATCTCAGACAGATGTGTCTTCCTGGGCTCATGAGAGACTGATTAACCAGGCTGTGTTTTTGCCACATATCCTGTGAGCTAGATGAGATTTGTTCCCACAAATGCCTTATTTAGCTGGGCTGCATCTATCTTTGCAGGGGGATTGACTTCTACTGTACTACAGTATCTAAGCTAACTCGTGAATAACCAGCATTTCGTCAGAGAGATTAATCACTCACAGCGTTGTCTCTGAGTTTAGCAAAAGAAAAGAGCAGACTGCTGCTACGCTGGGAAGCACACTTTCTTCAGCGCCACGTCTGTGTGGCAGGTGTGGGGTTACATGCATCTTGACTTCCCCAGAGGTTGTAGATTTTGCCACAGCTGGTGTACTAAGTTAGATGTGAGCTGGTTAGAGCAGGCTCTTTACTCTTGACTATGGGGTTCTGATTGTAATTGCTAGACATTGCAGCAGTGGATAGATGACAGATAAGCAGGCCTGGAGGCTTCAGGGCTATATTAAAGCACAAATAATTGTAGCACAAGCAGCAACTATGAGGCATTTTATTACTACTTGCTCTCAAGTGTGTCCCAGTTCTGCTGGCTGGTGTCTTCAGGCCAGATCAGTAATGAGTGACTGTGTCCTGTCTCTGATGTGCAAACCAGCTACCCAGAAGCGAAGTTCATACAAGTTTTTATGAAATCTTACTACCTACTCTATGCCTTAGCTCTCTCACTTACTGTACTGTACCTCTTGGTTTTGATGCTGGGCCTGTGGTTGCTTGGAGTAGTGGATTAAATGTAGGCATCCTGTGAGAGATGATGAAGAAAATCAAGCTGATGCTTCAGTCTGAGTATGTGGAGTTTCTTGAGATAGCCACACCTTGTCTAATGTGCGTCAAGGGGTTCATAACCTGGAAACAATTTGGAGGCTCCTTTTGGACCAACACATTTGGAAAGAACAAGGGATTTGGGGTGGATGATTAGGGAGGGATTTGATATCTCATTAGCTCAGCTGTAGGCGGATCCCACGTTTTCACTGTTTGACAGCGAAACAAATACTTTGGCAGAAGAAACTAAACACTGCTTGAAGATTGGCATCTGGTTTTTGTCTCACTGGAGAGAGGGTTCCAGTTCTCCAGTGCTTCTGAGGAAAATACCCAATGCACCAGGAAAACCAGGAAGCTGAGAGGAAAGACCTACTAGAAACTCTCTCATTCCTCTCTGTATGGGCATGGGAGGATGGCTGTCTGTACAGTGTTTCCCTTGGCTGTACTTTGTCAAATGTTGTCCCAGAGATGGACCTCTAATCTCGAACTACTGTAATGCTATGTAGTGGATCTCATAGTAACCAGTTTTTCTAGTTGTTCTTTCTGCTTTATCTTTCCCTCATTTCATTCTGCAGCTCTGTTACACAACATTAAAGCTGTAAACGTAAGAATTTGAGTTTATTTTTCTCTTGCTTGTATCTCTGTAGAGAGCCTTGCAATGCAAAGAGCAACAAACCAGTTTTCAGGAACAGTGGAGAGAAACAGATAAAAGCACCAAGGCAAAGCAGTAGGGTTTCATGGGTAGGAGAGGATTTACACACCTTATGCTTCAAGCATACAAGGACCAGTTGGATGGCTATTTGTCACCCACTGCTGGTTGTTCCTAGCCGGTACATGTTTCTCCTGATCCCATCACTGTTCCTCATAGTCCTGAGACAGGATCAAGAGGCTTTGGGAATGTGGACGCTAGTGAAGCTTTCCATGCTTAACCTACAACGAAAGTTTTCAAGAAATGGTGATAGTTTCAAAGATTGCCTATAGTGAGAAACAACTTCTTTGTTTCTTTATCTGTGAGGAGACCTAGGGAGATAGTGGAAGGACTTGCTGCAGAGGTACCTATGGCAGGCATAAGACTCAAGCATGAAATGGTCTTCTCAAGTCTTCCAAGTTAGGAGGGGAGAGAAGATGTTAAAATACTGGATAAGAGGGAAGCAAGAGTGGAGTAGCAGGAGTGGGCTGGCAAAGGTAGCTGCCTCTGATGGAGAGATATACTGGTGAGCTCAGTCCTACACAGGAGCCTGTGGGCTAGGTGCACCTTCTGCCATCAAAAATGCTGCCCTTGGCTGTTCTTTCTTATTCACCCCACAGCCAGGGCAAGACATTTCAGGGCTTGAGTGTCAGAGGGGCAGAACAAGGAATTTTTTGTCCATCCCCTAGGATGGATAGAAGAGGGTGTGTTCAGCAGGCACCGGCCGGTTGGCAGGTTGGCCTCCAGCACTGTGCTGTCCAGGGATGGTTTTGACAGCAGAGCCTGTTGCTGTTTTTCCAACAATGAATGATCTGGAAGACAGTGTCTGGGAGGAGGCTCCCTCTGTGCTGGAGTGGCCCCTGCCATTTAAGAGCTGGTAATTGTAGCCTGAAGCCAAGAGGCTGCATGCCATAACTCTTTGCATATGTACTCCTTGCTGCTCTGGGACTTTCTTTCCCCTCTTGCGTTTTGGCCACTTTTTCATGTTTATGTTAGAGGAAGCTTAAGTATGAGGAATTGGAATTGTTGTCTTGTTTCCTATATGTAGAAGGAAGCTATTTCCCCAGGGAATTTTTGCTATGTCTGGATCATTTCGTTTCCTGGGTGAGTAAAATTCCTCAGGGATAACTGAAAAGGTTGTGACCCAGCTCTGGTCTGCAGCTCGTGCATTCAAACCCAGGGCTCTGGAAGATTAGGGTGGCAGAGGACCAAGCATTCACGTCGAAGGCATCGCCTTCAACTTGGCAGAAAAGCTGCAGTATTCGTGTCCGAGGACAGTGTGTTTGCTCTGCGTGATGCAGGCTCTGGGATATTCCAGCCCCAAGACGATGAATGCCATATGAGTAGTATAGGCCTAATCTTCTTCAGGTGGCACTCCCCTTCTCCAGTTGCCCTGTGGATGGACAACAGGGAAGTCCGGTTACAGCAGAGGTTCCATTTCTCATGGGTCTCCATTTCACATGTCCTTAGGACTGAGAGCTGGACCCATTGGTAGAGGATGCTGTGTAAGGGTAAGGAGGGAGTACTTTTTTTAACTGCCTGATTTATACCCAGTCTGCAATTAAAGAGTGAGCCTTGGCACCTGGGCTTGCTCATGCACTGAGCTTTGCTCAGCAAGTGGCACATTGTCCTCCCCATGACCAGGGCTGGGCAGGTGGCCTGTGCTGTCCCTGAATAGGAACATTCCCACTTGACCTGCTCCGGAGTCGGGGCTGCAGTGTGGCTGGTGGCACGCATAGATGGCTGTTCACAGTGCCTCCTTGGTCACATTGGCTGCCGAGCTACAGATGGGATGGTGTGACCAGCTCTGCTTAGCTGAAAGGAACACTTTCATGAGGGTGAAAGGCATGTCCTCAGACCTTTGTTCACCTGAGACGTGTACACAGGAAGATGGGTGCATGCTTGTAGGATAATTCCCCGCAGCCCATGTGTTTTGTAAAGCTTTTCAGAGGACCTAGTGACAAATGTGAGAATGCTTTTTGAGAGCATTCAAAGCATCCCCCTTTATGAAAACAGACTTTCTTCTATGAGGTATCACTGCGTGCCCTGGGATTAGTAGCAGCTTGTACAAACCACAGCCATTAGTGTCTTGTCAAATCCAGTTTTACACATCTGTGATAAGTGATGCCCCCTTCCTGTTCTGTGAAAAATGATTCCAGGCTCTGGAATATCTCAAAGTCAGTACGTTTATCTTCATGGTCCTGTTCTATGAGCAAGTAGACCATTAATCTTTTTATTCTGTCCCAGTGGTTCTAATTACACCCCTGTGTTCAGTGATAATCAGTGCCTCCACCGTGCAATTATCTCCACCTTGTACATGTAGCCAGTTTATGGGGCCCCTCAGCTCCGTGCTTAGCCCACCACTTTTAATGTCCTTGTCAAAGGAGAACATTTTTCCTTGGCTGTCTAAAGAAATGGAGCTTTATGTGATCTTATTCTCTCTTTGTTGGTACCTTTAAAACTCCTCAAATAACTTTTAAACCTAACAGCCAGTTTCAGCCCTGTTTGGCGAAGTATGTTAACTTCCTACAAGATACTGTTCCTCTAAGTTTTGGGAAAACAGATGCCATGGTGCAGTAGTTACTGCCCTACCTGAGGGAAAAACTAGCGTGAGATCAGCTTTTATTACAGACCAGAGAAGCGTTTTATGAGTATTCCCCTTTTGATCGTAGTTCGCACCTTAGTAGCCACCAAATGTGATCAGCCTGGAGACAAGAATCTGTGGGAAGCAGCTTGTAGAACAGCTTGTTGTTGCTCAGCTTCGCACTTTATGGTTTGTCCTCCCCTCTTCAGCGCTCAGAGCTGTGTGGTGGACACCCAGGAGGGTGTAGTGGAGGAAACTGAGCCAAAGCATGGTTAAGCATGGTTTGTTACACCTGGTGTGCACCTACACATGTGCATGCAGAGGCACCTTACTCACCCCTGTTACACAGTAACTTTCTGGTAACTCCTGCAACCCAGACCTGGGGCGGAGGAGAATGCTGCAAAATTGTCAATCAATGTGGATTATTTGGGGCTTTCTCATCCTAAAGGGTGTGTTGCATCTCGCTGTGGTATATGAATAGCCTGAAGCTACACAGTGTCAGTGCGGTGCCTGGGCCACTCCTAACTTTGCACACGTGAAGACTGAAAGAGACAGGAGAACAGATGGGCATTAATACCTCCTCACAAATCACTGCCGAGCTCTTCTGCATTGCAGCAGCACACATCCAGACGCTGGGATGAGTTAGGCCATCCTGACTGGAGATGCAGGGTCAACAGTAAACCAGCGTTAAACAGAGACAACTGTTTGGCTTTTTTTTCTTAATTTGCTGTGGGGTTTTGGCAGGGTAGAGGGGCTGAAGGAGACTCTTAGCATATCTCAAACAACTTCAGAGCCTGTAGACTTCAAGAAAATGCAAACAGACTCCTTCCAGACCGATTTGTTCTCACTCTTAGCATCATGCTGTGATTTGTATATAGGCTTTGGGCAAGGCACCCAATTCCTCTAAGCTGCAGTGTTCACAAATGTAAAATAAGAATAATGATGGTGCTGTGCTTCTCAGGAGGGTTTATGAAGCTGAATGTATTCCTGTTAAGGAAAGTTTAAAAGCTCTCCTGTAGAAGGTGCAGCAGACACCCCAGAGGGTTGTTATCCTTATCAATAACAGTAACCATGGTGAGGAAAATGGAAGTAAAACGTGGACCAGAATTGCTGTATGATAGAGCAATTTCTTGCCATGCAGTAAAGATGTACAAATGTGCTTATGTGGGCCTCATTTAAGATGTGAGTTGATGGCCCACAGATGAGAAGGAAGAGATGGGTGAATGTTTTTATGGAGCCAGAGAAAGAAAGGAAGGGCATAAGGTGGAAGAGCTGGAGTGTCTCACAGAGGGGGGATTGCAATTCTGGAGTGTTTGTGCTTGGAGGAGAGCAGCAAGTATGTCTTTAGCCATTTGTAGCTCAGAGGAGACAAACTAGAGATGTGCTATAGGAACACTTGACATTGTGGTAATGTAGATTTCCCTGTGAATGGTATGTTGTAGAGAGTCTTACACAGGGCATAGTTGCTTGCTTTCCCTGACAGGTCTGCCAAAGGTTGATAGAAGATGGGTTAGCAATTTCCATTGGTTGTCATGGTAACTAATGAAAATTACTTTTTTTGTGGTATGTCTGTCGTATATGAAGATGTTTGTTAAAACAACTAGGAAACATTCTCCTTTTTAAAAAACTTTTTAACTGCTGGCTTCTAGTCATAAAAAGTACGTTGTTACAGAATTTTTCTAGAGAGATTATACAGAGTTTGAGTGCTGTAAAGTATATACTGGAGATGAGTGACTGGAGTAGACAGCTATTGGGCAGTTCTGTGTGCTGAGTCACTTCCCACCCCAAGACCTTCAAGGCGCCCATGTGAATGTTTTTTCACCAAGAGGCCTAAAAGTACATGCCCAACATCACAGGTAGCCTGTTTCCCATGTAACTTGTAAGCAAGTGGTTAGCTGCTCTGAAAAAGTTCAAGCTGGGTGAAAGAGGGATGATAATGCCAATTTATTAGCCAGTGAATTGTCAGGCTTACTGACATGGTGACAGTAAAGAGCTTGGAGAATTTCAGAGTAGAGGTGTGGGTGAAACATAATGTATTATTATTACTATTTCATGTAAACATCAGCATGTCTAAAAAATATGCCTGTCTGCCAACTCCACTGACACTAAAAGTGGAGATTTTCCCCATGGATTAGTAAATGGTAGAGCCAGAAGGAGCTGTCATGCTTTACTGCTTCTGCCCTCTTGCATAATACATTCCATATATCCAGCTCTTTGATTAATTCCATTTGCTCTGGACTCTAAAGCATGTCTTAAAAACATCTAGTCTTGATTAAGTAATTACCACAAATGGAAAATACCACTGTGTTTGGTATGTTGCTGTAGTGGTTAATTACCCACATGCTGTTACACCTCGTTTATGGCTTGCATTTGTCTAGTTTTGATCTCCAGATGCTGAATCTTGAGTTTAATCTGCTAAACAGAAGAGGACTTTAGTACCCCACGTCGGTTCCCCACTATTGTAACTGTGGTCTGCAACAAGGACTGCTTCCTGTCTTGCCTTTGGCAAACTAAACCATCTGAGCTCCTCAAGCTATCCCTTGGTAAGGTGTGTCTCCTAATCCCTTGTCTCAATGCTGGATCTCCACATGTAGCATCCCCTTTCCCAATCTGTTAGCACTCCCTTGCCACATGATGTGAGGGCATCTCCATGCACTGTTACTGGGAATCTGTACAGCCTTGGGCAATATAAGTTGTAAAAAGAAGAAAGACAAAACCAGTATGAACTCTAATTTAATATTAGGGAGTTATACATTAACCCACACACCATCAGGAAGCATGGCTGGCAAAGCTTTCATTAACAGGAGTCTTCCCACAGTACACAAATTTGCTGCTGCTGTTAGAATCATAGGATCATTTAGGTGGAAAAGACCTCTAGGATCATCAAGTCCAACCTTCATCCCAGCATCTCCCTGACCACTAGAGCATGTTCTGAAGTTACCAGCTAAAGCCTTGGTTTTGAGTTTGCTGTAATACAAGCTTTAGTTAAAGGTCAATATTTAGAGGGTTCTTGACCCCACAGGTGAGATTTAACTGGACTGGAGACCAGGGGGTGTGTGCTCAGCACAGCTCATGCCCTGTAGTAGGCAAGGGGCCATACTGCAGCACTTGAGCCAGCTGGACCCTGTCCCCTGGCAGGCAGCTTCAGCTGAGCCCTGCTAGAGCTCGTACACTCCAAGCACGGTGTCTCTGCTGTTGCAGGACCCTCTTCACCAGACCAGTTGGTTGCCAGGCTCCTGGGACAGTTTGTGTGCACAGGAGAGGACAGCTAACATAGTCTGCTAATGCCTTAGGCACAGTAATGAGGAAATGCATGATGTCTTGCATGCTTACACTTGAAGTATCTGAACCAAGCAGTGGTGGTTTGCAAAACTGGGGCCTGAGAGCTGTTAAAAGGCTGCACTACTGACATTAGTGAGCATGTCTCTGTGCTCTGTGAGGTCCCATGTGAACACCAGCACATACTGCTCTTGCTCTGAGTTGTATTCCTTTTCACACGGCAGAGACTGGTGGATGAACGAGGCTTTGACAGGAGGGAGAGGTCTCTCTGATATTGGAGGCTGGGTCTATCTCTAGGTGTGACTTGGTTTGTTTTACACTCAGGTGTCTGTCCTGGGACTGAGAAGGGGGGCATGAAAAGCCTGCAGGCTGTCCCTCCTAGAGGGACAAGCCATAGTCTGCGAGTCTGACCCACATTAGATACAGTTAGAGAGGTGCAGGCAGAGCTGGATTTCTTGCTGTTTGGCTCCACCCTTCTCAAAACAATCCATTTCTAACCAAATAACAATGCAGGAATTTCTTCCAAGAGCAAATCTTGCTTGCTTGCTGTCCCAGGGGCATGGACTCTCTGCTGAGATGTCTTTGTACAGAGTTTGTCACAGACTGGGCTGGACCTTGACTTGGACCTCAGGGAGCTTCTATACTAAAAATGTATAATGACAATTCAGAGGTTATTAAAATACCCCTTTTTTGTTTCTCTTTTCATTTCTAACTTTTATCTTTGAATATGGATATATGGGGTTTTTTCCTCCTCTCAGAGAAAGTAGAAGGCAGTGTTTCTTGTTCTTGCATCCCTTCCAGTTCAAACCTTGGGAAGACCAAGTGGGCTAGGCTGAGACTCTGTGCTTTCATAGCTTTAAGGCATCTTCCTGCCAGGCAGCCTTAACTGGGTAGCAGAGGCATTCAAAAATGCACTTTTTCTGAGGGCCAGGTAGCTGGAAGTCCTTTTTCCCCACCTTTTTTTTTTTCCTTTTGGTTAGTGATGCAAGATGAAAGGAGATGGTTCCCTCTCCTGAGGTGACGTTTTCATCTTGTGTTCTCCAGTGAGCTCAAAACCTGTGTTTTAATAAAAGTCTGGCAAGAGACAACAAAGCCCTGTGTTCCTTGTGGCTGTGATTTTTAAACTTGTAGCCAAACTTCCTTGCAGTGTGTGTCTAAAGGAGCAGTTTCAGAGCAGATGTGAGCTGCTCTGCCCATGAGCTGCCCTGGAGAAGGGTGAGTACCTCTCTTGCTGCTTGCTCTTTGTGCTCCCTCTTCTGTCTTTGCCCTTCTGCAGATGAAAACTGAACTCTGCCCTGGAAAACTCCAGTTGATGGCAGGCAGTGGGGGAACATAGCTTTTCATTTTTTATCATTGTGTAAGTGTCAGAGAAAGCAGAGCGCGTGGAGAGGAAAGGAGGTGGTCGGTCTCTCTCTCTGCCCTGCCCCATTCTGTACCACTGACCACAGCCCTTGCAAGAGAAGCCCCTTTCCTGCCTACTGATTTTTTTGGAATGCAGGAGAGTGCTAATACTTTCTCAGATAAACTGTGTTCCATCTCCACCATTCCTTTGTACAAAATCTGCAGGAGTCACTGTGGGTCACCAGGATGGAGGAGTGTGGCCGGGTGGGCTTCTCCTCCAGTGCCCACCCTGCTGAGGAGTTGGGCTCAGGAGAATGGGCTTGGGAAAGTTCCAGCAGCTTGGGCAGCTGTGAGGACAGAACCTGACCAGTGGGTGCTGGTGTCCAGCTGGGGAGCCAAGGAGTGTGGCCGGCGCGGCCTGGAGCTGTGCCACAGCTTGCGCTGGACGCGGATTGCTCGCCCGTCCCTGCAGTTCTTCCCTGCGGTAAGCAGCACGAGAAGCTGCCAGAGCCCTTGGAGGGGGCTGCGGCAGGGCCTGGCCAGGCCTCTCCTTCACAGCCTCCGGCAGCAAACACTGGGGGGGAGATGGACAATTTCCACCTCCCTGAGTGACCTGTCTGCCCTTGGGGTATTTCCCCTGCCAGGATGGAGGAGTTGTCAAGCGCTCATTTATTGCAGCGACAGACTCTGGAGAGTATTAGGTGATGTACTCAAGGGCACAGGGTACCATGACTGGATGCTTCTACGTCCAGCAGCTTAATTCCACTTGGGGGGGGGGGGCGCCTTCGTGCCCTTGCTCATACTCAGGCAGCATGTAGGCAGGGTAGTCACATGGAGTGACTGCAATTTTTGGCAGAGGGGTGGGAATCGGATTTCCTGGTGGGACTTAGACTTTTGCCTCCCACAGACTTTCCTATGGAAGGGCCACTGAAACTCACAATGCGTAAAACAGATAATATATCTAAGGTATACAGAGGACAAGGGAGTTCATCTCTTAAATGGTGGTATGGGGCTGGGCCCAAGTACTACAGGGTGGATGCTTTTGTAGGACCCCTGGTCCTACATCAGTGCATGAGATTCCTAAAGGAGAGCTTTCCACCTTGTGACTGTGTTTAGGTGATAATTTTGTGCAGTTCATGCCTGCCATCAGGAAGCAGCTGTCTGATACAGCAACTGAGGAACGGACATTCAGCTATCTCTACTTTCAGACATAGAGGTGTTCATTTAGCCAGCAGGTGTTCACATGGTAAATACCAGGAGTCCCAAATTTGTTCCTTTTGGCCCCTGTCCCATCGAGCAGCATTATGCGTTCCTGAGAGGCTGTTGAAAGCATTAGGATGTCTTGGGGAGGAGTGCCCCAGTGTGCATCATTATTTTTTATAGGATTTAGCTGTTAAAAGCCAGGCACACCACGTACTGCTGGCTGCTGTCCCAGTACTAGTGTAGTCTGATCTCTCTGCAGTTGCATGGTTTCTGATAAGAAAGGAGAAATTACAATGTCTTGGCTCAGAGAAGGTACAGAACTCAGGTAAGATGAAGGAGCACAGTGAAGTCCATGCATGTAGCATGCAGAAGTAAAGCCTGTATCTCATGGGCTGTTGCTTACTGTGTTTGAGAAGGGGAAGAAACTACAAGATTTAGTGGAACGTGGATGTGACTGAAGAAATGGGGTCCCTATGATGGAGCTGTGCTGACATCCTGGTGTTTTGGAAGATATGAGGTTAATGAAAGTCAGTTGTGTTTTGCTATAAAAAAGGACTTGCAGGATTAAACTTGGGCAACTAAAGTCCTTTGTGACCATGGATGTCTGCTCCACCCTTTGTCTGAAATTGCCATCATGCAGCAGGGATGGCTGGACAGGTCACAAAAGTGTGTCCTAAACTGCTTATGGCACAGCATGCATTGACAACTGAACTGGCATCACCCTTACTGTGGTGGGTGAAGCAATAAGCTGCAACACATCAGGAACTGCTTCTTACAACCAGTTTGGATACCTTTGTTGTAAAACGTGTGTTCATCCCTTGAGGGGAGAAGGAAGCAGCCTGAACTTGATGTTGTTGACTGCAGCATATTAAAGGCTTCTTGCATAAATGATCGCTGCTGGGACTAGGCTGTGCTTGTCGACAGGTTCCACAGAGTAGAGGGTACCAAGTGCAAGAGCAAGCAAAGGTTGCATGGGTAACGGGTTTGTGGTTCACATGGTGAGTGAGAATTGGTGTCAAGGCCGCATGAGCGACACGCTCTTACAAATCAGCATAGATGTGGTAGGCACTTATCTTCACTCTAAGATACTTCAGTCCCTCTTTGGTCAGGACTGGAGTTTTTTTTGGTCAGGCTCTTCTGAGTTAACACACTGAAGTGACTGAGGTCTTGCAAGTGCTAGAGCATGTACAGCGCAAGCGAGGACAGACAGCCAGCAGCTGGATTTGCGTATGCTATTATAAAGTTGTTAGATGTTGTGATTCCAGTAAATCTTTCATTGCAGGCCTTACCTTATCTTACTTTTGCCATAGACTAAAGGAGCCCACGCATACCATTCCTTCAGCTCAGTGAGGTAATTTTTTAGAGCTGGTGTCTTAATGCATGCACTTGAGCATCTGACCTTAAGTGTCTACAACCTCACAGGGTCTAAGTGTTGGGCAAGGGAGGACTGTGGCAAGCTTTGCAAGTTTTATTCTAGGAGGGCTGTTAGACCTGCAACAAAGAATTTGGGGGAATTCTTTGAGTAATAGAGGTTTTTTGGGTAATTGAGGGTTTGTTTTGGTTTGGTTTTGGGTTTTAAAAAAATTTTATTTCCAGGTCAGGTAAGCCAAATTATTGGGGAGCTAGAAAGTAAAGTTTGGGTTTTTTTAAGAATAAACCAAGAGGTTTTACTCAAAACCTGAAGTCTAGTGTTGTGTTACTGAACCTTTCATTGCGTGATAGTAGACTTTCAGTAACTGCAAAGCCTCAAGATGTCCTGTAGCACCTTACATCTGTTTATTATAGCTCAATACATTGTTATAATATCATATGCTGCTTTAAAATCGTGTGAGGCAAAACAGATCATGTTATTTATTTCCTACAGCCTTCATGTTTGTACAGGTAACATCTACTATAGCTTTGTTCATCAAGGCAAGTGTGACATCCAGTACATGAGAATAATGGCTATACATATGAAATGATACATACTTAACCAGTTTGTTCTCAGTATTCAAAAGGCTACCACTGATTTTCCTGGTGTGCTTGAGTCACAGCCAGCTCTAGGAACACATTTTAGTAAATGCTTTGAGTGTATGAATTTCCTGGGTTTTCTTAAATCTTTGTTGAAAAAGAAAACCTATTGTCCCTTCTGAGTTTCCTGTCTTATTTTCTTTTGACAGGTGCCATTTTGCTGCTGAAATCTCTCCTGCATAGGAGAAGAGGGTCTGGTTACATTAGCAATTGTGAAAATAGACTGCTTATACATTCAGGCAATGCCATTCCTAGAGCCAAGCCCTGCAGAGGGGAGGGCGATGTCAAAATTGCAGGCTTTAGGGTCAGGAAAGCTCTTGACTCCATTGTATCTGGTTCTAGCTGGAGGCGATGGAGGATGCTCCTACTCTTACAGCGGGCTCTGGGATAGCAGAGGCATGAGCAGTGGTGATAAATCCTGCAGACCTGGCTTCATCTTTTGCACCTACACTCCCTTTCTCCAGGGCAAGTAGTAGATAACCAAACCAGCCTTTCCAACAGCAAAGGATGCAGAAGAGAGGTGCTGCAGCAATTTCTGTAGAATGAACATATTTCATAAGTTCTTCAGCCACTTTTTTTTGCCCATCTAAGCCTTTCACAGCGAGGGAGACATTTTGTTCTGTTCTTGTCTGTGCTTCCCCTCCTTGGATATACAACCCTGAGTCTGCAATCTAACTGAAAACCAATGATCGTCAGCAGTTCAGTTTAATACTCTGGGCTGCGAACTGTAGTGGCTGAGGCACAAGCATGTATTTCTTTCTGCTGACTTTATTAGAGGAGCAATAAATACTGGCTGGCCGACAAGGTGGACAGCCAAGGCTGGCAGACGGCTCTGCAAGCTAATGTCTTAAACTGCTGCAGCTGGATTTGCCAGAGGCTGCCTTCTTGAAACTCTTTAGTCTGCCACAGTTTTATGTCAGAGTTCATTTTTTCCCCTCTGAAAGTGATGGCAAAAATCCACTTGTCTTCACTGGGTGATGCAGGAGAACCTACCGTCCCACAGGAGCATCTCCTTTCACCTCCTCAGTGCAGCCCCATCTGCAGAAGAGCTGCTTAACTTCGCATTTGGACTGGTGCAGCAGGAGCTGGGACTGTCCTGTGCTTATTTGAAACTGCAAAAATAGTGTGACCTTCTTTTCGGTTACTTGCCACACTCATTAAACGGGAAATTTTCTCTGTCGAATACCAAAATTGTTTATACTGCATTAAGCAAGGGAAATTTGCCAAATATTTTAGGCTTGTTTAACTTAAAAGATGTCCAAACTCAGTGTGTTCCCCCTGGCTTTGATTTGATTTTGACATAAAGCATGTAAAACACCAAGTTTCGGCCTGCCGCAGATGTCTCTGTGGCGTCTATACAATTCTAGAAACAAGGTAGACAATTATTAGCTTAGCCATTTCTACATCATTGCTAGCAAAAGGAGAGTGTGGCCACTGCCCTCACTTTGCGGAGCGGAGCACCCCAGCTCAGAGAGGATATTTTCAGGCAGTGTTAGGCTGGTGCTGTGAGCTGGGTTTCCAGCAAAGATGAAGCCTTTTGTTTCCCTTCCGTATCACTGAGCATTTCCAACATCTGTGAACATGAGGCTGTGTGGGGGAACATTCTGCCCTGGCAGAAGAACCAAAGCAGATTGGATGATTTTCTCTTCAAGGGAGGAGATTGGAGGGAGGCAGGCAAAAAGGGAAGTAGGAGAATGTCAGCCTTCTCTAGCATGGTTCCCAGGAAGATAGGAAGCCAACCTCAGATGATCAGCGAGGTCACCTTTGATTCAAGGAGTGGCAGATGGGAACCCCAGTGACTGAAAGCATTGTTAGGGTTGTGTTTGAGGGTTGCATCAGAGATAATTAGGGAGGCTTAGCAAAAATTCCTGATATCTGTCTTCTCGCGTTTATATGGCAAAACAGATACACAAACTGTAATCATTAAATGAGCAAGAAAGCCCCATGGAAATAACCTGTCCCTAAGCCAACGGAGCTAGCTTTGGTAACTGGAGATCTGTCGTCTGTGCAGAGATCTTGGCTTCCACTGCTGCTATAAACTTTCAGGTTTCTGGAACATTTCCCAAGGTCTGGCACAATCACCTTCAGTGCTCAGGGAGGAATAGATGCTGTGCAAGTACCATTTACTTATGTGCGAGCCACTTCCTTGTCATTTGTCTTACTCCACCATCTTTGTTTTGCCTTGGATAGCCCCTGTCCTGTGTTTCTGAGCTCCAGGGGGTGTAAATCTGCTGAGATGCAGCTCCAGCTGCCATGAAAAACTCATTTCTGTGGAAGGATATGTGCTGCTTGGGTGGCTGCTGCTTGTGTGATCAGAGCAAATGGTATCTGGAGGCAGTGCCTTGCGTTGGCAAGACCCAGCTGCCCAGAAGGACACTGGCCCTTCTAGGAGTGAGTACCATAGTGGGATTCTCTTCTGCTGTGGGGGAGAAGGAGACCTGGGACCTGTAATGCTGAGCGTGACATTCCTCAACATTGTTTGCCTCTGTGGTACAGAGCATTTGTAATTCTATTTTGCTGTCTTCATCATCTATCTCAGCCCATTAGAGTATTTGCTGGTTAATTATACTTAAGCTGCCATCAAACCTCTGTAAGGTAGGCTGGCAGTAGGTCTCTGTTGCTGCAAACAAAAATGCAAAAAGCCATTACCTCAGATGCTCTTCATGCTCTGTCTGGAGACATGGCAGCAGCTGTTGACTCCATACTGCTAAGAGCACAGGGCTATGCTTCTCTTTTGAGAAAATACAAAGAGGAAAAAACAATTGAAGGTCAGAGATGAGGTGTGAGCCACATGCTTGGCTCTTGGATCCACAGTGCTTGCCTGTGAGTGACTGAGAGGGACAGCAGTTTCATCAGTGGAGCAGCAGTAGCTCAGTCACCTTCACAGGCAAAGGATTTATAGTCCGGTGCATTCAGACTGGTGCTGGTACTCCTTCAGGCTCTGAGCTGGATCCTGCCACGCAGCTGGCTTGATGAGGGAACATAAAACACACTGGGACCTGCTGCCACAGGATCCAGGTCCTGCATCTGGCTTGAGCTCCAGGGGGATGGTTATGTCACGGAATCACAGAATGTTAGGGATTGGAAGGGACCTCAAAAGATCATCTAGTCCAATCCCCCCGCCGGAGCAGGATCACCTAAACCAAGTTGCACAGGGAAACATCTAGGTGGTCTTTAAATGTCTAGAGAAGGAGACTCCACAACCTCCCTGGGCAGCCTGTTCCAGTGCTCTGTCACCCTCACCGTGAAGAAGTATTTATGTGGAACCTCCTATATTCCCACTTATACCCGTTGCCCCTTGTCCTATCATTAGATACCACTGAAAAGAGCCTGGCTCCATCTTCCTGACACTCCCCCTTAATGTATTTATAAACATTAATGAGGTCACCCTCAGTCTCCTTTTTTCCAAGCTAAAGAGACCCAGCTCCCTCAGCCTTTCCTCATAAGGAAGATGTTCCACGCCCTTAATCATCTTAGTGGCTCTGTGCTGGACTCTCTCCAGCAGTTCCCTGTCCTTCTTGAACTGAGGGGCCCAGAACTGGACACAGTATTCCAGATGTAGTCTCACCAGGGCAGAGTAGAGGGGGAGGAGAACCTCTCTCGACCTACTAACCACACCCCTTCTAATCCACCCCAGGATGCCATTGGCTCTCTTGGCCACAAGGGCACATTGCTGGCTCATGGTCATCCTGCTGTCCACCAGAACCCCCAGGTCCCTTTCTCCTACACTTCTCTCCAACAGCTCAGTCCCCAACCTATACTGGTACCTGGGGTTGTTCTTGCCCAGATGCAAGACTCTACACTTGCCCTTGTTATGCTTCGTTAAATTTCTCCCTGCCCAAATCTCCAGTCTGTCCAGGTCTCGCTGGATGGCAGCACAGCCTTCTGGTGTGTCAGCCACTCCTCTCAGCTTTGTGTCATCAGTCCTACCTACTCTGCCATCTTCACTCTAGTCTCAGGCATGTCCTGAGACTGCTTCTTCTATGTAAAACACCTGCTGATTCAGTTCTCCACCCTTGTACTATTTGTCCTAAATTACTGTTTTCTTCTGGCATCAGCCCTGCTGGCTGTAATGGTTGATGACCTGCAAGGGATATGTAGTCTCCTGCCTTGCATTTTATTTCTCCGTGCTGTACCCCAAGCAGCAGTCGCCTGGGAAATCCTGCAATCCCAGAAGAGAGCTTGTTTGGTCATTGTGTTCAGCTAGTGTTTGGGCAACAGAATCAGGACTTGTGAGCTCTAAAGTGAAGGATTGTTCCTAGCAAGGACTGAAGTTTCAGAAGGAATCAGATGCTAGAAAGGTTGCTGGCTGCATGTGAACTGGTGAACACACACTCAGACACTGGCTACAGTCTTTGGGAGATGTGGATAGCTCCCCAGAAGCAAGAGGCACCAGGGTGACTCTGCTACCAAACTCAGACTCTTGCAGAGGCGCTGAGGACTGTTCTGCATTCTGAGCACAGCTACTTTAACAATTCCTCGAACACAGACAAAACAACTTTCTTAATCTTGTTCTCAGAAACCACTGACCTTTTTCTGTTGAGACTTGAAAAAAAGAAAAGTCAGCCTGAGGCAAACATCTGGTGTGGAAAATTTCAACCTGAGCATTTTGATGCTGGCAAAATTCTCAGCAACAGAAAATATGTTTTCATACGGGGAAGTGTTAGGCTGCTTTTAAGCATTGGGGTGCTACCTGTTTCACCTATAATGTGGGGTGACACCTTGACTTCTGTGAATCAGCTTGCTTGACTGCTTTCCATTTCTCTGAGGACCTTCAGAGGAGGTCAGGCCAAGAAGTACAAACCCAAGCAAATTTGGAGATGAATCAGAGCTGCTGTTTCAGATATACAGCTTGGCGTGCTCTGGCTTTGTTTTGGCTGTTACTAGATTTCCCATAGTGGTGCCTGACTCCTCACAGGTTGTGGCTGATATTCTGCCATGGCTTTGGCAATGTCTGCATTAATAAATCAAACATGCTTGGGGTTGTTTGCAGACTTTGAGGCCCAGTGAGACAGAATGGCCCACATCTATGTTGTTAAACTGTCTTATCCCCTAATTAGGGTGGCTATGTGTGTATTAATTCTTGGTTGCCAGTGGTCTGTGCTAACCCCTAAACCGTGTCTGAGAACTTGCAGACCACACCAGTGGCCTCGCTCCAGCTTTGACAGCACAGACATTTGAGCTCAGGTGCCTGGGATTTTCCTGCTAGTGTCTGACCCTCTTGAATTAACCAGGGTATGTGCAGGCTCAGAGCCTCAGCACTCTGTGCCTATCCCAGAACCACCCAGTTCCCTCAATTTTCCCTTTCTGTGTGTTACTCAGGAGGGGGTTGCTCTCAGTCAGCCATTCCTGACTTCTCCTGCAGCCTGGGGCTATTCCTGTCAACGGTTGAACTTCAGGCAGCTTTTCTGGGATTAGCCTAGATGTCGATCATTACTGAAATATCTGTTAGGAATTCACTCCATTTAGTACTCTAAACTCTTTATCCTTATTCCTGGATTAGGAGTTTTATGAGTAACTAATGAGTTAGAAACACCAGTGTGAAGATGAACTGATGCTGATGAAGTAACACAGTTTGTTGCATACCCTGGAAGAGTCTTGAGGCGCTTACAATTTCTAGTTATGGGTGACACAACTGCAAGTAGTGTAGAGACAAAATCTTGCCTGACTCAGTTATCTGGTATATGAGTTGCATCCTCACTACAAAATCTCTTTCATATTTCTGAGCAGTGGAAATCTGTGCGGTAAAATACATCTCTCGTGAAAGCTGCTCTTGTCTTCCTATGTCTCCATCTAAAATTCCTTCACCAGCAGCTTCAAGGACAATGCTGCATTGCTCAGACATTTAATACTGTAGAATTTGTCTTGGGAAATAATATAATTGTATTTTTTTCATAACAAAACCATTATACTGTCAAAAGCTTAACTTTCTGCTGCATTAGCTGACAGCCAGCAGAGATTGCTGGGAAAAAAAAGTGCTTAGCTTAACCTAAATTTTTTACTAGCAAGAAAAATGGAATGAAAACAAAATGAATTTATAATTAAATGGATTTATTTCTGTGCTTTCCTATTGTGCTGCTGTTTGCTTTCTTTGAGGGCATTTAGAACTGATTAGCAGCCCTGGAGACAGAAGTCCATTATTTACCCAAAGAGCAGCCAAGAGTGGAGAGACAACAATGCAGCCTCCCTCCCTTACTCTCTACTGCATCCTCCGCATCCCTCCTGCATTCCTAAAACAAGCCTCAAGTTTGTCTTGAAGGTATCACTCTTCATCAGGGGGAGAGGACAACTAAGTCTGTGTGGTCCTCTGTCGCCTGTTGGAGATGCCAGCTGAGGCAGAGGGTTTGCTGGAGGCCTCCAGCTCCTCAGGATCAGGTCCCTGTGCTGGGGAGGAGTGTGGGACGCCTTCCTGGACTGCAGGATGCAAAGGCTGGCATGGGTGTCTGAACCCTCCTGTGCTTAACCAGCGTTCTGGGAAGCAGGGTCATAAGGGCTGTTCAAGGAACGAGGAGGAGGGTGAACGTGTGGTCTCACTGAAGAGATTTTTGCAAAAGGCTGCACAAAAAGAATTGTGTCTTTCCACTGAGTTAAAGCTAGGGGAACAAAGAGGGAGAGCCAGATGTGAGCAGTGGCAGCACTGTTACCTTCATCCGCCTCCTTCCCTCCCTCCCAGGAATTGTTTCTGAGGCTTCCACATGCTGCATCTGTTGGGGCAGGGGCACTTGGATACATGGAGAGATCCCAAGTTTCTGTGGCCATTGTTGCCTGTAGCACGGTGGTTTTAATTGCAGGATATGTAGAGCTGGTTTATAGGGGAGGGTTAACAATGTGGGGAAAATGCTGCCTTTGTCTTTCAGCTGCCCATTGAGATACCAGCATGGCTACTAATGGCTATCAGCTCCAAAACAGAAGGGGACTTGGTTCTGGAGGGGGCTGCACCCTCTCTGAAACACAACTAAAGCTGTTCAGAGCTGTTGTTCTGTTCCTCCCTAGGCTAATGCAGTCAGGAGCAAATCCCTTCTACTTTCTTTCTCTATCCCTAATCTGGCATGTCACGTCTTGTTATGCAGAGGATTCTTTTTCCCTGGAAGGAACAGGAATTTGGTGGTCGTGACATACTGTCCTGATTATATTCTTGGCTAAGCTTGCACTGTAGCAAAAATATTGAGTTCAGTTTTGAAACTTTTATTTGCCCTCTTCTGGCCATAAAATGGTGTTAAACTGCATATTTTCACACCTGATTTGGCCTGTCCCCCAGATTTCCACTGCAGTGAAAGATTTTTGGATCCCATGTTTATTTAAATTGTTGTTGATAGCAATCAAGACACAGGTTACTTTTACAAAAGAGCATTATTTATTGAGACAGATGTCTGTTACTGCTGTCTATTTGCTTCCCTCATGCTGTGCAGGATGAGGGAATGAAATGCTAGGGAGGGAAATGTGCTGTTTAAGTATAGAATTCATATGCTTTAAGTTAAAGCATAAAATTTATTCATATGCCAGTATGAATAGATAGGTATGAATTGACTGAATACAGTCAGTCTTGACATCAGGAGAAGGCTCATAACTGTAAGAGGGTTTTGAGACAGGACTTTCAATGAGCATGAAAGGCAAAAAAAAATAATCCTTTATTCAATATCATGTAAATGGGGTTGTACACAGAGGTAGCACTAGTAGCATGGAAACAGGCTTGATGCCTCAAGGTGCGTCCCAGTCTCCTGTGCTTCCTACATGTGTGTAATCCCCCTGAGAGCTTTGCAGTGTCACTCAAAGGCAAGTGTTGGTGATGGCAAGTGTTGCTGGAGGGCAGTAGGACCAGTATGTTGGGAAAGCAGGCAAAGAAGGTCATCTGTACAGGCAGGGAGTGGGAAGCCAAAGCTTGGAGATGAGATAGGACACCATGAAACCTGTCTCTGTGGCTTGTGTTTCACAAACTGGTCCTACCGCTCAGGTCTTGTGAAGATGTCAGTCTCCAGGGAGACTCCTGAACAACAAAAAAGCTGAAAGTTTTTCTCCTAATGTCTTTGAGAGGATGTGGGCATGATGTCCAAGTGATCATTGCTAAAAAACAAGAAGGATGCAGTTTAAGTTTCCTTTTGGCCAAAAGAGCCAAAATCCAGATTCTTACTCCAAAGCATTAGAAAGAATTCAAAGACTATGACTGACCAAATGCCCTTGAGCAAGCTGAAGGCACCACCAGTCCAAAGTTACAGGAGTGAAAATCAATCAAGGGGGGCAGAAAGCAGTCTTCACTTTGACAACACAGAGCAATGAGAGCTGGTGGCAACTGGACAAAGTTCAGCACTAGCAAACAGAAGGTCTGGAACTCAAAAGAAATTAAACAGACAGTGGACAGCAGGAAAGTTTGTGTAGCAGAGAGGCACTCCAGAGAACTGAATTTGTTACCGAAGAAGCTTCTACATTTTTGCTGGAAGCACCATGCCACAGTGGTGGTGTGAAAGGAATGCAGCAGATTTCCCCTCTGGGCTGTTACCTTTGGTCCTGCTTGGAGCTCCCTTGTCCAGGGTAAACTGTAGGTAGGACAGAGCTGTGCCAGCCACAGCTTCTACAGCAGCCATGAGTTGTGTTGGTGATCAGGTGGGTGGCACAAAGCCACCTTTTCTTGCACTGCAATTTCTGTGAGGTGGTGTGGAAAAGGACCATTTGATTGCCCATGTGGTGTGAAAGACAAATGATAATTGTCTTGGGGAGGTGTAGGGAAAAAGGACTCATCTAAAGAGAACACCCAAAAAGAGCCACTTCTTTACTCCATGTTCATTTACTGTCTGTAATCTGTCTTGTGTGTGTATGGCGGTGGTGCAGTTTATACACATACAGAGAAAGCTTATGCAATTAATTCAGCCCACCTCTGAGTCATGGCAGGGAAAGGAAATAGGGGAGCGCTTGCCTCAAACCATGAGATACACGCAAACTGCAAGGATATTGCTTTTCAGAGGATTCACAGCAGGAACAGGCCAGCCCCAGCAACAGTGGCTCCCTTGCACAAAGAAACAGGTCTAATGGCCAGCTAAGAGAGTCCCATGGTTTTCTGAGCAGTCCCTGCCCCTCATCTGTTGGTGTGCCTCTGGTTTGCTGGCATGAACCAATGAGAGCATCAAGATCCCGCCAAGACAGGGTGAGTTTCACCTCTCATTTCAATAAGGCCAAGTTTTCAGGACATGGTCTAGTGGTCAAGGAGGTGTTGGTGTGAAGGTTGGACTTGATGATCCTAGACGTCTTTTCCAACCTTAATGATTCTGTATGATTCTGTAAGATTTTTCCCTTTGGATTTAGCTGGTTTGGTGGTTTCTCTTCCACATTCTCTGGTGGTTGTTTTTATTTTAACGGGGAAGTGTTTATAATTCCTTGTCTTGGTGAGTGAAGGCTGCAGCCGCCAACCAGGCTCTGAGTTTATCTCTGCCAGCAGTGTGTGCTGCAGGCTGGTGTGATGCTTGAGAACTGCCTTTGTCTCTCCTGAGCTATGCCAACTTCGCCCTGGGTGGGTTTGGAGGAGTTCAGGGGAGGTCATTGTGCAAGGAGGCCCCTTCTCTTGCAGGTTGTGAGGGTTAAGGCTGAGCTCCTACACTGGTGCCAGAATTTAAGTAGGAACTACTGATGGGGATGGTATGTTGGGTTGAAATCCTGCCAGACCACTGGCAGACTCTTCCTATAACACTGTGATGTGGCTGAGGTGCATGATGAGACCACAAGCAAGCTTCTTCACTTCAGTGTTTGGGGTTGGTTTGGCTTGTGCTGAAGCTGGGCAGGGGAGATGGAGTGCATGTGGATGGTTGTATTGCCGTCCCACCAAGCTCCTGCTGGCTGCTCCAGTGTTGCACAGATCCTGACGTTTCTGCCCAAGACCTCAAGTGCTCTTTGGGTTTCCTCCCTGTAGCACACATTTCCCAGTGGTGGGCAGTGGTGCTTCATGTGGTCTGTCTGTGACAGGCTCTGGGAGCCATGGGGACAAAACAGATGAGAAACACATTTTGTTATTAAGCAGATTTCTGTGCCGATAGCATCATGCCCTCTACATTTTGCACCATGTCTCCTTAAGGCTGTCATAGCCCTTAGCAGAACCGGGGGAGCTGCCTTGATTTCTGCTGGGCTTGTTGAGGGTCCCAGTGGGTCGCTGCTGGCCCCAAAGCAGAGGGGTTTGTGCCAGGACCTTGCAGCATACCTGGCAAGCATGAGTTTGCCAGCCAGCAGAGCGGCAACCTTCTCTACAGGCTGGGAGGCAGCTCCTCCTCCCTGCCAGCATGCCCACAGCTGCTTCGAGGAAAGCCTGCGAGCCAGGAATGTGTAAGGATGTCGGCATCTGTGTGCGCTCACGGCCTTTCATCTCTGAAATGCAGCCAGGCCACAGGGCAGAAAGCAAAACATCCTGGGAAGAGCTCAAGAAGTATTAGAGAATAGTTTGTGCTTTTGGAGGTGATTCAAGCAATGATCCCTCTTCTAGGAACGCAGGCTATGGCAGGCGCGGAGAGCCTCAGGGTCACCAGCAGGGCTTGGAGCCCTCTCATTCTAGCTCAGGACAGTACTGAAGTTCATAGCAAGTCTCTAAAGCCTCATCACTGTTTCCAGAGCAACCAGAAAAGAGAGACAGGCAAGCACTTGAGTTGTCAGCATTGCATCAGACTGACACTGATTGCCTGCCCTTACTGGTTTGGGGCCAGGTAGGCTACTGAAGTTCAAAAGCCCCATTTTTAAGGTGACTGCAGTGATTCACTCAGGTCCTTTATGTCTCTGCAAGCTGAGTCACCTCTGGGTGCCTGTGTAGGCAACAACAGCAAGTCTCTTGAAATCACCCATCAAGAAATGAGAGCCAGACAGGGGACCCAGGCACCCCCTCCACAGCCACAGGCGGTGCCATGTTGGCTCTGCATGAGTCCTGGGCACTCTCTGCTTCTCAGGGAGACCCCATATATCTCTGTACCACTGCATAGTGAAGGTATTAGCCTCCCGTTTGACCTTCTGCACACAAACCTCCTCATGACCATTAGCTCGCCCATTGGCTGGTGCCAGCAGGGGGAATGATGTTTTCCTCTGCTGAGAACTGTGCATTTCAGCAGAGGCTCCTTCAGGTCTGAGGGATGGGAAATGATGAGATGGGACCAGAGCAATGCAGGGATGGAGAAGGGTATTTGCAGCCCTGGTCTGATTTGGACTGGGAGCTGCCTTGTTAAATCTATTTGTTTTGCTGGAGTGACTCAGAGGAAAGGATGCTTTCCCTGAAGCAACATCTATCTGGCTTATAACCACCAAACCAAGCTGCAGCCTTATTTTTCTGTTTGGTTGTTTTTTAAAGTCAAGCCATGGGAGTCAGTATCAACAGTCTTCCCAACTAGACAGGAAAAAATTCCATGATTGCAGAGAGGGGGAGAGAGATGTCTGCAACAGTTATTTGTTATTTCCAGACACAGTCACGAAGAGCCAGATGGAAGGAGATGAAAGAACAAGAAGAATAGGTTGCTTCAGACACAAAATAACGATGTTTTAGGAATAAAGCCATGGGAATCTATTATTTTTTTTTTTAGTTCCCTAGCTGAATCAGAGAGTCAAACCAAAAGTTTCATTTCAGGTCAGCTGAAACTCATTTTGTATTTTCAACAGAGAAAAAGGACTGACCAAACAATAAGTTGCTAAGCTTATCAAAACATGGTTTTATTTTGTTCTGAGTTACAATGCAACATTTCATGAAATATATTTAAAAATAAAAAAGGGAAAATAGTTTACTTCATCTTACAAATAATTTTGAAATCAAAGCTGTTCTCTAAACCAGGCAGAAATTTTCAAATAGTTTTGGTCAATCTCAAATGGCATTTTCTAGTGAATTAGTTCTCTGTCTGAAAAATGCTACTCAGCCTTATTTAGGAATTATAGGAAATCAATAATCACTTCTCTTGTTTTGTAATCACAGGATTGCCTTTGGGCTGCAGATGCTGGTGGGTCTGTGCTGTCAGCCTGGCACAGAGGCCATGGGGTGATCAAGGGAGCTCTGCTCTGGGGTGACTGAGGTTGCTTCTCTGAGGCTACACACATGGGTGTGGGGCCTGCCACTTCTAATGAGTGCAACAGGAATTATTCACTGCTCAACTCATTTACCTTTCATTTTATATACTGCTCTGCTGCTGTGAGAGACAATATAGTTGTAACAGGTATATTGTGAGAGCAACAGATTGTAAGGTAACAGGTTCAAGGAGGGGTGTCGAGGAAGTACCATCGGTCTTCCTCACTGATAGCCCCCACAGCATAGTTTATCTCCCGTTCTCCTTCTGTTTATGCTATGTTAAGTCAGGAACAAGAGAGAGGACCCACGAGGACAGACCAGTGTAAGCACAAGCAGCTTGCCTTGGAAAAAGCCTCCGTGTTTGGCCAAGCATCTTGAGCAAGAGCTGCAGTGCAGGGGCAGAGGGGCTGCGGGTAGCTGTGGTGCCCATAGCCCAGGGCAATGCCCATCCTTGGGGTGTCTGTGGGAAGGCTGGAAATGCTTAAACTTTGGAAGTTTTCTTCTTCCCCCAGCTGTGGCAGTTACCATAGTGACTGGATTTTGTAGCATACTTCATAGCAATGCTACCAGTTTTCTCACAGCCTTCTCGCCTTATCAGGGCTTCCTCTTGGCTGGCTCAGTAGAGAGGTCAGCCATTAAGTGCAAATCGGAGAAACTTACAGCACTTGCCCTGCCACAGGAGGAAGCCTCTTCAGGATAGGTGTGAAATGGTGTTAGCTCTGCACAGGGACTGGCTGGAGGCTTTCTGGGGGATAATAGGGGCAGCAAGAATTAAAAAGAAATAGCTGGTCATAACTCAGGGATCACAGTTCCCCTCGTGCTGGGTCCCAGGTGGCCCTGTTCTGCTACTCTCTGATCCTAGTGAGGCTGTGAGGTGACTGCCCTTGCAGTTTAATGAGATTTTCTTGTTGCTGATGTGATGTTTCCGAGAGCAGAGAAGAACAGATGTGCATCTCTCCCTGTAGTTCGTATGTTTGTGTGGCCCTCCCCATGTTCCTCTCGCAGGAAAGATTTTCACTTAGTTTTTACAGTAGTGTTTTTCCTCTCCTCTTTCCAATACAAATGAGTAGGCTCACACACCCTTTGCAGCTGTCAGATCTTCAGCAGTACAAGTTGAGGTTACAAGAACCTAGAGAGCTTTCTTTGCACCTGCCCACCTCCTGGAATCCTAGTTTGCATGTTGAAGGTTGTAGTGTGGCAGAGCTTTGGCTTGCTCTGGCTACAGGGACACAGTTTAACCTTTGATGGAAATGTGCCTTTTTGGCAGATGTACCAGTGATAAGCAGGCTCCAGTTTAGTTCCACAGCCTTCCCAAACTTCTCCCCTCTTGCAAATTCATTTTATCTCACTTCTATTTTCAGATAGATTAGTCTGATAACCACTCCTGACTATGTGGTTTCAGGAAGGGGATGCTTTGTCAATTCCAATGGCCCAAGAAAAGTTGTCTAGACAAAATAACGTCTAATTAATGGGATTTATTCTGACCCTTCCTCACTGTTTCCACTTTGTAAAGGGAATCTCATGACTTTTCATATAGTAAAGAACCTTCAAGGGAGGGGAATGGCTGTGACATGGAGAGCACTGTTCCCTGGGGATGCACTTCTTGCAGCATGGTCTCCAGCAGAGTCATTGGGTGGAGCAGCCCTGAAGCTGCTCTGCATTAACAAAGATCTGAGCAAGCCCTTGACCAAGGCTAGAAGATGGGAAGCACAAAACTGGCTGATGTCCAATTCTGTTCTCACTCTCCCTCCCACACTGAGGCTGACTCAGTGCTTCCCTCCAATCGCATAGCAATTTCCATTGCTTATTTGCAATGGAAGACGGCGGTGAAGAAGGACCAAGGCAAAGAGCTGGGAGGAGGGACAATCAAATCAATTTCATTAGAGACGGGAACAAAGCTACTGAGGTCTCTTGAGCAAGAAGCTGCAGGCTGCTGGTAAACCTTAGCATTTCCTGCACTCTACATTCCTCTTGTGTATCCAGTTACTGGAAGAGGTGAGGAGATGCCATAGGGTTGTAAATCCTAACTTGCCTCCAACTGCTTAGCTCACTCTTCCCTTTGCTCCATTGGAGCCAGGTGATGGCTGAGAAATGTGCCAGATTTGAATCCCATTCAGAAATAAATCATCTCAGCTGGCTGGAAAAAGAGGCAACAAAACTTACTGGCAGGACCAGTGAAATCTGCAGGGCTTCTGATTGTAGGAAATTAGAGGGGACAAAGGATGGAGAAAGAGGGGCTGCCATGACACAGAAAGAGCTGTGGGTCACTGCAGATTTAGGGGTTGAAAGGGAATGTTTTAGGCTGTATATGACACAAATTGCCTCAGATTGGGTAATGGAGGAGTGCACCCCAAAATGGGACAGATTATCTCAGGGCTCTAGTGTTGGGCTCTGCAGACTTTGACTTCTTGTGTCCTGCAGAGTAAGGAACATGTCTTTGGGAAAATGCCAGCTGGCAGGGAAACCTTCCTTTTACCGCTGAGCCTGGATGTGCTTGGAGAAGGAAAGAGGTGATGGCAGCTCTGTTTAATTGCTAGGAGTCTGTGCTCTGCAGCTCTGCTCTGATCTGGAGGCCAGGGACAGTGTACCACTTCTGCCTGCCTGCCCTGAGAAGGAACTCCTCCTTATCTTCCTCCTTCAAACTCTCCTGTTGGCAAGGGCTTCCTCTGACCACTCCTAAGGTGCTGTGACTTGTCTCATGTGCTGCCTGCATACAGAACGGCCCCTCCTGTCGAAATTCAGGAGTCAGTGCTGGTCTTGTTTTTATTTTTGTTTTAAATAAAACAGGATGGAGAAGCAGTTCCCAGAAGCCGAGCCATGACAAAATGGAGCCTGGCCCAGAGCACTTGGGGTCTGGGAAGCAGAGTCATGGCCCAAGGAGGAGAATGACTTGCGTATCAGACTGCAAAGTGGTCCTAGCTCCAGCCCAAGGAGCAAAGGGAGTTGAGTTGCTGTCTTCTGCTTATTCTTGAGCAAATCCCCTCCCTTGAGCCTTCCTTTTCCAGTCTTTCACATGAGGAGGATGATACCAATCTCATCCCGCAGGTCCTGTGGGACTAACTTCATTTAGGACTTATCATGTGCTCTGACATCCTTCCCTGTGCTTGAGGGTTATTTTCTTATCCAAATATGAAGTGATTACCTAGATTCCTCCCCCTGAGAAGTGCGGTGCAGCAGCACCACCACCTCCTCTTCTCCCATGGGACCAAGTCTGCCCTGCTCACAGCATGCCAGGGGGCTTGGCATGCAGAGGTCAGCCTCTGAAGCCCTGCCTCTGTGCCTGGCAGGGAGCCAGTGCTAGCAAGAAAGTTTCTGGTGGCTGTGGAGGAGCTGACAGTTTCACCGCAAGATGTGGCAGGAGGGAATTGAGCCCCTTCTTCCAGAAGCCCTGCAGGGTTGAGTGGAGGGAAGAGTGCTAAGAGGCAGTGCAGCTTTGGCCCATTACGTTTTTGAGGCTGTGAATGTGAGAGGGGTTTGGGGGGGAGCAGCAGAGCGAGGCTGCAGTGGGGAAGAGCGCTGCCAGACACAAGCTCCCTTCCTTCTAGCAGCCATTTTCCAGACTTGTTTGTGATAGAGATTTCCTCTTCCTCAGACTCTCATGTCATTGTTCCCCTTATGGGGCCTCACCAGTCATTGCCTTGTGGTGGAAAATATGAGGTTGTGAGGGCCAGAGCACAGACATTCCTTCCAGCTTAAAAGGGAAAACAATCCTCTCTCAGTGGAGTCCCTGAGAGAGGTGTGCCTGGCTCTGTAACTGTTCACAGCATCTTGCTGAAAGAGAAATCAGCTGTTTGTCAGATACCTTTCTCCTCTTGATTAGATTGTGGGGAGAAAAGTCTCCTTCCTCCCAATTCCTGTTTTCCTTTCCTTGCAGGCACCAGCTCCTGCCTACTCGCTGAGGGGCACAAGAAAGCCATGGCTGGTGTTTTGGGGCTGCAGTCCCTGTCAGGGGGCCAAGCCATGTACCCACTGGGGTCAGGGGGAAGGTGGAGCTCTCTGTATCCGCCCTGCTAATCTCTGCAAGGCAGGTTTTGTAGCAGTAGTAGCATCGTCAGATGTCTTCATCTGTCCCTGACAGAGCCATGGACAAATACCTACAAGCAGGCGGTCTTGAGCAATGTTGTTTTTCCATGGCTTCACACAAAGGTCACTCTGGGCCCCTGTTATCAGAGAGACCAGTTAGAACTTCACCTTTCTCTCACTAAGTGCTCTGATATGGTGGAGAGGGCCAGTTCATGGATCACGGCCTGAACAGCCAGCAAGGCAAGAAGGGTCACACAAAAATGGGTGAGGCACAAGTTTTGCAGAGAGGGAATCTCCTCTGAGCTCCAGGAATTGCTGGTCACTTCCTCTCTTGCCTGCTTGTCTCTGCATCCAGGTTTTTTTGGGAACACACCCTCATTCCCAGCACAGGCAGAGATGTGCGCTCTGGCTTGTTTCCCATTAGCAAAAGTCAGCTGCTATTAAATATTCATCTGTTAAGAATCCAGAAGCCTTTAAGGCACTTGAAGGCCTCTGCATTTAGTAAGCCAGTCCTGGATGTCAGCTGAGAATAGGAAAAGATGCAGGGGAGAGATTTGTGAAGGAAGGTGGTGACAGGGGACTGGATTGGGGCATGTGCTCCTCTGTAGCAGGCACCCCGCAGGGAGTGTAGCAGCTCCCAGCACTGTGTCCCAATGGCTTTTTGCAGCCCTGGATTGCAGCTGGCTGAAATTCCTCAGCAGTGGAAGCTCCAGGGGACAGATGAAAGCAGAAGAGAGGTGGGATCTGCACTTCCAATGCAAGGAGAACACTGGGGAGCGAGCATAAGGGGCAGCATGAGGGAGATGGAAGGGGGACTGGAATCATGGCAGGGGTGAGGACCTGCCTCCAGGGCTGCAAGCGGTGGTGGTGTTGAGTCTACCAAGATAAGAGGCTGAGCCAGAGAGGTGTTTCATGAGGCTCTGCAAAGGCATTACAGCCTGGTTCCCTAAGGAAGCAAAGCTATGTCGGCAGGCTCTGCCTGCTCTTGCCTCCAGTGAGTCTTGAGTCTATCCACCTGTTTCCGCCACAGCTGATAAAGCACTGGAGGCCTCCGAGATAATGGGATCCAGCTGGTTTTGTGACTCTAGGTGACTGGCTTAATGAGAGGGGCCTGTGAAGACCTTCCCCCAGGAAGGAGTCCATATGCTGACAGACAGGCCATGCAGAGAGAGCTGTTGGAAACTGGGCTTCATTAGTTCTGCTGCTTGCAGGATGGCTTTAGGATTTGGAGGAGGAATCTTGAAGTTTTAATGGTGCTGAACCCCTTTGCATCCAGCATAGACCTCATGGTGACACCCTTCAAATAGGATATTTGTTAGCATTGGGCACATTGTCAAATGTGTGTGTGTGTGGTCACAGTGCCCTGAGGAATCCAGCACTAGTCCAGACATTGCCTCGCAAACATCTTTTCTTTTCCTTTTTAACTAACTAGCTTGGGGACAGCCTGTTTTCAGGCCTTCTGAGCTGCCTATTGACACCTTTTGCTGGTGTGAAACACAGGATATGTATCATGTGCCTCCCAGAGACAAGGGGAGGGGGAGTTCCTGGTAGGGGACTGGCTCCAGAGGGTGCCACTTTGGGACTGGATAACACAAGACCTGAGGAAAGGTGCAGCTGGGTCCTGATATAACCTTGCACCAGTGGGTTCAGCAACCTCTGATGGCAGATTTCCTTCCAGAGATGAGGATATGGATCACTCCACAGCCTACTATGCCATCCTAATAGTCATGATGTCCTGGGAGAGCTAAGTTTTATCAGAGAACTGAACTGGGAGTCAGATGTGGTTCAGTCCCCACACACTGAGTTTATCTCATCTTTGACAGTGGAAAATCAAACCTTCCAAGTTGGTCTTAAAAGTAATTTGTGTGGAGTTTATTCTAGAGCCCGCAGATGTCCCGAGGCAACATCCCTAGGGAGGTGGAATGGCAGTGTTCACCCATCTATTTATGGCAAGGCCAACGTCAGGGGTGCCTGCTTGTTTCACGCTAATCTGCTCAGTTTATGCTGCTGCCAAGTTTCCGCCCCATCACACCAGCGTCTTAGAGGATCCAGGGAGCTGCTGCAGGAATTGGGTCAGGTTTGCGGGGAGGGAGGAGTGCTTGGCTTGTTAGTCACAAACTGGGATGAAGAGACAAATGGCCGTAGGTGACAGGCTGTCTGCCTGTCTGTGCCTGTGTGCCCTCCAGCTCTCCCTGGACCTCTGCACTAGGGCACACTGCTGTTTTGCCCTGAGGCACGCTCGAGTAATGGGATGAAATGCACAAGCCAAGTGCTTTTCTCACTGCCATCACTGTGCAGGAGTTGCTAAGAGTTCCTGATCCCCCTGAGCTGCCCAGCCCTCTCTTTGAGTAGCACAGCAGTTCTGCAGCACAGCACTTCTGCCTCCCAGCTCCTTGATGGGAGAAGGGAGGTTTGGGAGTCAGGAGATGTGGCTTCTCATCTTAGCTTTCTGTGTTGTTGACCTAGCACCTTGTGTCTCTAAATCTTTCTGTGTTGAGGAGAAATCATTGCCAAGACAACAGCTGAACAAAGCACTAGGTTTCGTGTCTGGATGTTGAGTTGGTTTAGGAATTGTGGCGCAGGCATCGTTGTTTACAGATGGCTCCTTTGTGCATTCAAAGACCATTTCTATCCCTATTCCTCTGTCAGTCCTTGGCAGGGAACAGCAAAAAGGGATGTGGATGGGAAGATGTAGGGAGGACTGACTGAAATATGTAGCTGCAAAGCTTGTTTCTCCCTGTCTGCTTGGTGGGAGTCTGTTGTGAATTGTACTGGTTAGATCTGAAAAATTCCTCCCAGTTTTTGCTGCTGCCTTCCCTGAGGCATGAGAATCTGTGCAAGTCTTGCAACCCCAGGCATCGTTTTGGTGCCCTTTAGTTTTGCCTTATCTGCGGAGTGCTCAAGTTTGTGTAATACATGGGGTTGCCTCCCGAAGGAGCTTTCATGGCTACAGCTCTAGAACGCTTTGATTTCCTTGCATGTCAGGCAGAGCAAAATTGCAAAGCCTTGATTTTACAGCAAACAGCACAGACCATTATGTGAGGGGTCAGGTCATTTTACAGATTTCCACAAACTGATGCCAAAGGAAAAAGACCTGCAGTTCCTGCTGATAGCAGAGAAGCTTTTAACTCGTGTCAGTAGGAGCAGGATGGCAGGTAGTATTTCTCCAGTGCAGCATGGACTGCTGAAAAAAAGACTTTTGAGGTCTCCAAGAGGAGATTTGGTACAGAAGGATGCACTGAGAGCAAAAGTTAACCTGAGGTGTTGTTTTCAAGCACGTTAACTACCCACCTCATAGAAGGGTGGTCTCCCAGAGTACGTAAAATGGCAGGAATCCCTGCTGCTCCCTTCGGGCAGTGGGGCACTGTGGACGTGCAGCTGCTTGCACAGCTCTCCTCTGCAGGTGGAAGCTTGTCCTTCCTTACAGAAGGAGGTTTTGTTGCCAAACTGTTAATGGTTTCAGCCTTCACAGGTTGGTTGGGAAAGTCCCCATTTCCACCAGGTGACACCAGGCAGTTGTGGCTCAGCAGGGGCCAGGTAAGGGAGTGACCAAGGGAGAGTTTCAGGGAGCAGCTCCCTTGCACAGCCAAGGAACCACAACACCCCTCTTCCTTCATCCGTGCTGTCACTCATACACCTTGCTGCAGACACTGCACTGTTTCCATGCAGTCCCACCAGCATGGAGAAGACAGGACAGCTCTCAGAACCTTGGGGCCCTGTGCAGACCTGCATATGGTACCATGTGTTGGCACATTGAGCCACGCTTGGCCCGGACATCTGGGAATGGGGCAGAGGCTCGGAAATGCTCCTGACATCAGCGCTTACGCTTTGGGGGTCTTACTTCTCAGCGCCAGATGCTGCTAGAGATGAGAAACAGCCCTTCCTGCTGCCTAATTTTAGCTCTGCACCTTGAGGCTCTGCATTGCAAGTTGCCATGGTGATCCCTCACTGTGGGCGCTGCCGAAGGCATTCTTGCCTCTGGGTGCCTGAAATTTTTCCTTCTTTCTAGGAAGCAACAGCTGAGGCAGAAGCCATGCATGCAGCTTGCTGTGCTGTCAGTCCAGGTCTGCTTGGCACTTGCCTATTCGCATGCAAGAACCCTTAATCCATGGGGTTACGCTTCCCAGACTCCCAAAAGCAGCATGCATTCCTGTTTCCATTCGGCAGACAGTCTGGGCTGTGCATACATGATGTTCCCCGGCTGCCCTGACTTTGGGCCTCTGAGGAACAGCTTTCTCCATGGTCTTTGCCTGAGAAAATGTCTGGGGAGGTTGTTCCCCTGTGGAGGCTGCAGGGTGAAGAGTCAGGAGTGCCCCTGTGCCATGACAGATGCTCGAGTCCAGGTGCTCCTGCCCTGGCTTCATGCTTGCTGCTTTTTACGCCCTCCTGCTTGTTCTCTGGGCAGCAGAGGAGTAATTAAAAACATTGCCCAAACAGAGAGCTCGGACATCTCACCCGAGGCAGAAGAGAGGAGCTGCCTTGTCACAGTTTGCAGTGTAAATGCCACCGTGCAGCAATTAATAACGACTCTCTGCCCTTTCCCTTCCGCCTGCCCAAGCACACTGTGCAGCGGGACAACTGACATTTCCCAAGCCCACGGTGACAGAAAAGGCAATGGCAGCTCACAGGGAGGAAGCAGTCTAAAATCTGTGAATCCAGCCCCCAGATCCTAGAATTAATTTAAGGGCAATGACACTGAAATGCTGTGGAGTCTCTTTTGTGTGTGACCTTTGCATTTAAACCTTTGCAGTTCATGTTTTCAAGGTTTTACATGGTAGATGCAGGGACCAGCTATTTAATATTGAAGTGGCGGCTGCCATCCCCGCTTACTCGCATGACTCCAGCAGATAGAGCTTTATAAAGACCAAACATGACAAAGTTCCAAGGTAAGATCAGAGTATCTGTCTCAAGAAACTAGTTTGGCTGGTAGCATCCGCCAGAGAATCAGGAGTGAAGATGATAAAGTCTCATTCACAGACCCCCACCATACTGGTCCATTTGTCCACCACCATCTCTGTTACACTCCAATTACACACAGGAGACTCAGGCTTTTGTCAGGAAAGTAGATGAGAGCTACTAGACAGAGCTCCTACCTTGTAGTATGCAGTGAATCGCCTTATTGCTGTGTGGTCCTACTGAGCAGTAACGGTGGCAGCTGCAAACTTCATCTGTGTGCAGGCTGGGGAAGGAAAATGATTCTGGCTCTTGCAGGAGGTGAAGGCAGGGCCTGCAGCAGCAGCTGCTAAGGCCTGGCAGAGGAGCGTACCTCGACCTGCAAAGCAGCCACAGTTGGTCAGGTTGTGGGTGCAGGGTTGGGTAGATGCAGGGTATCAGAGGTGATGTCTGGTAAAGGAAGGAGGGTGATGCTCTTGAGGATTTTGGAAGGGGGCATATGAGTAGGAGTTTGTAGGTTGTAGTTGGAGAATGTATGATTTGTGGGGTGAGCATTGCAAGGATGGGGGCAGCTGAAAGCTGAGAGCTGATTTCACTACATGTAGAGCCAACACCCAGCCTGGTTACTCCTGCCGTGGTGGCTGCTGCTGCCGGGAGGGAGGATAAGCAAGCTGAGTCTGACAAGCCCTGTGCTGGAGTGAGAGGGCAGACAGAGCAGCTTGATTCCTTTCTTTCTTTGGCAAACCCCTTGGGTGGAGACAGCCGTGCCAGGACGTGGCAACCAGCTCTGACCCACTGCCAGCATAGGACAGCTTAAAACAAGAGAAACAAGCGACTGGCAAAGCATATTGCTTTGATTAATAAGAAAAATCAGAATTACATATCTCTCTAGCCTGTCAGGTGTTCTGGCAGTGTCACCCTGCCAGTATCCCCACTCCAGGTCCCAGTGGGAGAGCTGTAGGACAGCTCCTGGGCTCCAGCATTTCAGGGAGAGAGCTGTGGCCAGGACAGCCATGTTGCAGGCCTGGTTTCCAGCAAGCTATTGAGGGGAGAGGAGTCTTTCAACCCAAGCTCGGTCCCTGCAGACAATTGCTGGGGCCAGCTGCAGTTGTAGCAGTGCTTAATGACTCTACTGTCAGGCCAGGAGGCAAGACCCAGGTTTGGTGCTGGTGGGCACGGCTGGGAGCTTGCTGCTGACGGTCCTGCCTGGCCATGGGCAAGGAGAGGCAGAGTAGTGCCATCTATTGCCAGGCACTTGGATTACAGACCTTGGTGGGTGGCAGTTCAAAGCCGTGGCTAGCTGCTTTTTTTTTTTTTTTCCCTGGTCTTTGGCTCTATGAAGGTATGAGCACTTTGTTCAGAATCCCTTTAGATGGATCGGCGCTTAGGTGTCCACAGTGTGTTTTAGGTGTGCCTTAGTCAGACTCCAGGGTGGGAGAATTTGCTTTTTCTTTATGCTTTTTGCAAGATGAGTTATTCTTCCTTTCCTGTCCTAAGTTGCATGAGGTTGCTTTGTGCAGTGAAGTGCTCATGTTGCTCCATCCAACCCCAGAAACACCTAGATAATTCACCCCAGCCCTCCACCAGAAGGCAAGAGAGGTGGGGGCAGCAGAAGGGGCAGAGTTTCTCTCATAGTTCAGAAATGATATGTGAAAGGAGGATGAATGGGCAGAGAGAGGATGAGTCTTCATGGGTTGAGCAGGCCTGGGACATGGTCTGCATTTCTGAGCTAAGACTGTTGTATCCGAATACTATATTTTTATTTCACAGGATAAGCAGCAAGACAGAAACATTTGTAGAGGGTAGGAAAGGTGTCTGTTGCTATGTGAACCTGGGGGGAATCCTGCAGTGCTTCAAAAAGACCTTCTTGGGGCTTGATGACTGTGCAGTAGGCCAGCAGACAAAATACCCCGAAGACCAGGGCAAGGTCATTCAGAAAACAGTCTGGCTGTCACTGTGGGCTGTTCAGTAAAGACATCAACTCACTGTGAAATTGTGGTTTAAAAACAAAGCAAAAAAAAAAAAGTTAGGATAAAGAAGCAACAGGAGAAAAAAAAATGTACTCAGTGTTTGTTGTATGTGTAAACAATACTTGCTCCTCAGGCAAATTCTGATCCTTTTTGATCACCTACTTTCTGAAGTATATGATGGAGATAAAAAGATACTACAAAGGAGCAGAGGTTAAGAATAATACTCAGATGAGAAGATAAAAAAAGAACTTTGTGTATTAGAGAGGAAAGTCACAGCAGATGTGATTGACCTATCCCGCTAGTTATTTTACATTCCTCAATCTTCTGTCTCTGATACAAAACTGGAGGAAGCCAGCTGGCTAGCCTGAACCAGATCCTTAATGTACAGGTGAAAACCATTAGATTGAAAGAGAGTCACAAAGAAAATTAATGACAAAGGGGGGAATCAAACCAAGGTCTCCAAAGTCTGAACCTCTGGAACCGACTTCTCTTTTAAGTCTAAGAAAAAAAAAAGACATTAAACTGGATAAAAGTATGTGGTGGTTTTATTGAAAACATGGTTAGCCTGTGGAAATCTTCCCTGCTAGGTGTCAACAGTTTGAGAATACAGTGGGACTCAAAAAAAAAAAAAAAAGAAAAAAAAAGGATTTGACAGTTACATGAGCAACAAGAATATTTGTGATGACTTTGGCTAGGAGAAAACTATAAAGCGTATGAATTGTGCTGCAAGGCATAAGTCAGCTGCTGGCTCTCAGGGACCAGGAAGAAATTTTCTCTATGAGAAGGTTACTGTATAATTATCTATAATAGTATTTCTTTTAAGTGTTTTATCTTGACCAGTGGAGGCAAGATAATGGGTCATGTAACTTTGTGAAGTTTTTTTGTGACAAGAGCATTATCTGGTGTCTGATTGCGATTTCTTCAACCTGTTTGGTGTCATATCTTTCTCCAGGGTCATGTTTATCTTCTTAAATGTCTCAAGCAAAGACATTTCTGCTCCCCACCCTCCATGAAAAAAAATTTTGGAGACAGCAGTCTTTGACATGACAAATTATTCTTGCCGTTCATGCTAGACTTTCTCTTGCTCATGTTTGCCCCAGTTCTCCTAGGCGATTGTCTGTGAACACCTCAAGGAAGCCTCGCTCTATTCGTGGGTCTGTTGTCCTAGCTCTCATGTCTGCTCCTGGTTATCGTCTGAGCTGTTTGTCTGTTGCAGTCATGTCTCTCTTGTTCTGTAATCTGTGCCTTACCACCTTGGTGCTCTTTGGTCCAGTCTACAAGTTGAACGTGTTATTTTTTAAAGCTGTGTTGCTTCTCATCCAGGTAACTTGATGTATTTTGTGTTTCTGTATCTTGCAGGAAGAGCCACGGAGCAAATCCAAGATCTGTGCCAATGTTTTCTGCGGAGCTGGGCGGGAGTGTACAGTGACTGAGAAAGGAGAACCAACCTGCCTCTGCATCGAGGT
This sequence comes from Brachypteracias leptosomus, assembly GCA_013401335.1. Classification (NCBI taxonomy): domain Eukaryota; kingdom Metazoa; phylum Chordata; class Aves; order Coraciiformes; family Brachypteraciidae; genus Brachypteracias; species Brachypteracias leptosomus. The sequence goes on along the minus strand of VYZX01028905.1, from coordinate 17,905 downwards.
AACAGGGACAGCACAGGTTCTGCGTCTGGGACAGGTGTCACCACCATTACCCTCTGGCTGGATTTCAGTCCCTGGAAGGACTTCATGATGGGATGAGGCTATGGCTGTTTGGAGCAGCTGCAGATTCACAGTGGCTCTTCAAACTGCAGGGCCTTTCCTAGTGTGGTGTAGGGGAAGAGCCCTGTGGGGTAGATATTGTCTGGGACTTGCGGCTCTTCTGCTCACACAACTGCCTAGGTTCCTTACACACACAAGAGACTTGGCTGAAAGTCTTTTGTTGGGGAAGCTCAGTATGGTATTGATCCATGGCTGGCTGTGGAGGGCACTCTAGGGAGTGGTCTTCAAGCTCCAAGGCAGCCTGCCCACACTGGCATCTTGTTTGAGGAGGTTACAGGCACCCTACTAAAAATCAGCTTTTGTAAAGTGGAAATAGTTGTGATAGAGTGCTGGGAGGGTGAATGGCTTCATGCAGCAGGGAGCCAGGGGAGATTAGAAGAGTCTTTCCCAGCTGTAGAGACACACAGTTTCCCTACTCCGCTCTGCCCCATGCTTTCAAACCATTCCTGCCTGGCTCCTGGAAATGTGCATATGGCTCTTTGTCCCCACTTCCCTCAGAGCCTGCAGCTCTGATGCAGCCAGGCATGGGCACTGGGCAGTGAAATGCCCTGTTAGCAGGAAGAGAGTCCATCACTCTGGGTAGGCTTGGGCAGACTGGAAGGGACAGGAGAAAGAAGCCCACAGCTAAACTGTGGCCCTGGTGAACTCTCCCTCTGCTGTAGGCTGTGCTGTTGGCTTGTGGCTGATGGCTTGTTTGGCCGAGATAAAGTGAAGCCTTTGAACCCACACCCAAAGGCTTCCCTGTACAGGTTTTTCTGGGATGGTGATGGGTAGGTTTAACCTGTTTCAAACACCTTTTGTGCCAAAGGGGCTGTGCGAAGAGCTTCTGTTTACTTGGGCTGATGCTGGGACTCACCTGCCTCCCTCTAACTGTCCCAAAGAGGCATATAAAATGCTGTCTTCTCTGGCTCTCTCACAGCAATGCAAACCTCACAAGAGGCCTGTGTGTGGTAGCAATGGCAAGACGTACCTGAACCACTGTGAGTTGCACCGTGATGCCTGCCTCACTGGCTCCAAGATCCAGGTGGATTATGATGGCCACTGTAAAGGTAACCCTGGCAATAAGGGATAGCTATGCTCTAAGGGAGGGAGAGTTGGAAGCCAAGCATGATAACAAGGCATGGCAGAGGCCTCTCCAGCCAGGACCTTGTCCCACAGCTGCTGAGTGGGGTAAACAGGGCAAGCCTGGGAACAATAGCCAGGTTCAACCAAGACTCCAGATCACCAGACAAGTTTGTGATGATGAAGTAGGCCTGAAGTCAAGCCATGAAATCAGGTCTGGTGATGGTAAACAGAATCAGGCACAGGCTAGTAATTGCTAGACAAGTCCATAGTGATGCAGTCTGTAGCAGGTCTGAGGTCAAAGTGGGAAGACAGTCACCAGGTCATGGCCTAGATCAACAGACAGGTATGGGAATGGTTACAACAGAACTGGAGATGGGCACACCTACAGCCCAGGCAAGGGCTAAGGGCCAAGATGTCAGCTGAAATGGAGCCCCTGTCTCATGGGTAGAGAGTGTGGATGGAGGTCCTACATAAGGTTGGCAGGGCCATTAAGGTCCTTTTTAAGTGCGCTCAGAACCGTGAACTCTTACATTTTGGCTATGGTGGGATCTTGAAGCTATTGTCTCCTGAAGTAGCTGGAAGGGAAGCACTCAGGAGAGCAGGACAACTTCTTGCTCCTGCCTGCCTCTCTCTGAGCTTGTGAATTCAACCAGGCAGGTGTCTCAGTCGTCCTGCTGAGGAAAGATCAGACCCTCAGGATAAACCCTCAAAGCCCGTAATACCATCCATGTTCAGGAGGGACCCCAAGAACTTTAGAAGCAAGAATTTTGCCTCAGCGGTGGGGCTGTTTAATTCACCCCACACTGTGTAGTAAAACAGTGTTTCCTTGTGTTCAGACAGAATTTCACATGTTTAAGTATGTGCCCACTGCCTCTTGTCCTGTCACTCGACACCACAGAGAAGGGTCTCGCTCAGTCTTCTTCATTTGCTCCCATCAGATTTATAAACAATGATGAGATTGCCCCTGAGCCTTCTCTTCTTCAGGCTAAAAAGTCCTCAGTCTCCTCTCAGGGTGACAGATGTTCCAGTCCATTAATCACATATGTGACCCTGGTATTTCCAAAGACTCCCAGCTTACTCTGCTCTTGCCCAAGCAGCACCCAGGGTGGGAAGAGGTTCGTATTGCTTCATGTTGTGTCAGAAATGTCCTCTTCTGTCTTTCATTAACAGAGAAGAAGTCTGAGAAGCCAGCTGCAAGTCCAGGTGAGAAGCCATCTCCTTGCCATAGCTGTGGCCTCTATATGCATTTGGGAAAAGAGGTGGGGAGGAAGGTCTGCTGGGGGAATTGTGCAGCTCTGTGTATAAGTCTGGCTGTAGCAGAATCTGAGTTGATAAATCAGCTGAAATAGGATTGCCAAGCTCTTGACTCCAGGGTAACCTTTCAGAGCTCATACATCTCCTGGGCTCTTCGCTGTGCTGGGATGTTTCAAGGACTCTGAGCATGTACAAGGTGCAGTGAAACTCAGTTTGCCCCTAGGGACACAAGCTGCGTTCATCACATAGACTGAAGAAGAGACACTCTTTTGCATAGTCCATTGGGGATCTAAGACACAATAACTGGAGCTCTCACTCCAACTCCAAGAGCACTCTTTTGAAAGGAGACTTTGCTTCAGGAGTGATGAATCAATGGGCACAGGGACAGAGAGGCAATGCTATGTAATGGATGGGACATTGTCTGGGGAGTCAGTAGGTGTAGCTGAACCACCTCATCCATCAGCCAACAAGTCTCTTTTGATTCCCTGTGCCTGGTTTCTCCCCTTATGCATTGCCTTGTTTACTTAGACTATGGATTTTGGGGCTGTGGCTTGTGCTTCGTCAGGGGACTCTTTTCCCATCCGTGGCCTCTAACTACTAGAGCTGTATAATTGTCAACTTCAGCTTCCTAGGACAAATAAGAGCAAACCCTTGTACAGGCTTAAGGGAAAGGACTATGTCAGGTCACGGCCACCACCTCAAAGCATTTTCAAGGAAGTTCAACATTAAACATCCAGAATGCCTATGAGTTTTTCTTTCATCTCTCTATTTGGTTGTGCTTGTAGTCGCTGGATTCAGAAGGAGAGCCTTAGTGTGTGTAAGTGACACAAATGCACACTGATTCCCCTTCTGGCTCCATCGACCTCTGGGCAGGTGTGGCAACTCACAGAAACCAGAAGATGTAGACTTTCAGTTTTGCTTCTAAATACATAGTTCTGTATTAGCACACAAGGTGATACCCACCTAGAGAAACCAGTGACTGTGGAGAGCACTGTGAACAAGCCCAACTTGACCCTCTCTTATTTCCAGTCAGAGCAGGCAAGTCTTGAAGAAATGAAATCTGAGATAGCAGGCTGTAAAATTCAAGTACTGGGGACAGCAGTGTGCTCTATCTAGTCTTCATCCTTGCAGAGGATAGAGATTTTGGTACTTGAGGGTTAGTGGCTGAATACCTGTTCTGCACAGGATCAGGAAGCCTGGAGACACTGTCCAGGGCAAGTCAGTCGCCTTCCTCCTTCAGTCTGGAGACACTTCACACCAAATCAAGCCAGCCCCAGTTGCTATTCCACAAGCTTTGTGGGTGGGAAGGCAGAAGGGGTTTGGCAGGAGTGTCATTTTCTGGCCTTGCCACATGGTGTCACCCACAGCCCATCTACCGTTCTGCACATGGCATCTCTGCTTTGATCTGTTTGTGGCACACCTCCAAGGACAGAGGGGCCTGCAACCTGCCATCAGGGTTGGCTTGCTGGTTTTTGTTTTCAGTCATCTCTCTGTGGTCTCCCTGCCAACCTAACTTCTCTCATCCTTGCTTTTTCTTCCACTATACCTTCTCCCATGACAGTTGTCTGCTACCAGTCAGACAGAGACGAGCTCCGTCGCCATGTCATCCAGTGGCTGGAAGCTGAGATTATCCCAGACGGCTGGTTTTCCAAGGGCAGCAACTACAGCGAAGTCCTGGACAAGTATTTCAAGGCAAGTAGAGCAGTGTCTGCCTCAGAGGCTGGGGAACATTCCTTGCCCTGTCACGGCAAAGCAGCTGCCATGTCCCCACCCAGGAGGCTCCAGCATCTGGTAGACCTGTCATGATGTGTTACCAGCTGCCTGCAGCAGCTGCTGACAGAGTAACTGATACAGCTATAGGACAGCCCAGACCTGGAGCATCCCTGGGGATCTGAACTGCCCTGGGGAAAAGGAAGAGGGCAGGCCAGGTGTGTCTGTGGCAGGGGAGAGAACTGATCTCAGGGATAAAAGATAGCCAGAGGAGAAAAGATGAGTGGAAGTGCTGGAAATGCACGTAGAAGGAGCAGGAAGCCGGGGCAGGGGCTGCTGCTCTTTTGTTCCAGATAGTTTGAGGTGGGGATAAGGAACACTTGGGGCCTCAAACTGGAATATTTGCTTGCAAGGAGTGTGGCCCAGTTGTGGCCAAGAGCTGGCAGTTCCCTAGTGCTCTGCAGAGACAGAAGCTGCCTCTGAGTCTCAGACCCTGCAATGATCTCATTCCTCTTCCTTTCTCCCTGTCAGTCTGTCCCCCAGCCCATCCCCACCCTTTTTTGTAACCTAACCAGCAGATAACGTGCTTCCTTCATGCTCCTGCCACGTGCACTGCAGCATCCCTCTCCCTCACACCCAGCTCCTGATAAAGACTTCAAAGCATTCAGGAAGGAGCTGGAGGAGCAGGTGGGAAAAGGCGGGGGAGAGGGTTTAAATCATCAGGTGTCGACAGCAAGAGATTAATGGTGCCTGACAGGAGCTAGCGCTGCAAGCAAATTTGCCATAGCAGTGGCACCCCCTGGTGAGCCAGAGGAGCTGGTCCCTGCCTCCAGAGAGCTCTGTGCCTTTGTAGCCATTAATGCTGCTCCCTCTGTGGAAACTCACCCCCCGTTGGCACCTGCCAGCACCCAAAAGCTGCAGCGTCTTGTGGAGCAAAGCTGCTCAGTCCCTGCCCCTGCAAATATGCTATCCCCAGCCACCTTCACAGAGAGCCTCCTCAGGCCATGGGCTTTGCTGAAACGCATGAGCCAGCCATGGCCTTTCCCCATCGCCATGGCACAGCCCGGTCATCCCTGCTGGCCCCATGCCTGTTCAGGTGCTGGTGAAATCCTGTGGCCACAGCTCAGAGGCAGACAGCCTCAAGTTCTTTACTGTCCCACTTTTTTCTGGAGCACTGATCCCAGGCACAAGCGAGTGAAAGTTTACATGACCTTTTCTCAGACCAAAGCAGGAATTTCCTTTTCTCTGTCAGGTGATAATCCAGCATGTCAACAATCCTTAAAGCTCTGAAATACTATTAAAGCAGAATTCAGAGCAAATCCAAGCAAAGCACACTAAATGGGTTCAAATACACACAAATTTGTTTCAGCAGTGAGAGTCTGCTGTGGGTGGAGGAATTCTGCTGTGCCCAGCCCTCGCAACCTCCCTGCAAATGGCCTGTTTCCTGCCCTGCAGGCAATAAACACTGGAGGCAAAGATGACAGGAAGTTTTTTCCCTTTTCTTGTTGATGGGGAGTTTTGTAGATGTGTCATTAAGCTGTTTCCCTTCTGGAAGCCCAACATGTGGGGATCACTGGGTTGTACATAGGTTGTACATCAGGCAGGCCATGACCTTGGAGGACATTATTTCAAGAGGAATGAGGCTGGTAGTGGGAAGCTGCTCTGTTTTGAAGAGTCTCGGGGGGAACACCTCAATGCAGACCATAGCATTGAAAGGCAAGAAAACCAACTTAAATGAGTCTGGGTCATTAAGGGAACCATAGCCACTTTCACAAGAAATAGCAAGACAAGAGACTTTAGTAGAATTGAAACATGCTAGTGGAGCAGTTGCATGCAGGCTACAGTGTGTAGAGTAATTTTTCTAGCCTTACAGGCTTCCTGAACCACATGGAAGGTAACAAGAGGCAGCATCTCTTCCAGCGTTCCTGGGAGCACTGTACAAGGAGCCTCAGTGACCTGCCCCAAGTCAGACAGCAAAAATTAGCCGGCAGCAGTCTGTGCAGAATCCATTTACCCCTCACTGCAATGCAGCTGTCTCTGAGGGGGCCCAGTGGTTCCTGCTGAGTGCCCAGCGCTGTGATATGACATCTCCAAACAGGAAGGCAAAATGCAATTACCTCTTTGGGAGTACAGCCAGGATCTGGGGGCTAAAAAATCTTACTCTTCAGTGCCAGGAGTCCTCTTAAGACCTTAAGAAGTTGGTGGCGAGGCGTTGTGCTGTTGCATTAAATTATTCCTTCTTTGGGATCAGCAGAAAATTGCTTCCTGTGATTTTTCCCTTCTGTCACTGTCCTAGTCTGGGCACAGCTTTGCACATATTGGAAAACTGACACCTCCTCAAATGCAGCTGGTCTGCTTTAAGGCAGGAGGTAAATAAGAAGGCTAAGAGCTGGCTGGAACAAAGAGAAGAAATGGGGTTAGAGCCATAAATCAAGCAGCAGGAGGTGAATGAGAGGCAGTGCAGCTTATTGGTGAGAACAAGGCGAGGATCATGTCTCCCACTTTTGATGCTGGTGTGGATACATTGCTGCTTTTCTCTGAGCCTCTGTTTGTGCAAAACAGGGATGGTGCAACCTATTTCACTAAAACTTACTTAAAAAAATGCTAAGTACATGTGGAAGAGGGAGGAGGAAGGGGTACCCTGAACTGCTAAATCAGACCCTCTCACGTCTTCCCATCTGTCCCTACAGAGCTTTGATGATGGTGATTCTCGCTTGGACTCCACTGAATTCTTGAAGTTTGTGGAGCACAATGAGACTGCTGTCAACATTACCACCTACATGGACCAGGAGACCAACAAGCTGCTCAGGTAAGCAGTGGACAGGATGCGAGGAGAGCCAAGGGGGACAGGAGTGGTAGAAGACAGCATGAAAATCCACTCATGGAAAATAACAGGGCTTGCACTAGCAAAGATAACTGTATGAAGTGGCTTCTCAATTAGGTGTCGATACCACCAAAAGAAGCAGTCCTACTCCTACCCTTCACATTAGGCATGTATTCCAACCTTCTTTCTCCTTAAATCTAGTAGATGTGCAGCCAGAAGGTGAGTTGGGTGACAGAAAAATTGCCTTCTATTTCCTAATACATCAGCTTTCCAGTGGACCTTACTCACCTTTTGCCTGCTAGCTAGATCCAGTGCGAAGAAGATGGTGGGAAAACACAGCTCGTGGGCTGCCTGCAGTTAGACCTGGTGCAAGCATTGCATGAAAATGTAGTTTGAAAGGTTTACCTTTTTCTTGTGTGTAAGACAATGAGGAGAAGAGGCTTCTTGTGGTTACGCTCTGCTTGTATCTCTACTTGTGTGATAGCATGTAGATGTCAACCAGGTCCTATTCCTACTGTTCTGAATATCCCCCCACTTCCCAGCCCCTTGCCAGGCAGGGAGTATTTTATGACTGTTTTTCTTTTATCTATATCGAGTGGAGTTTCCTTACAGAAGCCACTTCCACCAGGTATCTCAGAGCCTTCCCAGTTACTACTGTTTTTACTCATCTGTGCTCTGAAGCCAGTAGATCAGGGACCAGCCTAATACAGCCCTGTGCCGAACTTGCCTCTGTGTTTCCTTTCAGGGGACTCTGCGTAGATGCCCTCATCGAGCTCTCAGATGAAAATGCTGACTGGAAGCTCAGCTTCAATGAATTTCTCAAGTGCCTCAGCCCATCCTTCAACCCACCAGAGAAAAGTAGGAACTCCTCACTTGTACTGGGGAACTAGAGGGGTTCTGGGAAGGGAGGGAAGGAAAGAGTCCTGCTGTGGACTAGACATGGGATGCTGTAACTCCCCTCCCAGAGATAATGTTGCTATACACCTACCTCCCATCTGACAGCACCCCTTGTCCCTCCATTGTTAGAAGTATTGCTTCTTCTGTCCCAGAGCTCCTACAGCTCTTGTGATTAAAAAAAGTTTGGATCTTGGAGGCAAGGGTGTACATCAAATGGATATGGCATGCTTGGAAGGTCAAGACACGTATTCAACAATGTGGGGATAAGTCATGTGAGGAGTTCATGTCTGGATAACTTGGGAAAGTCAGACCAGACCAAAGTCCTGCTGTGCTCTGCCTTTCACACAGAGAGCCTCCCTGAGGAACATCTCAAAGTTCACTATTCTTCCAAATCCTGCTTAGTGCTGCAGTTCACATGGAAGCAGCTTAATGTTCTGCTGACCAGGCACGTGTGGTTATTCATCTAATTGTCTCCTTTGGGGGTGCCAGTCCAAAGGTGCTGGATTTACATCACACTGCAGTAGCACTGAGAAGAAGACAGAGGTTATGGTTCTTAGGGAATATTAAGTTGAACTCTCTGTCGCCTGTTTCGGTGGGAAGATGGGGATGCTGCATCTCCCCCAGAAAACATGATCAGCTGGTTTTCCCTTAACACTATATGGGGCCTTGAGTGTTTTTGGGGCCTTGACTTTAACGTATAATAGAGCTGTTGGAAGAAATGTGAGCTGAAATGAGGAACTGGGTTTTTTGTTGTTGTTTTACCATGTATTTGCAGTAGCAAATACACAAATCATTTCCCCAACTTCTCCCCACCTGGAACAGAAATGGTTTCAGAGTAACCAAAACTTTCACCTTGGGGATTCTCTTTGATGTGTAACAGATTAGAAAATTCAAACAAATCCGAAATTGAGGTTTCATTTGGAACTGAAAAATTGAAATGTGTTCTTTTGAGGAAGCAAAATGAAGTGTTTGGCTTTCCCAAATTATTTTTTGGCTGATTTCACACACCAAATTCAGCATGAATGCTTTAGTCATTATGAAACTTTTGGTGATTAATGGAAGGAAGGCCTCCTCCAGAACCTTGTACGTCTTTTGTGTCAAGGCATCTCCAAAGTATGTTTTCTGTGACTGTCCTTGTTTTGTGTCTCTGTAGAGTGTGCCCTGGAAGATGAAACCTATGAGGATGGAGCAGAGACCCAGGTGGAGTGCAACCGCTGCATCTGTGCCTGTGGCAACTGGGTGTGCACTGCAATGACATGCGAGGGTATGTATGCTCTCCAGATGATTACTGTTATTTAGTTTTGTACAAAAGGGAATTTTTCTTTCTTTCCGAGGGCACCAACTACCCAGATTTCTTCTCTCTCCAGCTTTTGCTCAGTTTCTTTATAGGTGACTTCTGCATCACCCTCCTGTGCTCCATGTTGGCCAAACCCATGGTGGTTCTGTTCTAGAGGTCAGAAAGTGTGTAACTGGACTGGGGACAATGCTGCTGGGCTTTGTAGTTTGGATTTGGTGTCATGAAAATTCAGCACCAAATCTTCCAGGTCAGAGCTACTCTGCATCCAGCTGGCTTGGGCATGCACAGCCCAAATAGGTCACTGTCTGCAACCAGACTTGTAGGTGTGAGCAAGTCAACTTTCCTGTGTGTGTATCATCAGTATCTTTGCTGTATCTGTACAACAGGACCTAGGGTCCTGTCTTGCCCCAGAGAGGAGATGGGAGACTTCATCCAGTAATTCCAAGAAAGCACTTTTAGCTTCTTGCCATAAAAACTGTAGAAGGAGATGAAAAGAATGGTGGTGGAGATGAAGGGAGGTGGTGTTCATAGTAAGACAGGGTTGTTGGTCTGCCTGTTCTTCCTCTGGAAGGCCCTTTTTCAATTCTCACAGTCATGTTACAATTGTGAAAAGTTGTGGTGGGGTTGTGAACAACAGCTCTCCATTTTGCCTTCTCACAGATGGTCCAGGGCCAGTGGAAAGCCAGCTTTCCCTTGCCTTTGGAAATGTACAGGTCCTTTTCAAGGAACCACATCCACCCTATAGGCACTGTACTGCATGTTTTTTGGCCTTCTTCCCTAGAAACCAAAGCTTGAGCTTTGCTTTCAGTGCTGTGCAGGAGATGTCAGCAGTACATTAGTTCAGATCTATAGCCAGTAGTTTGGGCAGAGAAAGAGGGAGAGGGGAATGGCGAGAGATACGTATAGAGTTTTTCACATTTGTCTGGCATTCTGCAGCAGAGGCTTCAGGATCACATCAGCCCAGAGCAGGAACTCACCTCAGAAAAGATAACTGTAACGCTAATAGAGCTGCCAGCAGAGCTGTGGGTAGGTGTCAGAGGTTAAGCAGCTGAGTGAGAGACTCTTTTTGCTGCCTCCACAGAAACAACCTTCAAAGTTGCTATGCAACACTCAGTTTTGCTGCCTACTTTGTCCCCTGCATCAATGGCAGAAGCATGCAATGGAACGACAATTCCTTGACTTTCTGCCCATGTCAGAGCAGCAGAGGAGTTAGCGGCTATTGTTAGAGGATAATGAAACCAAAGAATCAGATCAGACACATCAGCAAGTTGTTTCTCCACTGAGCGAAATTACCTCTTCATTAGACATGTACTTGAATAGCACTGAGCTTCCTTTTATTCTTTACAAGAGGCCAAGATGTTTGAAATAATTATAGGTGCTTTTTCTAAATAATATGCAGCCTCTTCCTTGCGGTTTTCTTTTTTTATCATGTGGGAGAGACAGGGACAAACTGGATACCCAGGTTCTGAAGTCCCAGGCAGCCACAAGGAACATTTTCTTTCTAAGAAGCCAGGCCATCAGCAAGGCCTCCTTAAGGCTGTGGCCAACCTGCCTCTTTTTGCTCTACATGGTTCAGTCTTTGAAATTTGCATCCCCTGTTTGTGGTAACACTGAACTCTTTTTTTTTTTTTGCAGGGAAGAATGAGAGAGTGCCTGCTCAGAGACAGCGACCTAATGAAGACTTGACTGAGGAGGAACTAGCTAGATATGTTCAGGAGTTGCAGAAACATCAGGTCAGCATGAGGCTGAGAAGATCTGCTTGCACTAAACCTCTCCTTGCTAGAGGATTTCCTTCTGCCACTGTCACTTGGAGACTTCTGATAAAAGGGCAAGCACAGTAAAGGAAGCTGTTGCTTGTGGGGACAAATACATGTTGCTTGTGGGGTGTAGGGCTTTGAGGTATAAGCCAGTGTTGGGACTGCTTGTGGATGGACCAAAGGCTTTGGGGTGCTGCCAGATCCTGTGTCAGTGCAGAGGCTCACTTTTGTGCTCTCTTTCTCTAGGAGACGGCTGAGAAGACCAAGAGAATGAGCACCAAGGAGATGTAAGGGGCCTCCACACAGGAGGAGCCCAGGAGGATGGGCCCAACTTGCTGCCCTGTCCTCCAGTGCGGATCTCAGTATGCACAAGTGTCTGCTACAGTTGCCCAGTCACAGATATTTACATTGTATAGCGATGGGTTATTTGTTTTGTAATACACAGAGAATGGGGCCAGGAAAGGGGAGCAGAGCCCACCTGTTCAGGGAGCTTCATTGCTGGGGCCTTGGAAGGCTGGGGAGGGACTTAGAGCAGCCTCTGGGACCCTTTCCCAGAGCAGACAGCTGCTCCCTCCAAGAGCTAACAGGGATTTGTTGTTCCCCTGGATCTGGGGAAAGGATGGAGGTCAGTGCTGGATAGAAAAGGGGGTCTTCAATAGATACAATTGTCAGTGTCGGCCTTGGCTACAGAAACACAGGCCTGGAAGTTTTGTGGCTGAGCACGTGTGCTGCAGGGCATCGTTAGCCAAGGACCTTGCCCTGCTTACCCTCCCCCTTGGTTCAAGCTCCTTAAAGCTGGTCAGCCTGGTGTGACACCTGGAAGTCGTGGTGCCATGCTGCTGGCATGAGTCCAGCACGTTCCTCCTTGCTTTCCACCAGACTGTCCCCAGCAGCTACTCCAGTACATTGTGGGCTCCAACACAACATAGTTCCTTTGGACCTCATCTCACTCTTACTCTCCCTGCTCCCTCCTTAGAGATGCTATCATATTTTTTTTCTTATCACATTCACATGCTGACTCCCCCCTTTTGTTTTGGTTTTGGTTTTTTATTACTTTATTTCCTATGGTAGTAATTCAGTTTTTGTATGTTTCGTAGCTCTAGATCTTTCAAGGAAAGCCAGCCCGTGGGTTTTTGTTATTGACAGTGCTGTGATGCCCATGCATGATTTGTATCTCACCACACTCAGCCACCGTAAACACCACAAGCAACTTGTGAGCCCTGCACTAGAGGGTATTTCTCAGCTGGGGACAGCAATGTCCCTCATGGGAAGAAGAGACAGGACTGGATGTAATTAGTTTGACGAGGCATGGATTGACACTACAGCTCTCTAGCTCTTGCTCCCTTAGCTAGCATTGACCATGTGCTCAAAGTCTGTGCTTGTGCCTCTCTAAATTGCCCAGAGGAAGAGCCAAGTAGTCCAGAGACAGAGGGACCAGACAGTCCCACTAGTAGGGTATGCAGAAAGGCTTAAGTACATAGAAAACTGTTTGGTTGGAGTCTGGGCTTTCCATCTCCCTCTGGAGTGAGGCAGCAGCATTACTCTTTGACTCCAGGTCTGAGTTTACAGTCAGGGCTGGAAGCCTCATTACTGACGCATTTCACAGTATCTTTGATCAGACCATCTTTGACCACCCTCACATCCCTTCTTGGGTCATTTTCACCTGACCCATTTTTCAGAGCACTGCTCCTAGATATAAGTGAAATATACTATTCTATTGAGAGACACCTCTGTAGCCTGGAGCCCAGCTGATTTTTCTCCCGCAGTTGTCAAATGCAATTCATACACTCATGCACCCAAACATCTGGTTTCCACATTCCCTTCATGCCCCTGCTGTGCATCCCAAGCAGTTGCACCTACCCTAAGGTGACTGCTTGTGACTTCCATCTTCCTGTTTGTAAGCAACGCAGCAGGTGTTGCCAGGTACCTTGCAGTCCCTAGTCCTTACTCCAGCAAAACTCTATGTACATCTGCAAAAGTATATTCTGCTTGAATGAAGATCAGCAGGACTTCCACCCCAACCTTTCCCTTTTTGCACAGTGCTTTCCTTGGAGAGGAAGAATGAGCTGGTACCTAGCAAGTGTAGGAAAAGAAGAAAGCTTGGCCCTCCTGTTGTCTCACCAGTGAGCCACATTTGTTAAAGGCTGCCTGGTCTTTCAGCTGTTTTCCTAGTGTGAACCCAGAGGACTTCCATTGACTTTTGCACAGTGCCACATTTCCAGTGGGAATCATAATCTCCCCCACCATGCTTGGAGGTTTTGGCATAATACATACAGAAGGGGGCTGTTTCTTCTCCCATGAGAGTCTGGATTTGAGAAGCTGTTCCCAGTGAAGGTGAAGGGAATGAGTCCATAGGCGCTGAGGGTAATGTGGACAGTGCTACACTGGGACCAAGTCATTGTGTTCTGGTGGTACTGGATGAAGTGGTTGGTGGAATTAGGAGCACCCATTAGACATACCCTTGCTCCTCCCTAATGGTGTGAGCGGAACAGCTTCATGTACTGAATCTGAAGTCACAGAAACATTATTAATAAATGTTTTGTTTTATTCTGACCCTGCTCTGAAAGGTAGTTTGTCCCTCCCACCTCACTTCCTTCCAGCTTGGATCATCTAAGTGCCTTAGAGGAAACAAAACAGCTTGCCTTAAAGACTTTCCCTGGATGGAGATAACATCTTATTGTCCAGTCAGGAAAGATCTCCAACTGGGAGAAGCAGAGCATGTGCAGGAAGGAGAGGCTAATCCATGGCTGAAGGGCTTCTGTAGGCTGCATTGTGCAATAGGTTCTCTAATCCCTATCTCCTGTGTCTGTGAGGATGGCTGCTGGGGACAGCTGGAGAGGTGGGTGCTGGCAGTTGTTGATAGAGTTTGCGCTTGCACAGAAGGCAGAGGGATGTGCTGCTACCTCAGGCAAGGTGAGCTGAGCTCTCTGACAAGCCATACAACATATCCTAGGACAGCCAGGGCAAACAGGGTTGGGATGCAGCCAAGATGCCTCCATGGAAAGGGCTGCCACACGTGGAGCCTTTTCCTCCTCTTGCCCTCGAAGAGAAACAACTGCGGAGAGTGATGCCAATTCTAAGGGCTATGGTACCTAAAGGGGACCGAAATGTCTCGCCTCCCCACACCAGGAGGAGAGGCAACCGTTGAGTGATCAATGTCCAGGCTGTACCTGCAGCAGGCTGGCCAGTCACTAACTTCTGCAGGGTGACCTGGCTGCTGGGGAAGGAAGTGCTGAATTCCAGCTGTTGCCCTCTGGGACAACTGCTGTATAGGGCTGCAAGGGGCAGGGAAGGCTTTTTTTTTTTTCCTAAAAAGACAAATTTAAGCAACAAACAAAAGAAGTCCCACTCCTCCCTTTATATTCCTTCCTGTACGTGTGTGAAATTTATCAGTATTCTGTAGGTTTCCTTAGTGCACTTATTTTACTTGATTTTGTAATTGTTTTGAAGCAGGGGGGGCGGGGGGGGGGGGGTTGGATATTACTGCCAAATGAAACAAAATTTTAAAAAGAACATGTGTTTTTTGTTTTATTTCTCACAAGCCACATTCCTCATTTTCCTCTTCCAAAAAAAAATCAGCTGTCTTTTTTGCATGTTTATACACATTCTCAATGCACTTGACAAATGTGAGATGCAACCTGTAGCTGGAAACACTGTAACTCTGAGGAACACTGTGTTCCTATACAACCTATAGCTGAGGAACACTGGAGAGAAGTGGGAAGTTACAGTTGTGGTGAGCCAGTGGCAGAGGTGCAGCCACAGCCACGACTCCTGCCTCCCAGCCACGTGCTTTTAATGATGAGATTGCTCCACAGTCCTTTCAGTATCCCCTGTCCTCTCCCCCAGCACACATTCCACCTGTGCCATTAGGCAAGAAAAACTGAGCAGCTCTCCATGTGTGATGTGATGGCAAGATGAACATACGTTAGGGTCATGCTGGCAATAGAAAGGCAAAACAATGTTGAATGGGAAGGATACAGAGGGACACAATCATTGGAGAAGGGAGCAATCGGTCTGTCCCATGTGGCACTAGGGGAGCCTCAGCTCGAGCACCTTCTGGTGTTGGCAGTGGCTTTCACAAAATGGGTGGATCAGGTGAAGCCAGAGGCAAGGAAAAATCATAACTAAAGGCTTTGAAAATGTGACTTACAAGGACAAATCAGAAGTCTTAGGCACAGTTAAGAAGGAAAAGCTCTAAATGTGTGGAGACTGCTACCAAGGTGAACCATAACCATCTCACTGTGACAGATAGGATGCTAGCTTCAGTTGTGGTAGTCAAGGCAGATCTAGATGAGACATCAGGGAATGCTTTTGAATGTCAAGGTTAGCAAAGAACTGGAAAATGCTTCCTTGATTCTTTCTCCCTGTTTGGATTTTAAGAGAAGACTAGACTAACAGCTATCAGGAATAGACCAAATACAGCTGATCCTACCCTAGGCTGGTGACCCTCCTGAGGTCCTTTCTGTTTCTCATATAACCTTATGAAGACAGGGCAGAGTGGCTCATGCCACCTTTGCTGAACTGAATAATGAAATGGCCTTTAATGGTGTCATATAACAGGAGGGTAATGTCTTACCATTCATCTCCCCCATAACTGTGATGGATTTGGTGTTTTCTACTACTGTCAGCTCTTTTGTGCCAATGACAGTCTAACAGAGGGGGAGGCCACATTACTTTGTTTCACTTGTATGCTCCTTCCAAAGCTGTTTAAAAACAACAAATTCACCAAGCATTGCCTCTTACATGTTAGTTTTCACACCAAATGGCCTCTTTTGCATATACCAGCTGCTGCATAAGCAGCCTGAACTGTGGCGTTCCCTACCTGTTCACTGCTCAACTGCAGGATGAGCTTGCTTTGCTACTTTAATTTCTGCTGCTAGAATTTCCCAGGATTTTAAGAAAGAATGAAAGGGAAGTGTCAGCCATGAATTTAGCTAGATGGCACTAGAAATTCTTTGCCTTGTGCGTCATGCATACTTACTGAAGTGATATGACTTTGGGGTGGAAAAGAGGAAGACCAGGAAAGCTGTTGCCCACCTCTAGCAGGACCTGACAAAAACTCTGACCTGTCTGTTTATGGAGCTAAGCACATCTGAGTATTAATGAGCTGCTGAGCTCTGTAACTACATGCACTTAGTCACAGTTAGAAACATAGAATCATCTCCAGCACAGTGAAGTTTCAGACTGTGAAATAGGCTATTTAAGTGATTGATCAAGACTTTGAATTGCATTTGTAAGGCATTTACTAACTTCAGTTCTGAAGGTGGGAACAAACTCATCTATCATAAAACTCAGTTCCTGAAAGAAAAAAAAGTTCACAGGACACAACTTTGGGAGAGCACAGGCTTAAAGCACTGCAGGAAACGAGCAAAATCCAGATCTCCTTACTCTTATGCTTCTATAAAACCTCCTACAAACTATCCCGATCCAGCTGAAACAGCACAACCTTTACAGAGTGGGCAATATTATACTGAAAAGAAATAACAAGACTGGTACAGAGTCTGCGCTTACACAGCTATCTCTAGGTTTGCATCAGGCATTGCATCTGTGAATCCAGAGCCATAAAACAAATGAAGAAAGTCCACTGGAAGGTGTCCTGTTCATTCCGACTCACTACAGCACACCCTGTCTTGAAGGCTGAGCACAGGGAACAGGAGCTGTCATTCCAAAGTATTTCTGGTGGTAAAATCCAGGATTCACAGGATTGCCAAAGGAAGGACAAGTGGACCATGGGTTTTGTCCACAGTCTTCTGGACACTTTTGAACTCAGTGTCATTACTGCTTCATGCATTGTTTTTTGAACTCTTAGCTGGTACAAACCAACCATGGTTTGTTGTGTTTATTCCATTTTAAGGTGACAGAGATTTTCCTGTATCTGAAGTGTTTTAAGCGGGTGGGAGATCACAGCTCCTTCCTTTTTGGTTCCTCTCTGCATCACAAGGAAGCAAATCTGTTTCTTAAGCCTGGACTTTGTCAGGGTAAAAGTTCCCTTGGGCTGTGAATCTTCTCATTGTTATCACACCTGACTGCTGCTCCTTCCAATACGCAATTACTGATTACACTGCTGCTAACCTGCGTCCAAAGGGTGGTGAATTGAAATCACGAATCTCAGGTTGCCTGTTGGTATGTCAGGGTCAGCTCTGTATCAATTTGTAACCTGCTTCCGGCCTCATCACCTGACAGACTTACGTGTTGTGGATTAACTCCAGCCAATGCCCTCGCTCCAGATTAAATCTGTCTTTTCACATCCAAATGAGGACATATACCAGGGTACTTCTGGGGGAAACCTCTGGTTTGATGCCCCACCAGCATGAGCTCTGCAAGGACCAAAGCAGACAAACGCTGGACAAAAAACACCAGCCAGCCCAAGGCAGGGGATGTCACAGACCAGGCCCTGCTGCCAGCAGCCACAGGGACAGACCTTGGGGCATGACTGGGACAGAGAATGCCTGTCCCCCGGGGTTGGGGCTGAGTGGACAGGAGAAGAGAAAGGTTATTGTTTCATTTTATAGTTGGAAGGACTCTGAGCCCTAGTGCCGTCCACTCCAGCAGGCCCAGTGCACACACCTTGAAGGGAGCAGGGGCCATTTCCAGGCTCCCTGTGAGCACCCAGTGGTTTCCCTGGAGCCCAGAGGGCTGTGATGGTGACCCAGGGGGTCAGTGATGATGACCTGGGGCACCAGAGATGGTGGCCCAGGGGCCAGTGATGGTGACAAGGGGGCCAGTGGCAGTGACCCGGGGCCAGTGACAGTGACCCGAGGGGACAGTGAAGGTGACAGGGAGCCAGTGACGGTGACCGGGGGGCAGTGACAGTGACTCAGAAGGCGGTGATGGTGACGCGAGTACCAGTAACGGTGACCCCCCTCCCCAGGTGCGGGGGTGCCGCCCCCCGCCACCCCGCCCCCACGCTTCCCTCGAATGCTCGTTCCGGGGCCACGGCGGGGCTCGCTCTGCCTCCACCGCCCACCCGTGGGCGCCCAGCAA
>VYZX01028902.1:1505-20315 GCA_013401335.1 Brachypteracias leptosomus | reverse complement strand
AACCCGTGGGTTATGATAAGAAGCAGTTTAATAAACAGCAGAGAAAGCAAGGTCGTGCGTGCGCGAAGCAAAAGCAAGCAAAGCTGTTACTCTCTACTTCCCACCCGCAGGCGGTGTCGGGCCTGTCCCGGGAAGCAGGGCTCCAGAACGCGTACCGGTTGCTCGGAGGACAAACGTCTTCTTCCGAATCCCCCCCATCCTCCTCCTTTTATAGTTGAGCTGACATCATATGGTATGGAATATCCTATTGGTCAGCTCGGGTCGGCTGTCCGGGTTGTATCCCCTCCCAGATCTTGCCCCCCCACCCCATACCTTTGGTGCCGTGTGGGCACTGATAGTCATAACAAAGGTGTGTGTTATCAACACTCTCTGGGTCCTAGTACTGCTGCATGAGGGCTGTATGGGGAAAATCAGCTCAGACAGACCCACTACAGACTTCAGACACTGCCTTTGGTTCTCAGCGAACCTCAAGTCTGAGACAACACAGCAATTCCTGCAACAAAACCCAGGCTTTTACTGCATCATTTGCTTAGCAGCCAGTGCTTGCAATTTCAGTATGAATCACACACTACATGTTGTTTTTTCTTAAAATTTACCTTCTGAAGCTTAGAAATTGCCTGAAAATCTCAGTCAACCAGCTAAGGGGTCTGACATTTTAGTTCAAAGAGGTTTTTAAACTTGCAAGTTTTCCACCTTTGCAATACACAAAGCGGTCTATTAAGAACAATGGTTTTGGGACTGTACTGGTAATTCACACCCTGGTTTTCTGGTTTCTTGAACTCCCTATTAATTCTGAAGGCTCTCTGGCTCCCCATTCAATAAACACTCAAGTACTTTGACTGCCAAGTTGCTGAGAATGAATCTCCTTGTCTGACTGCTTTTCTGGATTATTTGCTACCTGAGCATTCAGCTTTCCTCAATTGCAAGCCTTGAAGCTGAACTGACAGAGGAGGGCCTCATGCTATTAAATGCAAGAGAATAGGCACTTGCAGAGACCTAGCTCCAAAATTCCCTGTCAGGGAATGAAGCCATATGGTGATGAAGGCAATCTTGCAAGTTGGCAGAAAGCCAGGGTATTTTTTCCCCATCAGAAATCTGCCGAGTTTTGACAAATGTTTTCTTGATATCAACATGTTTCAATTCAGTGAATTTGGGTTTCCTGACTTAAAAAGTATCCCACCAGAAAAAGTCCAATCTTTTCTGGAAGGAAGATAGCAATTTAACTCATTAGTAGAATTTAATCTTTGTGGATTTAATTTTAAACCCAATCCACTCTTCTATAAAAATAAATTATTTATGAGTCATAACAGTTGTACTTAGTTTTGGTTCTCAGGGAAGGGTGACTGAACTCAGTAGTGCTCTTTTAATCCATTGCCTGGCAGTACTGTGAATTATCCTCAACAAGTATATCCCTTTAAGATGTATTCCCATCTGAGATTTTCTTACTTGTTGGAGAACCATGTAATAGTTTTATTTATATTGTACATCTTGCAGTCTTTAAATGGTAGTGACAGTGTTTCCTCATTTAGCAGGATTTGTGCTTTTCCAGATTGTTTGGGGTTTTTTGCAGAGGGCGAGGGGGTGGGGAATGGGTTGGTTTGAGTCTTCTGTTTCTTTGGTTTCTTGCATTAATGCCTGCAGCGGTTTCTCTACATTTGTGAAAGAGAATCTTTTGAGGAAAGAATTCTTTTGGGGGTGAAGAGAAAGATATTTTCAAGGGTTTTACGCACATGTTTTAGCTTTTATTGATAAAGGAAAACACCAAAAGAATCTACTGGAAATGTCTGCCATGAGCTTTTTACACTGGGACTTAAAATTATTCATACCACTTCAGGCTGTGATCTTCTCAGATCACAGAAGCTAAGTAGGATCAGAGCTACCCAGCCTTTAACTGAAAGAAGTCTAAGGAAAACCCCAGGTAGCATAGAGTGGGATGGAGGAGGCATCTTTCCCTCTGATCCAGAGTGGAGCCAGTCTGTTGCCAGAGGCAGCATGTATGAACAGCATTGGGCCAAATGCTTTTGTGCAATTAAGCCCCACTCAGTGCAGAAGCAGATCTAAGGTGGAAACTTTCCCAGGTGAAGCTATGCAAACTGTTTTCCCAATTGAGTTTGTTATTCCATTTATGTGCTTTTCTACCTTCTGTAAAACTAGTCCCATATGCCTGATCTAAAGTTTCTGTGATCTATGCATATCCTCTGTTTTCTGTTGGGATATTTTTATAATTAGATTTGTCAGTGTCTAAGGTGAGTAAATTCTTCTGAATTCTCTGTGCAGCCATTCCACTCTCTTGCACAGATTTCAGTTTCTTTCACTGCTACTCAATACAGAGAAATCTGATATACCCCCACAGGTTTAAGTGCAACACAAATTAAGTTTGATCGTATCTCAGAAACTGTTCATTATTCTTGAAGAAATATCTCATGTACCAATAACACAACTATTCTTATCGTGGTTTAGCGCCTCCTATGGATATTTTTGTAAAATATTTTCACTGTGCTGCCTTACACCTGTTGATATCTGTGCATATGAGCAGTTTGAAACACCAGCTTTATGGGAAATTTACTTCACTTTTGTGGTGGTTTAAACCCTGCCGGGACCGGGCACCACGTGGCCGCTGCCCCTCCACCCCCGGGACGGGAACAGGAGAGGAAGCAAAATACAAACCCTGCGGGTTGAGATAAGGAGAATTTAATACAGCGATGCAAAAGCAACAATCACAACAACAGTAACAGCAAGAGGGACAACAATGTACAAAACAAGAGGTATAAAGGTACAAACCGCGTGGATACAGGTACAGATACAGCCCGAGGCAACCCTGGTGAGACAAAGCCGGGGCTGCACTGCCCGCCTCGTGTACCTGAGGTGATGTCAGCATGGTATCGAATAGCAACTCCTGGTGAAAATTAACCCTGTCCTGGCCAAACCAGAACAACTTTTTACTTGGTTATCTACTTATCAATCAAAACAATTTCCCTATCAAGAGCTTTTCTTTTCTTGATATGTGAAGTGAAATTATTTGAAATGGCAATTCAAATACTTATAGCTACACATAGTTCTTCACCCTGAACATGTTACTACTGCATGTTAACATAGCTTTATTTCAGCTATCATAAAAAGCAATTCTGATGTCATATTGTGGTTATGAAAAAGGCAACTCCACTGTCTTAGGATCATAGAATCATAGAATGCTTTGGATTGGAAAGGACCTTTGAATATCACCTCGTCCAATACCCCTGCAGTGAGCAGGGACATATTCAACTAGATCATGTTGCTCAGAGCACCATCCAACCTCACCTTGAAACTTTCCAGAGATAGGGCATCTACCACCTCTCTGGGCAACCTGTTCCAGTGTTTCACTGCACTCATGGTAAAAAATTCCATCCTTTTATCTAGCCTATATCTCCCCTCTTTTAGACTAAAACTATTGCACCTTGTCCTGTTGCAACAGACACCTCTAAAAAGATCGTTCCCATCTTTCTTATAGGCCGCCTTTAAGTACCGGAAGGCTACAATAAGGTCTTCCTGGAACGTCCTCTTGTCCAGGCTGAACAACCCTAACTCTCTCAGCCTGCCTTCATAGGAGAGGTGCTCCAGCCCTCTGATCATTTTTGTGGCCCTTCTGTGGACCCGCTCTAACAGGTCCATGTCTTTCTTGTACTAAGAACTTCAGAGCTGGGGTCTCACCAGGGCAGAGAGGAGGGAAAGAATCACCTCCCTCGACCTGATGGCCATGCTTCTTTTGATGCAGCCCAGAATATGATTGGTCTTCTGCACTGCAAGTGCATGTTGCCAGCTCACGTCCAGCTTTCCATCCACCAGTACTGCCAAGTCCTTCTCTACAGGACTGTTTTAAATCCCTTCGTCCTCAGACTGTATTGATATCGAGGATTGCTACAACCCAGGTGCAGGACCTCGCATTTGGCCTTGTGGAACTTTACGAGGTTGACACAGGCTCACTTCTTAAGTTTGTCCAGGTCCCTCTGGATGACATCTCACCCCTCAGACGTGTCAACCACACCACTTAGCTTGGTGTCATCTGCAAACTTACTGAGGGTGCGCACGATCCCACTGTCTACGTCATGCAAGTTTCTTTCTACTAACTGTCAAGAGTGTTATCTAAGTACCATTAAAGTACAAGTATCTTCCATTAGTGCTCAGGAATTCTTGAAATAAGAATGAAATGAAATTTGTTCAAACTCTAACAAAAATTGAAATTTTTCTCACTGTACAAAAAGTTGTAGCTTTCAACTTGTCTGTAAGGGTTGATAGCTAGGTCACTAATATCATTCCTGCAGTACATATTTTCCTTCCTTTACCACTGAGTGTTAGCCATGGATGAGGTTATTTCAATCCTTATTCCATCAAGGGAACAGTTTTCCAGATCCTTCATAAGTATATGCATAGTAAGAAGTACCTAGACAGCATGTCACAAGAAACACTTTTAACAGCTCCTAATGGTCAACCAGGAATTTTATTTTACCAAATGTGGTTTCCTTCTCCTCAACCAAATCCAGTAACAACGGCCCTTACTTACACATAGTCTGAAAATATTACCTGGTCTAGCAGCTGCTTAAAAGCCAGACTCCTTTGTCTACTAAGCCATCACCAAATAACTTACAGCAACTTTCCCGATTTTCAACACTTTGCACAGTTGTATTATAAAGGTGGCTCACAGTCCTGTGAAATAATCAGAATTTTCTTGATATTTTTGCAAATAATTTGCAATTCATTGTAAAAATACCTTTATTAGTCTCAAGATATCTGACCACGCACTTTTTGTGCTATAAATGTATTCTATTACTTCATTTATAAAGGACATGTGCTCTTTTAATTGTTCATGATGCCTCTGAATTTTGTGTCATGATTATATTTCATTAGCACTATCCCGTGAATGAATTAAGATATTTTAAAATAGTGGAAGAACGTCTCTCCTATCTTAGATTTTTCTTGTCATTACCTATTGTTATTATCTCTATAGTATGATCCATACTTACCGTACAGTTACTTTACAGACTTTGTCTTCTCCATCTTATGTAAGTGGGGTTTATTAAACATTTCATTGAAGCCTTTGAGCAGCCCTATCTAAACTGAAATAATTGGGTTTTGACCAGATGATGCCAGAGTTCTTTATATCCTCAATTATTCTATACTTACATGGCTTTTTGTCTAGGTTGGAAAGACCCCTTATATTTATCCTCTCTAAAAGAAAAAAGAAGAAATTATTTTGCATGCTAAGTTAGCCTAACATGGTTTATTTTACAAAAAAAATTACCATTTTGTTTCATTTTTGTTCACCTCCATGTCATGCCTTGAAAATCTGACATGCAGCCTGGTACATATGTGATCAGACAGCATACCTGTAACCGTTGTTTTATCTCTTTTATGTTACATTGCACCCCATGGACTAAGCTTGAGTTAAACACACTTCTCTTAGTGTTGAACTGAAAACTAAAGAAGCTAAGTGACTGAAAACCAATACATTATTCCCTATCATACTTTCACTTAATGGTCATTCATCTTTATTAGTTTTGTTTTTCTTCACCATTACTAGATTATTTTGCCTTTTTTTTTTCTTTAAAGTGTGCTACTCTAGTTTGGATTTGTCAGTTTTTATCTTTGAGATTTAAGTTCTTATTACCTTTTCAGTCTGTTAACCTGATGATCTATTTAACATCTGGCATTTTCTTGATGGTAGGATAGAAGCAGACAAGATGCAAGTTGTGTTAATTTTCTCTGCATTTACTTATACACATTGAATTTTTTCCACTGTTTTCCCTTAAATTATGTCTATATTCTCTGCATTTTTCAAAATAATTTCAAATAGGGACATAAGAGGTAAAAGCAGCATCTTTGCTGCCAATGGCATATTGAGAGGTCTACAAAAGTAGTATTATTTGGCTGAACTGTCATAAGGATACCATCACTGTTCTTCTGTTCCTCAACTTTACTTTTACAGCAGTAACACTTGCCCTTCAACAGATTTACAAATTCCTGTGTGTTCCTATTTTTCAACATATAAATGAGGGGTAAGTCAAGTGAGATTCAAACAGCTCTCTCATGAAAGGATAACTACCTAATAAGACAAGCTAAAATTAATTTTTAAAGTACATTCCTCACATATTGTAGGTTGACTGGCCTATTGAACAATTATCTTTTCAGTGGTTTCTCTTAAGACAGTAATTTCAGTCCTAAGTACAGAAAAGGATGGGCTATTCCAATAAGCCTTAATATGAGAGGGAATTTTCCCTGCCTCGGATTCTGATTGGAATGCAAGATATCTTCACAGTGACAGCTATACTTTTACTGAACATGTTTCAAACAAGTTTCTGGAAGCAGAACAACCAGTTTTGTCCACTCTTTGCAAACGTTTCAGCTTACCAATACAGCTTCTGTTTAAAAATTATCTTCTGTAATAAACGTATCTGTATATGCACTACAATTAATATTTTCTTATAACTGGGAAAAAATAAAACTCTTGTAGAATGCAAGCTGTATCTCTTATCTAAATTGAGTATTAAGTTTTAATTATGTCACTTTAGCCTTGAGATTTCTTGCTGTTATTACTTATCAGTATCTTGCAATGAAGAGTTAAAACATTGTTACCATGAGTGTTGTTTACTCTTGATAAATATGAGTTACTCTTCATTCTTTTTAGCTTTTTTCCATAGAAATTATCTAGTTATTTAAAGGTGGCTCTCTACATAGTTTAGACAGAGATCTAGAAGATCACCATTTTGCTAAAAAAAGTTGTCATCTACAAGTGTGGCTTGGGGTATCTTTGTCCAGAGAACCTTTCAATCCCATTATTTTCCATTTTACTGCTCTTAATTACTTCAATTTCACACTCAGAAAATATTATATATATAAAAATACTGAATTGAAGTGAATGTAGTTCACTAGACCATTATTAAGCCAGTCCTGTAGTACAAAAACTTACAGGTCTCCATACTCTAACCTCCACAAATAATTTTGATATGTGTATAGGTTTTAGAATTATATTGCTGCAAAGAAAGGTGGACCATTTTTTGATCCAAGATAATGTTTTATAATGGAGTTTCATCTTTTAGGACTTCCTCTCATAAGCAAACTCTTGTAGTAGTTTCAGTCAGATAGCAAAAAAGCATGCTTCCATTAACAAGATATTATTGCCCAGTAACACAAGAGTAGGAAGGAGGACCCAGGAACTACAGACAATCAATCAGCCTTAACTGACTCTCAGTCCCTGGGAAAGTTACAGACCAAATATTCCCAGAAACCATCTCCAAACACATGGAAGACAAGGTGACTTGGAGCAGTCAGAAAGACTTTATGAAGGGTAAATTATGCCTGACCAACCTGTTTGCCTTCTACAATGACATGATCATTCTTTGGAAAGGGGAAGAGCAGTGGATGTGGCATGCCTTGATTTAGTAAAGGCCTTTGACATTGTGTCCTACAGCCTGCCTATGGCAAACTACTAATATCTGGACTCATTAAGTGGTTGAATAACATGGTGGAAAATTCACTGAAATAACAGGCTCTAGGGATTGTCATCAGCGACATAGGTCCAGTGATGGTCAATAGTGACATCTTTCAGAGAATAATACTAAAGGCAATTCTGTCTAACATCTTTAGTAACAATCTGGACAGTGGGATAAAGTACATACTGACCATGTTCCCAAATTATTACAAATTTAGAGAGTAGGCAAGGGCTGGAATAATGGCACTGCCCTCCACCTTTACCAAAGACAAATGCAAAGTCCTGCACCTGAGATGGACTAACTCACATGACCTCATAAAGTGGGGACAGACTGGCTGGGGAGAAGCTTTTCAGCAAGGAACATGGGGGTTCTGCTGGACAACAAGCTGAGCATGGGTCAGCAGTGCATCCTTGCAGCAAAGGCAGCAAACAGCCTATTGGGCTGCCTTTACAACGTGCAGCCAGGAGCCTGAGGGAAATAACCCTTCTCCCCTACACTTATGAACCTCTACTGAGAGTACTCTGTCCAGCTACAGGTTCCACATTAGCAGGTGGCAGTAAATCTAGTGGTGTGCTAACAAATTGGTTGCAGGCTGAAGCACATGGGAGACAAGGAGAGATGAAAACAAGATTTCATTGGCCTGGAGAAGGAAGTGTTAAAGAGAATGGTTATTGCTATCTACAACTACCTAATGGAATAACAGAGAGAAAACAGAGTCAGACTTGAACAGAGGAAGGACAGGAGGTAACAGATTCAAGTTGAAGTACAGGAAATTCCAGTTAAATGCTACAGAAAATGTTTTTGCTATGAGGACTGTCAAGCACTGGACCAGGTTGCCCAAAAAGGTTATGAAATTCCTATGCTTGGAGATATTCAAAACTGGACAGTTTCTGAACTATCTGAGCTGATTGAACCTGCTTTGATCAGAGAGTCGGATTCAACCTTCAGAGGTCTCTTCCTACCTAAATTATTCAATGATTCTATGAGATGTTCAATTATTTCTACATAGTTGGTGTAATGAGCAACTTCCTTTTGGGGACACCAGATTCAGCAGAACTCTCAAATAAATCTGTCTAAAGAGACCAGAGTTCTTTTTAAAATCTTGTCCAAATCCAGTGCACTTGAAAATCGGATCTTAAGATATGTTTTGTGAAACGTACAAATGAAGACAAATATGCTGTTCTACCTTTAAAAAGTGTGATGTTGTACACATTCTTTCATTAAAATTTACATGTGTTTAAAATATTGGAAGCCATATGAGTATTTTGATAGTAAACTCTTCAAAAGTATTTAAAATTCCTCAGTTAAACCTGGTTCTTGACAATTACTTTTAATATCATTGCAGATATTAGAAATACTTTCCAGTCAACTTTCTTCCCCTGACATAGATAGACGTTTCGCAGATATGATTGACCTCTAGGCCCTCTTAATGCAGCTAGATGGTGAAAAACAATTTGATCCTTTGTCTTGTAGGGCAAAGCTTATTCTGATAAAAATCTCTACAATTACAGGATTTATCAGAAATAAAATCCACACAAAAATTCGTCAGTGGATTACACTTAATAAAGATACAGATTAGTAAATTGATTCACCCTGTAAAGTTATTGGTTCAAAATTCTTCTTTTTAAAATAATTCTCTGTAAAAAACCACTGCTTAGGTCCAATTTAACCTTATGCAAATGAATACTTTGACTAGCATAAGATTTACACCACCGTTCCCAAATTTTCCACAGTCAGTGGAAAATGAAGTGTTTCTGTGCTGTTTGTGATCTTTTTCTATTACCTACAGAATTCCCAAAAGATGTCAAAAGTTTAGAATTCTTTTTTATTCTTATTTTCTGTATTATAATTTCTATAATTTTTATGTTATCATCATTTGTGTCCTGAATGTAAATATAATCTGCTTGCTGGATTACTTAGCCTATATTTAGTGTCGGTAATGAACTCTTCTGGCAATCACATAAGAGAGTAATTATATAAGTCCTGGTCATTTCTGCAGGAAAAAAAAAATATGCCTGAAATATTTACTTGACTTTTCTTCCTTATGTAAGCATGTTTATACCACCCTCAGAGAGCCGTCAAATCATTTTGCTTTCTAAGTTTCAGAACTAGTCCATGCTAATCACGCACTCTCCCAATAGGTAATAAAAGTTGATTTGCAAAAGAGCTATCACACTTTGCTTCAGTGGTTATTTCACAATAGCATCCCTCTCTAGACAAGCATTATGATTTTACCAGCTTCTCATTTTTGAGTAGCAACCAATAGCCTTTGAAGTAATTACTCAATAGCATGTTTCCTTTGCACAGTTTGATGCAACCAAGATTCCTTCTTCTAGTTGAAAATTTCAATTCCTAATAACATCAAAGACTGGAGTTATTGTTAGTGACTTTTACCACGGCTTTGATTCCCAAAGGTACTGTAAATACTAAAGAAATTTATTAACATAGTTTTGTCTGAAGAATGGTAAAGTGCAAAAAAAAAGCAGATTCACAACTGATTGTTGTTTGAATCTACTCAATAATAGATCTTTCTGTAACATGGCCAGGTATGGCAGATATAAATGCAATATTTGCAATACTTCTATTTAGCATCCTGAGGTTAAAAATTATTTAGTAAAACATAATGATTAAAGTACAATACAAGAATTCAAGAGCATTTAATGCCACTGTTCTCAAAAGGGTATGTTTTAGAAATCTTGATCATACTGCAATCTGCTCAAAGCTGTTAAAGTATGGATAATTTCGTTCAATTTTCCAGTAGGTTTCTGCCTTGAATAAGTAAATAGCGGGTAATGGTTTGTGTCAAAGTCCTTGTAACACTCCATTAAACATAAAGCATGACAATCTGATCAGATGTCTCTTTTATAGTCAGAAACTGACTTGTGACTTTGGGAGTTATTCAGCTGCATCAGGTCACATCAGAAGTCTAGTCTTTTCATCTTCTCAAAATCCCTTATGGCTTTACATCTGACAAATTTTGAATCACAGCATCATGACCTCACTTTTAAAACTGTATTTGATATAGTCCAAGCACTGTTACTGAATGGAAAGTAGAACAGTCTTCTGCTGAGGAATGTATAAAAGGAAAGCCTCTCTTTTTTTTTTTAATGCTTTAGATTTAGATCATATT
This sequence comes from Brachypteracias leptosomus, assembly GCA_013401335.1. Taxonomy (NCBI): domain Eukaryota; kingdom Metazoa; phylum Chordata; class Aves; order Coraciiformes; family Brachypteraciidae; genus Brachypteracias; species Brachypteracias leptosomus. Next base: position 9,722 of record VYZX01028902.1, on the reverse strand, counting down.
CTTAAACTTCAAGTATTTCAGTTACATGAAAAGAAATTAGACTTCAGAACCGTCAAAAGTCTAGCTTAAAATACACACAAAACTAAGGGAATCCAGAGTTAGAAGAGAACTATTTGTCCATTCAAACAGTATTTCATGAAGATGAAGATGAGTACTTCACGAAGATGAAGTTAAAAAAAAAGAAACCCTCACAGCTATAAGTAGAATGTGTCTATGTAAATTCTTTGTAATGCTGTACATTTGATGTAACATTCAGAATCTAAAATATGATGACTCCCCACCTGAGACAGAATCATATATCTTTCAGAAACTATTTGCCCACTTCTTTCTTCCCTGCAGAGTAATATCACTTGTCTGAAGTTCCACAGAAAAGGAAAGGTTAGGACATGCTAAGCGACAGATAGAGTACAGACTCAAAGGATAGAAGACAGGAGAACACATCAAGGGGAGGTGAAGAAAAAAACAGCTTGTTCCCAATGTTCAGCAGAGCAGGAGATCAATAGGACCTCTTTAATGGCCAGTCTCAGGGAATCGCGAAGAAAAGCATTGGCAAAGACAGGTGCAATAGAACAGTCACTTTATGCCTCCAAATTCATGGCTTTGGCATGATGAAGTTTTAGTTTGTTGCCAAACCCGTGCTTTTTCCCTAAGACAGGGAGGGGCTTAAACCATGCCCCTGGCTAAATATTGTAGAAAACATGGTCTATCATTCCTTTGCAATGTGTCCAAAACCTTCTGTAACTGTATAAGAAAATAGTGAGTTCTCTGCCATCTGGAGTTGGTGTGCCTCAGTAAAGATTGAATGCTTATTATTAATATCTGATAAATGACTTACCAATTATTAATACTCTATGAGCTTGAGAACCTAAGAGCCTACTAGTTCATAAGCAGAGTTCCATCCCAGTCCATATATAATGCCCTTTTTAGGTGAAGATTCAGTCATTTGTTGTAATCAGAAATTACTTAAATGCCGGTATCTGTGAACAACCATCTCCTGTTAAAATACTGATTTTCAGCTATCTGTAATCTCTGCAAAATCTTACAAAATATGCCTTATTTCTGATAAATGCCATTAAGAGTAGCATAGGACAATTTGAAAGGGATCTTCTGAGCTATGTGGCTTTTAAAATGTCTGTCATTCACATTTGTACAGGAACCCGAGTCACCACTTCTTAAACTAGTGTGATAAATTTGCGCTGTCCCATATACTTCAGTCTAACTACTCACACAGTCTATTATCACTGTGTAAATGGAGAGCAATATTAGAAAGTCTCCCTGTCTCATCTAGCAGCTTCAAAAAAACAAATGTAAAAACATCCACATGTACCTCTACTATAGCATCTGGCTGTTTAAAATCACTTCAGTGTTTGCACTTATTCTAGATACTCTGAGGTGAACACTGGAACTATGAAAACAATTTGACGGTGTAATAAACAGCATTTCTATAAAACTATTAACATTTTAGATGTCTAATTTTATACAAGAATATACAACTGCTCTATGTCAGCTCATCTAATAAAATATGTCATCTCTCACTTGAAGCCATTCCTTCTCTCATTCTTGGAACAGTGCAGGTACAGAAGCAGAAAATGAGGAATATGGAAAAGAGGTGATGTCTAGCTATTGGCATAATCTTACAATGCATATAGATAACAGTCTTTCCAGAAAGAGACCGTGATTCTAGTATCACTTTTATACAGGGGTTCATTTGTATGGACTTGTTAGTGAAATAATACTTTATTTCCTATAATTCCCTAGGTTGACAATGGATTTTTTGGGCAACTTTCTCAAAAGAATATGTTGCAGAAGTATTATTTTTAGTGTCACCACTACTACCTTTCAGCAAGAGTAAGTATAGCATACATTTCAATATCGTGTTTAATTTGAAATTCTAACTTGCAAATGGTTTCCACATTACTCTGTCTTAATACATCAAGCCTATATTTGTGGAACACCTATCTACAGAAGCGTGCTTTCCCTTATCTCTGCTTCATGCAGCTGAGATACCGTACAAAACAGAGCATTGGTATAGAACAAGAACACTTTTTAATAAATTAGAAAGAACAATAATACTCCCAGTTACTCCAAATTAGCTTCTTAAATCCCTTTCACAGAATAAGAACCATTAGCAATATTAAACTTCAGTAAGGAAAACACTACCTTTTCTCTTGGTGGAATGGGAAAATCTAGTTAAAACATGGTTCACGCTCTTGACTTAAGGCTCTGATATGAACTAAAAAGTTAAAGGAAGTTTAGTCTAAATTGGACCCTTTTAAAACATGCACAAAATAGTAACCTATTGTTCTCATGGGATTTCAAACTCTTATGCTTAATATCCAATACATTGCGAAGCCAAACTCTAGACCAAATATTCAGTGTAACTTGAGTTTTGCCATTATCCTTTCTTCTTGCTGGTTGGAAATAAAGCTTGATGTAATTGTACCCTGGAGAAAAACAGTTTCTTAAAAGCAAAAAGCCAGGTGCAGAAGAGCTTTTATTACAAACAAACATCCTTAAACTGAGGCCTGTGACCTGTTTAGGACTGTTTAGGACTTATCCATTCATAAAATAGATAGAAAAATACTGAGCTCTCTAGTATGTTTAATATTCAATGAATTGTTCTAATGAACATCAGGAAAGATTTTATATAATTCTCAACAGGCCTTTTGTTAGTAAAGTTATTAAGAAAATATAGAGAAGCAAATATATATATATAAAAGGAAAACAATTTTACAATATGAAAATAAAATATTTATTAATCTTTTGGGACAAACACTTTTGATATGAAATAGCATAATTAACTCTTAGGCAATATGTTTTCCTATTACCATCATACTGTGAGGGGAGTTCTCTTATAAAGTTTATTTACATTTTGTTTAGCAAAAGAAGATTTTTTTTTTTTTCCCCAGATTTTATCATACTTCTTGAACTAAAGCAATATAAATGCAAACAGGGTAGAAGAAAAAAATCTGAAAAGAGAAATTCTAAACGCTTCAGGGATTTAATACTAATTTCATGCTAAAAAGAATCTTTGACCCCTCTCCAGAAGTGAGTGTGGTAGCTGTCCCGTAGTATAGGCCTCATTATGTAGCATGATGGCTCGCTTGCAAGGGAATAAATTCCATTCTTTATGCCTTGAAATCAAGAAGGAAGTTCATGAATCATGCACTCATCTTTATGACCTTCCATCATCATGGTGGGATGGTCAGAATACAAAATATGTGTTAATCCACAAAAAAAAATGGCTTAGTGAAATAGTCACAGAAAATTAACAACTAAGTTTCATTATTAACAATTTTCTTAGCAGGAAGATGCCCCGGGCACAAGAACAGAGATTCCCCTGCAGTCCATGGTGAAGACCGTTGTGAGGCAGGATGTCCCTCTGTAGCCCCTGAAGGTTAATGGTGGAGCAGATATCAACACCAAAATCTATGGAGGATCCCATGCCACAGCAGATGGATATGCCTCGAAGGAATCTGCAGCCCTTAGGCAGCCCATACAGGACCAGTCTCCTGGCAGGAGCTGGGGCCTGTGGAAAGTAGTCCATGTAGGAGCAGGTTTTCTGGCAGGATCTGTGACCCAATGGGGAACCCATGCCGCAGCAACCCATTCCTGAAGAACTGTACTCTGTGGAAAAGATTCATGTCATGATAGTTCTTGAAGAACTGAAGCCTGTGAGAAAGACCCACATTGGAGAAATCCATTAAGGACTATATCTCATGGGAAGGACTCCAGACAGGAAGTGGGGAACAGCATGAGGAGGAGGAGTAGCGGAGATTAAGTGTTATGAACTGACCACAACCTCCCTTCACCATCCCCCTGCACTGCCTGGGGGGAGCAGGTAGAAGAGTTAAGAGTGAAGATGAGCCTGATAAGAAGAAGATGGTGGGAAGACAGTTTTAGTTTTGTTCTTATTTCTAACTATCTTCATCTTCTATATAAATAAATTAATAAATTAAATTAATTTCCCAAGTCAAGCCTGTTTTGCTGGGACAGTGACTGTCGAATGATCTCCCTGTCTTTATGTCAGCCCATGAGCTTATTCATTGTATTTTCTTCTCCTGTCCTGCTGAGGAAGAGGTGTAAGAGAGTGAATGACTAGACATGTAGCGACTAGCCAAGATTAACACATCACAGTCCTTTGTGGGGTTGAATGTTGGTCAACCAGACCCACTACAAATGTGAAAATAAAAGATAAGCAATTTTGTAGGGCTGGATTACCAAAAGTTCATTGATGCCTACTGGGATGAGCAATTTCTAGTCACAGCAGAAGATTTTCACATAAGTAATAAATGCATAAGTGGAGTGGTCTCAACAAAGAGCTTACAGGAAAATGAAAAAACTATGTCCTTTCACTTATAAAAGCTTGACACATCCCATTGTGAATCAGAGCAGCCATGGGATGCTATTCTGTGCAGAAGACCTTCCCTCTCTCAAATTCTGATGAAATGCCTTCACGGGGAAGAGTTTAAACACACAAACAGCAGTCAATATTTGGAAACCTGCTTCTGGAAGCTCTGGTGTGCTGGTGCACTTGTAATTGGAGAATAGCAAGGTCTGAAAATAGGCTGAAAGAGGTCAAACCCATCCTTTTTTATGATTTCATGATTTTTTCCTATTCTCCAAGGCTTTCCACCTTCAGAAGAAAAGGAAAGCAGAGGGGTGGGAACTTGGCTCATACTGATCACATAATTAAAGGCCTACAGTAAAAAATACACACATACAAAGAAACAGTTCCTAAAACTCAGTAAGTCATCAGCAGATAGAACACAAAAATAAGCTGAAAAGGCTATGATCAACACACAGAGCCTTAACAAAACTCTTTTAGAATAAGACTGATTAATGCCATAGAGACTAATCCAAACCTGAGCCAAAAAGAGGACTTTTTTCCTCTGATTTAAAAACCAACTAAATCATGTTTATGTAGGACATATTTGCACACTTTCCTTATCGTTTACTGATCTCCATAGCTGCAGAGCATTAATTTAAAATTAATTATTCTAGTATGTCCACTTGCAGGGTTAAAGCAGATAGATTCTAACTTTTAAATTTATTTTGAGGAAAGAATGGTCAAGTTTAGAATCATATCCCATCTTAACAACTTAACTAACAATTCACATAATTCAGTATAACATGTATTTCTAAGTACCTAGACTTGGATAGGTTAGTAATCTGGATGATTGTTAGGTTATTTCAGTAGAGCTTCCTGGGTCTTTGCTGAAGAGAAAAAGTTCTGATCTACAAGATTCAATTTTCAATTTAATATCACGTTGTTATACATGTAAGGCTGGCTCAGTCATGCTTTGTTCATAAAAATCTTTCACTGCCTTAAAGTAAAGAAATGGAAGAAGTAATATTAAAGTGACATGAAGTGACCAAATTATAGAAAGGAATAACACACACTCCAAAGGCAGTATATGAGTAGCTCAAAATTTCCAAATAATAATTTATGTACACCTTAGTCCCTTCTCCAGCAGAAAAGGTGTTTATCACTTAAATATTCAATCAATTATTATGTGTATCACCTAATTTCTCATCAATAATTGTTTACTGAGATGTATCTAACATAGTAATTTAGTCTTTAGTTAGGCTTACTGTTTGCTTCAATATTTATTTTATTTAGAATAATAATCAATAAAACAAATCTGTTGCCTGAGACCATGCCCCCATGCCAATAGCATGCAAAATTGTCTAGTAAATGAAAATAACCAACAAGAACTGTCAAGCTTCATGGTGTCATTTCAAATTAATCTCTGTAAGAAAAACCAGGCTTTATATTAATAACAATAGCTGTAATACATATTTTTCCTTTTCTATTTCCTTAACAAAATGAAAAAGTGACAGCACATGATCTGAAATGCCAATTAATACAGACAGCAGAAAATATCTTTTGAGAGAAAGATAAAATAGCTTTCTATTCCTTATTTGTGGTGCAGTGTAAGAGCAATACAGTAACTAAGGTACATAGCAATTATGTTGTTGAAGACACAAATGTGTGCTCAGTAGCAAGAAATCCCTGCCCAACGGATAAGAAAGGAAGACAACTCTACAGTATTCAGAAAAATTGTGAGGTTAAAATTGGATTATTATTCAACCTGCTTTAGTTTTGAAAAGTCCATTTTATTTTTAACCCTTAGAGAAATAATTCCAGGCAGATTTGACTTTTAGAATGACTAACCTATTTTAAGGAATAGTGATCTGTTTAAAAGTACAATTCTTTTATTCGCTCTATCTGAAACACCTCTTTTTGAACTACTTAAAACAATTCTATACATATATATTTTTAAAAAAAAATTATAATGGAAAGACATTTTTATTAATCCTCTGGAAATAAATAGAACAAGTCAGTAAAGTTAATAAAGTCAGATCAATGATAAGTTCATATTAATGGGCTTTTAGGTTTGGGATATATTTCATATAATGAAATTGCCACTATGATTGTCAGTAGTAAATTAATTATAAATAAAAGATATATTCCCTATGTGGCCTGGTGGTTGGAATTTAGCTCCAGGGATCAGATCAAATTAATTTGATACTGTTATTTCAAATACAACACAAAATCACCACACACAAAGTGTGAAAAAACCTTTTATATGTGCTAAAGAAAGCCAGCAATCAGAAAGACAAGGGGCAGATCTATTTGCTGTCTTCAGCAAAGTCAGAGAAATATCTGAAGTAATATAAATTAGATCTCAAAACAGTTTATGACCTGAAAGGAAGTTATAGTGGGAGAATGAGTGTAAATTACACAAGGAATTGTTGGTGGAATTAATGAAGCTGGGCAATTGCTTTTTTCAGTTATAACTTAGGGTTCCTTATTTTACAGTTTGTACTGATTTAGAATCCACAGACAGTGTCAGAATGGAAGAAAGTTGCTCTGCAGGATTACTTCTGAGTGCAGAAATGTCTAAGCTAAGTTGAACTTGGCATTGGGTGTATTCAATGTGGTTTGGAAAGAGTGCATCATATAGAAGAAGAGATAAAATACATGGTTTGGGATTTTTTTTCTTTTGTAGGTGTACAGGTGATAAAACTTATGGTTCCTCTTACTTGCAAAACTTTATCATTACAGAAAAAAATTTATAATCTATTTTATCTATAATCTCACCAGAGAGAGTAACCAGGGTTAATGCTAAATGATCATTTTGTTCCCTACATATATACCTACTTTTAAAATATTACTTGCTTTTGGAATGACATCTACAGCTACATGCAGACCTAGTAATCTTTGAGTAACTATGAAACATTATAAAGAGTTTAAGCATGACTTCCATATGGCTACATCATGTTATAGCCACAAGGTTATTCACCTTGGGTGCATAACACTAGACTCTGTGGTCAGAGAGGTTGAATCAGCAGGGACTTGAGCTTAAAATTGTCACACCATCCTTGGATCCAGCTACCCATCTGTCCATCCTAAAACAAAAGGACAGAAGCCTTCAGGGAAGTATTGCTACCTACTGCCTCTGAGTTACTTCTAGACTTCTGTTTTCCAATCAAGTACCAGTGTTAAAGTTCAAAGTGAAATTTTTTTAAGTGACATGGCATACTAAAAGGCTTTTTCTTGCTAGGGTTTATTCTGGAGTAGCAGTTCATTTCAGTGAAGTTTCCTAGCTCACTTAGCACCTTTAAAAATACAATGCCTGTAACCCAAAATCACTGACAAGGAACAATAGATGTAAAAACTGTATTTAGTATGAAAAATAGCTTTCATATTATGCTTCCTGCTCATGCTTTATAAATACCAGAAAAGTTAATTTTGAGGAGGAATGCTGGAGAATAGTCCAATGCAATGTCCCAAATTCACCTTATACAAATCTAAGACCCATTAAAGCAGTTTGTAGGATTTGTGCTGTTTTTTAAAGCATCCTGCTCCTTTACAGAAGATTCATGGGATTTGGGGTGTTTTGACCTTAGGGATCACATCCAGGAGTCAGTATGTTCTGTGATCCCAGTAATTAGAAAGTTCCCACATAATTCTTGGATAATTTTGCTCACTTATTTTTACACCATATTTTTACCCAGGACAACCAACTATGAGCTTCTGTATTTGTCTGTTAATACATTTGGAAAGGTTTCCATGTTTTAAACAGTATCACTAGAAGCAATGACGAGTCACTGCTTGTCAATAAACCAGCAATGAGCCTTCTGCCTCTGAAAGGCAGTCTAAGATGACAGCAAGGAGATAACAAGTATGAAATATCTCAGCTCCCTTGA
>VYZX01028901.1:2594-22532 GCA_013401335.1 Brachypteracias leptosomus | reverse complement strand
GCCTAGATGTCAGTGCACGTTGCAGCCCTAAATGGCAATATCAGGTGGGTTTTGAAGATCAAAAGGCAGCAAAATACTTCTACAAAGCAATTCAAGAAGCAAAATAGCCAAGTCTAAAAATGTTGTTTTAGCTATACTGGTTGTTTTTTATTTAAGTACAAGTGAAACAGAGCTTTGAGGCAAAAAGTATGGGAAGAAAACGAATGGCAGAAGTAATACAAATCTGATGGGGTGTGTGGCATGAGTTACCACAGCTGGCTCTCACTTACGCTTTAGCCACAGTGCTCATACTTTTTTTTTTTTTTAACATAGATATATACCTGAAGTCAGTTAAATATAGGCACTAGGATTCATTAGACTTTCTAAGATCCTTGAGGAAGTATACTTGATCTTCATTGCAGTGTCCCTGTTGCTGTGAATCTTGAGTATGACGAGTCACAGTGACAGTATTCAAATCAGCTGGTAACAGCCTGGACACATATGGGCTTGTGGTGAGGGAACTCCTGCATCTGGAATTTTCCCTGTCAGTTTTTTAAGGCTTGGTAAACCAGAATCGCCTAAATCTCTCTAGAAAATCACTCTGTGGTTATTAAGTGTTCAGAACCCCTGATTCTCCATTCTAACTTAGCATAATGAGATGCAAGTTGGGTAAGTTTTAATTTTCTTAGTTTGGCACAGGTATCAAAGATAGTTGTTCCGAGTTGAAGGTATGTGGCTTAGTTAGCCCACATCCCATCCCTTTGGCCTGGTAGAGAGCTGTAAGAAAAGAATCCAAGGACAGAGCAGAGCTGAACCCTCCCAGCTTCCAACAGCTGCGGGTTCAGGGATTCCCTAGCACACCTGGAACTCAAGCGTGGTTGGTAGTCACGGAGACTTCTGCTATGTGTTATTTGGGTATTATATGTGTTACTTGGGTATTAAGCATGTGCTTCAATACTTTCTGAATATTTAGCTGTCCACAACAGCCTGTGATTGAGTTCCAAAACTGTTGTGTGACAATAATACTTCCTTAATCTTGCTACCTTTTTATTTTATTTGATGCTTTTCAATTTCTGCGTTATGAGAAACAGGAAATAATTGTTCTGTGTTCATCTCCTCTATGACTTTCCATGGTTTTGTATGCCTATTGTAGCTGTTATCTGCTCCAAGCCTGGAGTATTTTATGTTATTAAATCTTCTTCAGAAGCTATTTTATACCTCTGCTTCTGCCTGATTTTCTTTTCATTGTCCTTAGCATACTTTTTTTTAAACTTCTATTGCACTGTAAGTTGTAGTAGCCTTAGAAATTAAGAGTGTGCATCAGAATTAAATCCTGGTCCTTTACAGTCTGTGCATAACGTGAGCACTTGTTTGGCCAGTCGACTTTCAAACTTTGAAGACAAAAGCAATACTTCTCTTCTTAAAGTAAACATTTGCAGCAGTGTACAAATCTGTGTCCTTTGGAACACCTCTGAACACCAACTGAGTATTTTTTCTTATGTTAGCAGATGTGGTGGATTGGTATGTAGTATAAGAGCCACCATATTTAAAACCTGACATCTTGCATGGTTAGCACAATTGCAACGTAAGAGGTTTCTGTTTGATCTCACAGAGTGGTCAGTGTGATTATTGTAATTGAATCTGAGGTATCCCAGAAAAAGAGGAATTAATGCAAAAGTAAGAAAAAACAACTATACCACAGCATCTCAGAAGCAGACAAAGCATTACACGGCAGATGTAAACTGAGAAATATTGCTGCCTGATGAAGAAAGTAAAAGAAAGCTAACTTGAGGAGTTGCCAAGGTGTTTTATGGAACAAGGGGTGTAGGGTTTTTGCAGTATTACAACAATATTCTTGCATATAATAGTACTGAGTTTATCAAGGCATAATGTTGTTTGTGCTTCCCTGTTTTGGTTTAGACATCATTGAGATTTGGGTTTTGCATTTCTGTTTGTTTTCTTAAAAGAAAACCAAAAAAAAAAAGCCTGAAAAAAACAAACAACAGAAACACAAACCTAGGGATTAGAATGGGTTGAGGAGTCAAGTCTAGTCAAGCCAAAATTCTGTTATGTCTATGAGGCATCATCCACGCTTTTTGGGTTTCTTTTCATAGATAAAATTCTTGGGAAGTTACCTATTTTGCTGTACATTTGCATGAATTTTTCTGCTGACACAAGAAGCTGTCTCACTGTTATCCGTGCAACTAAAGCAGCAATGTATTTACTGGTGCCATAACTTGATAACCACTTAATGTGAAAATGAGTCAACTTTCCTTTTATTAATTGTACTTTTTCTTCCACAGAAGACCATTATGTTCCCCTGGAAAGTTTAAACTGGGCTTTTTTAAGCAGTCCTGTCAGTTGAAAATAAATAGCACTAATATAGATAGCAACTGAGGAACTGCTAAATAGATCCTACAGATTTGGCATCCTTTTTCTTTTCTTCTTTTTTTCTTTTTCGAAGCCTGTCCTCATTTACTACTTTGTTCTAATGTTTGCACAGCTCCTCAGTGGTACGTGTCCTCTGGATGCCAGGCTCACATCATTCCTCAGCAGTTGAGAACACTTCAAACTTCCACCGTCCTGCAGTGCTTTCAGACAGTGGCCCTTAGATAAAGCACTAGATGCGTCTGGGTTCTGATTTGTGCACTATATTTGTACTTAAATGGCTGAGCAGTTCTGGCATTGTAGTGTAATGGAACTTGAATATTTCTACTTCAGGGCTCTCAAAGCTACGCTTGCAAATTGCTTCTGCCTCAGAGCTTTTGTTTGCCTGCAGCAGGTAATTGCGCTCAGCTCTGCTCTGTCCCTTCAGTGGAGATGGGGATATTTCCCGAGTCATCATGTTCTGTATGGAGTGGATTTTAAAATGTATAGCATGTAATGTCAGTGTCTTGCAGTTTCTCAAAGCTTTTAATGTGAAGTTTGACTTACGTTGTGCCTTCAGCTGTATCAGGCTAATGATTCAATTAAGTGTATGGAGAGAGGTTGTTACAGTGGCTTTTAACTGCAAGGCTGTGATGGGAGCAAGGCTAAACAGTTTAAGCCATTACTGAAGGTCAGTGTTGAACAGTTTCTTATGTGCCAAGGAACCTCATGTGTTTGGTTGAGACTTTCTCTTTCGTTCGTCTTTCCCCCATAGCAGAAGCAGTGTCTGCAAGAGGTGTTTGTAAGCTGGGAGACACTGGGATGTAATGTAGCTGTGGATTCTACATCACTTAGAGAAATAGCTTTGTAGTGCTGTGTCTTTTCCCAGCTGCATTTAGGGCAAGATTCCTGTGTCTTTCCTGGGATGGGTACCTGCTAGTCCTTTTCTTAGGATACGTTTCCATTAAATGACTCTGTGTGCAGGTGTGTACTAGGTATGCTCATCCTTCACATAACTTGGTGAGTAGAGCTTCACACACTGAGGGCTGGAGGGATCAAGTCTCTGAGGTGTCTGTCTTAAGTGTGAATATCCCGTTCTTTTGTAATGGGAGGAGCAGTCATTCACCTGCCCCTTGTCTGGAACTTCTAATACCTCCCTGCACCTTAGCAGTAAAGATTTCCCTCTTTCCCTTCTCAGGACTTCTGACTTTGTACAGTGTTGCTCTGCTTGATGCACTGTTCCAGCCTCGTTTTATAGTCAGTGTTTTCTTAGAGCTGCTGAAATTCCTGACTCCCTTGTAGATAAGGATTTTTTTAAGCAACAGAAGAGGCGAGCTGATGTGATTCCTGTTACTTTTCCCACTGCTAAGCAGAGCTCTGTTGGAAGCAATGAAAGCTGGTTGGTTTTCTGATCCTGAAATAGAGGCAAGCTGAGAAGCAGCAGAAATACTCAAGCAGTTCATATATAGTCTTATGAAAATGCTTCCGTCTTAGTCGTGACGCCAGCTTTTCTTCTGCCAACTGGAAGAATTGTGTGGAAATGATGGCTTTACTACAAGAAAAATCAGTTTTAATCTTGGAGAATACAAGTCTTGGTCAAAATAAAGTCTTTGCATTCCTAAGCCTTGAAGTTTTTGTATTCTGTTTTCTTCCATGGTACAGCTATGTGCACAGCTACTGTTCATAATAGGCCAGTCTAAACAAGTCTAATATACAGGATGCATAGTAAAATGCTTCAAGCAAAGTGTTGAATAAGTAAATCAATACTGTTTTTGCTTCTTTTTAAATATCTGCCTACAGTACACAAAAGCATGTTAATTTGCAAATATCTTTCAAGTTTCTGAAACCTGAAATGTGAAAACAAATTAGTCAAATGTAGTGTATTTCTATTGACAGCAGCCTTTCTTGTTTTCTCAGGCTGCCCTTTAAATGCTGGCTGAAGGGATGGCACACAAGCATCACTTGTTCTTGGCAAACAATGCAGCTTTACTACACATCTTCATATGAAAAGCTTCATGCTCCTCCTGTATCATCCCCAGTGTACTTGATCTTGGGCACTTGACCACACATGGTGTACTGTGCATCAAGCACATAGTAGTAATGTAGGAGGAATATAGAATGAACAAAGACTCTTGCTGTAGTTTATCAGTATGTGAGGTGGTCACTAATGACTCCTTAGGAACGAACTTTTACTAATTTCAGCTGTTTGAAAATTTTATTTCTCTGACCATGTGTTTGTGTGAATATGAAGCTGTTTAATTATTGTATTTTTCTGACCATGCTTCTGTTAAATAAAGGTATCTTATTATTTCAGGTTGCAGTTGTTAAAATGAAGTGTACAGAGCGCATTTATGCAATGAAAATTCTAAATAAATGGGAAATGCTTAAAAGGGCAGAGGTAAGTAATATGGTTCCTTAACGCAGAAAATTTTTAAAATGGCATTAGGAAAATTATATTGAAGCTCTTCCAGATTAGGAAGAATTATTTCATGAGCATAGGGGCTTCATTCTTTTTTCTTTTTTTTTCTTAAGCCGTTTTAATGCAATCAAGTTTGACAGTCCCTTCCAGGCATCTGTTGTTCTCAGCATTACTGTGTATTCATTTACCAGACAGTCTGCCCTAGTTCTTACCCTGAATTTATTGGCCAGATATTTGTTTACAATGAAGGCAAGTTAAAGACTACAAGACAGCTGAGATTGGTGCTACTATGACATTCACAGCTGTATACAAAAACATTGTGTAAAGGTCTTTTTTTCTTCTGTGTTCAGAAAGCATACCTCAAGGAGCTGTGTATCCTACAGTTTGTAACAGGATTTGTATAACTGGTGAAACTATAACTAAATGTTTTGGAATCTCAGGCTCAGATTGTGAAACAAAGCATGTTAAAGTAAATGTGTTTAAGAAGGGTATTTTTGGTGAAAGGAGATGTACATTGTCAAAACAAATTATGTAAATGTGAACAGATACTGCACAGATTAGGAAAGGACCTAAGACTATGCCATGGGAAGTGACATCTTCCTAGGATACCTACTTTTGTATGGTAGAGGAGAGCCTTATGGCAAATGTAGTATCACATAAGTCTGCAGGTAAATGAGCAATAGATTTGAGGGGAAAATAAATGTAGTGCATTGGTTATTGCAGCAGTTCTGTAAAGGAGCAAAGGCTGCTTGCTGAGGACAGAGCCTGCTGACCCTTTCCTGTCCCATTCTTCCATCCCCTTCCTGACACCTCCTTCCCCCCCAGCTTACCCTTCCCAGTTCCTCCCTTCCTTTCAGTGAGTCAGTGACAGCTCTTTTCCTGTGAATAAATTTCCTCTCTCTTGTTAAGCCTCTCTTCACCGCTGCCTTTGCTGCATTTAGTCACACTCTGTCCATCGGCCCGTGCTCCTCTTCACAAGCAGCAGCAGCCACTGCCACTCGCCTCTTCTTTGAGCTGTCAGGAGAGTTCACACTCTTGGCTGTGCTGCATCAGCAGTTCTGTGTTAAGCCTGCCACTACGTGGGGGAAATTTGCTGCCCTTTCTACACAGATTTCGGTTGGGTTAATTCACTGGTCAGTACAGAATTGTTTTAAACTCAAATGCTTGTTACGGGACTCCCAAACTCTCATGGAAATACAGCTATGCTGGTTTACTTCAGTCATTCTTAAAGTGACTTAATTAAAAGACCTGCCTAAACAGTAGTAACCTTTACACTTAGAAATGTCCTGAGAAGACAGCTGTTTACAAATTGTCTTCAATTACTCTCAGGCAGGCAGGAGGTGGAAGAGGGTTATCCACCAAGAAAGATGTATAGTGAGCAATAGTTTTCCAAATACACACTTAGGACAAGTAGCAGTCTGCTTAAGTTCTCTTTTCAGCTTATTTTCCCCATCTGCAAATGACAATAAAGGAACTGGCAAAGACAAAGCCCTTTGTCTTTCCCTGTTCAGTTTGCTCACTTTATTTGGCTTTTCTGGATAAGCAAGATTTTATAACCAGCATATCAGTGATGTTCATAAAACATCAGGGTGTTAAAATTTCCCAAATGTGGTAAAACTTGTTAGTTTTTAAAATGAAGCCTTCAAGAATACAATAGCTTCTTCAGCAAGAAGTTCCACTGAAAAGCAGACTCCGGGTGTTTTATTATCCACTTGTATGAGTGGTCCAAGAAGCACATTGTTACACTGGCTTATGTTTGTTTTGTATGACTTATTAACATAGCAATAAGTTATCTAAATACTGCTTGCGTACTAGCTGCAAGAAAAAAAAATCATATGATCAGAAGCCACTAAAATACAGGAAAGATTACCGAATATCAACTGACATCCGTAAATTGGTTGCAAGCAAAAATAGGCATGCCATTTATGTTGATAAGGTGGCCCATTTGTATTCTTTGTTCTGACAGCAGTGTACATGGTCATTGGTGTATTACCGCTGACAGTTCCAAATAAGCCCTGACTGGCTGATTAGGAAGCCTGTCATGCTTTTTCAAGGCACATCTCCAGGCCTTTTAAGCTAGTGTAAGCAGAGAAGGAGAGTTTTATACTTTGAATCCATGATGCAAAGTGTTCAGCAGCATTACTGGTTTTGAAGTGTTCATAACATTCCCTTGCTATTTGAGGTTGCACCGTGAACTGGATCAAGGAACTGATGTCTTCAAAAATAAACAAACTAGATTTCTGTGTTGGCAGCCTCCTCAAGTCGTGGTGCCAGGAGAACTGAGAAGTGCTGTGCTCTGGTGCTGCAGGCTTGGGATAGGATTACTTGGAGCTTCTGTCGCTGCCAAACTTTTTGTGGAGTGATACTTTGGCCTTGCATTTGTAAACCGTTAAACCACTCTCAGTTAACATTTAATTACAATCTACATCTCTTTGCACCAATAATTACCAGCTTTACAATGTGGCTGCAGTATGGTCATCTTCAGTAGAAATGTAAACTGACTTTTCCTTCCTTAGGGGGAAAAATGGTTCAGGTACCTTTATAAGATACAGTGAGTAGATGATAATTCCCAGGCATGTTCCTTCTGTAGTACATCTTCTAGGACATCTGGACAAGTGAGAATGACCAAAACAAAGAAATCAATTATTATCTGAAATCCAAACACTTGAATCTGCAGCTACCAAATATCCTAATAATGGCTCTTTGAATTAAGAATTAAGAGTAGTGGAAGAGTCCCAAGGTCTGCATCTTGATAGTTCTGATTCAATAAAAACATTAATATATTTTTATTAAGGAGGAGTCACTTGAAGCTTAGGAAAATTTGTTTTATGTAAAGATGCTGAGAAAACCTGTTACACAGAGCTTGCATCTCTGAAGTGTTGCAGTGTGCTGTTTGAAGTAGAGGAAAGATTATTGAAAATGAAAATACATTATACTGGACAAAGATAAGACAGTAGCAGTAAAATCTGCTTATTTCCTATACTGTTTGGCAGTGTCTGGAACTGGAATTGTAATGTAAGAAAAGTAGACGCGCAACTCTATTTTCACAAAGATCTTTTTCAAAAAAACCAGACTTACTTTCTTAGAGCCATTATCTTTCTGCTATGGATTGCAACGACAAGTTATCATTTTTCTAGTTTTTAAAAATACATTATGGCACAAAGATTCGGTGTTGACTTGGATTGGTTTGTGGGCTTTTTGGTGGCTTGGGGAGGAGGTGTGTTGTGTATTGGAGTTTTTTTGTTTTGTTTTGTTTTTTAAAGTCGCAGTCAGGATTAGAGTGAATGAATGCCTGATTCCGAGCCTGCAGAGATTCCCTGGCTTGTCACTTGTGCAGACTGAATTCCAGTGAATAGACCTCTGTTCAGTAATTTTAAATAATCCCACAAAACATCCATATATATTCATCCTGTGAAAACTACTTGTTGATGTTGACAATGGCTTTTTCCTCTCTCTTCCTTTAGACAGCTTGCTTCCGAGAGGAGAGAAATGTCTTGGTGAATGGAGATTGTCAGTGGATTACTACATTGCACTATGCCTTTCAAGATGAGAACTATTTGGTATGTTTGATTCATCAGCAAATAAAAGCTTTAGGTTATGAAAGAACTTTATTTTTGGTACATTTAAGGATATTAGTGCAATAAATCAGTCTACCTCACACCTCACAGCAGTGTTCCAACATTCTTATTTTCTCCTTGAAGAAAAACTTCAAAGGGACTGACTAACTTCAAGAGAGTGAGAAAATTGGGTAGTACTATAGTATAGAGAGGTTTAGTTAAGCACCTTAAATTAATTAATCTACCCTTGCAGAAAATAGATCATGTTTAAGTTTAGTGTTTTGGATAACGTTGCAGTTAAATAATGTGAGAGGTTTTAACTCTGTGAAAATTAGAAATATTTTTATTTTAGTTTAAGCTTTCAGAATGTTTTTTGAAACAAGAATTTGTTTAAAAATGGCAAAAGTAATTTAAAATTTTATTTTAAAAACCTGATTAAACTGGCATTTTAAAAGCCCCAGGAAAAAAATACCCTATTTCTTAAAAGTAGTTAATAAAATATGTTTTTAAAGCAGCAGATTTGCCATCTCAGTCGTTTGGGGAGACTTCAGCAACCATTTATAAAGAAAGTCATTACTCCTATGACATTTTATAATGATGAGTTAGTAGAACTGTAACACATAAGCTATGTTTACTTTGTCACAGAGGTCAGGAGAGTACTGATCAGAAGCAAGGTCAGTCAAGTCCCAACACATTGCAGTATACTGAGCCATACAGCTTCCGTGTGGCTACTTGAGGCTGGGTTTGCAAACCTGCTGTTTCTGTAACAACTGGCATAGTTGTAATATGAAAGTTTTTATCTTCTTAACCCTTTTTAGATATTACCACCACAGTAGCAAGTCATGATTGTAAATAAGAAAACACGTATTGATAAAAGCCTGCCAGTGAGTTCAGGAACTAAGAATATGAAGGATTAGAAAATACTCAAACATTTTTACAGGTGCTGAAACAAAACAAATATTTTGACTGGCATGTTAAAAGTATCTTCAGAATAACAAGCACATCATAAGCAAGTAAGTAGTTGGGTCTTAGACCCTCATTTACAGGCTATTTCCATTGAATACTTTGTGAGAGATCAAGATTTTCAGCCTCTCAAAGTTTAGTTATCTCTGGCACTGCCTCAAGATAGATCTTAGTTTCAGATTCCCTCAGAAGCCTTCAGACTTGCATAAGAATAACCTTAGACATCCTATAACGTACTTCCAAGTAGCTTGTAAGAATGGAGCTACCTAAGAAAAAACTGTTAGATGTACAAGACAGCGAGCAGTAGTAATGTCAGTATAGAGAGGGATCTAGTGTTGCTAATACCCTTGTATTCAAATCTGTTCCAAGCAACCTATAGCAGTGTAATATACTTCTTTTCCCCAAGTTCCCAAAGGCATTTAGATGTTGAAGTTTCACTTGACAGCAGAATTTAGACATCTAGCATCTAATTTAGGCTCCAGTATCCAAGAAAGCAGTGATTCTGCCTGGCAGCCAAAGTCAGCAGATTGCCACCTTGCCTGAGGTCTGGTTCTGCATGTGCTGAGATGCTGCCTTCCAATTTGGTCTGTTACTCAGCATCCACCTCATGTAGCTGTCTGGTGCTCACAGATGGAGCATATCTGCATATCAGTCACTCTGTTGTAAATGATGCGTGAAGAAAAGGTGAAACACATCAGGAAGTTGTGTTCCAAAACCTGGACAGAAGGTTCTCCCCCATACCATCTCTGTCAGTCATTTGTCCAGGGGCTAAAAAATCTCTGTTCAGTTCCCTGCTCAGCTTAAAGGACTTTATAGTCATGTTTTTACATATCTTGGGAGAGTGCTGCCATGCTACAGACCTGGGTGGGCAGATTTGTTTTACTTTTTAGCTGTGCTGTTGATCCTTGATGCCTGTAGGATGAAATGCAAAGCTGAGAACAAAACAAGAGCAGACAGCAGAGTTCTCCGACCTGGAGTGGACATCAGTCCTCCGAAAGAGAAAGCTCTAGGCTCTGGTATCTGCTCCCAGTGATGTTTGTGCATTATAGCTAGTGGTTCTTAAACACAAAACCGCTTAAGCTAACCCTGAAGCAAAGAGAGAACCTTGGTGGCTTCTCATACCTGGGACTTTGCCATCCTCTGGCTGCACAACAAAGGGTTCAGAAAAAGACAAACCAAGAGAAAATGTTACAGTAGCAAAATAGTAGCTGCCCTTGGAGAGTCTACAAGTAATTGGGATTTTTTTCCCTCTAATACTAGTACAGCATGTGATGATGCAGAACTTAAATATAAGCAAGAAACACTAAATTCTGCAAAATGTTTATGTTCTGTATTTAATTCTCTGGTTCTGCTCCTGGCAAATACAGCATGTGGTAGTGTTTTCTAAATGGCCAACTCTTAAATTTCATGGAAATGCTAGCATAGCTTTTTTTCTAGCTCTTATAAAACTTTCGCAGAGACAGTTTGAGTCAAGATGGGTTAAATAAGCCTTTGGTGATTTTGCTGGAGCAGATACCATGTAGGTGAAACATAGTCCGTGAACAGTAGAAACATGTATGGGACCTGAAGTTCTTAATCTCTTCCAGATTTAAATCTGTTAGTTTTCTTGTGACTTAGAAAAAATTTTTTCCTGGTCTCTTGAAGAAGGGCATATGGGTATTTGTCTGCTGTCGGCCTCTTAAAGGCTTCTGAGTATGCATAAGAGTATTTTGACATCTTTTTCTTCTTTGATTTTCAACTACCCTCCCCTTGTTTGATGTAGTCGCTTCCCTGGAAGAAATGCAGTGCCTCTAGATTTCAGTGTCAGAATAGTCTTTATTTTTAACCCCATGTGAAGGGAGAAGTGCCTCCTGGCAAGAAGATCATTGTGAATTGGAAGATGAATAAAATTTTACTTTCTTATAGAAGACATCTCACCATCTTCCTCTGATCCAAGTGGCCTCATTTCATGAGTCAGCTGAATTCTTACAGTTATGAACGCTGAGGGAATGCATTATCTTGTCTCTTTGACAGGCAGGATATTTCAGCTCCCACAGAAGGTTCTATAATATCTCTTAGCCTTGAATTTGAGGGAAAATACTTTAATACAATATGCCTTTTAAAAGATTGCTGGTTCCTGTCTGTAGCCTTTTGTTTCCAAACATAATTGTTGCATGTATACAGAATTCCAACACATTTAAAATTCCTTGATGAGTTGTGCAATGATTTCAACATACGTGATGAAATTTGCCTGTGAGATTAAGCTATAATTTGAATAAGATGGAGAAGAATATCAAAACCTATGCCTTTTGGAGTGACTCTCTTAAGCCAGAAGATAGTGAGGAAATGGTTAGTATTGCACTTCATGTTGCTTTGAGTTCCCATCTTCTTTAATTTGCTTCCCTTTTGGAATCTGTGGCAAGGATGGTGGGTTGCTTTACCTTGAGGAGAAAAATAAGATGACTGCTTTGGAGAGTTAATTCCTGAATAAGCAAAGTCATTCATGAAACCACGTATCAAATCATCTTGTGGTGGTTATTGCTAGAAGGGTATTGCCAGGCAAGAAGTGAAACATAATCCTCATTTTGTGGTATGAGAAAGTCTGATTCCTTCTCTTTCGTGTTACCCTATCTGTGTGGGTCCTTTCCATGGATAGGATAATGGCTGACTGGCCTCAGAGGCTGTTTACTTTTTCATTTAAGTATATTCAAAAGAACATTAATGTTTGATTTTTAAATTTCCCATTGTAGTGCCTCTGGCTTGACAGTGCTTCTGGCTTGTCATGGGCATCCCTAATGTATAGTGTCATCAAGCTCCTGCCAGCTATGTTATGCATCCATGATGTGGCATGTGCCAAGATGAGTATTTGAAGATGTTTATGTAGTAAGTCCCACTTTTGGAACCACTAGTAGTATTGAAATGGTACCAAAACTAAAAAGTAGTAATGAAATGTATATTTTAGACTAAGCTGCATCAAGTATTGTTTTTAACTATAGTTTTTTCTTTCTGCATCCTCTGGAAATTCTCAGTTTAAGGGTTGATAACCTACATTAGTTTTGGTTATATTAGGTCATTTTCTTTGTGTGACACTGTAGTTAAGACAGAAATAAACTCACCCTGATTTACTCATGTACTACTGCCATATCTTGGTGGTTTGTTTTGGTTTTGGCAGGTTTTTTAATGGTAAGAACTTAGTGCTGGTATACCTCCCTTACTGTGATTATTAAAGGACTATGGTATATTTTTACACTAAATAAGCAAATAAAAGTAATGTAAAAAATTACCAAATTTGACTGCTTTCCCCTGGCACAATAAAAAATTAGTGAAAGGGCTTTTCTCAGGGGTTAACGGATGAACTTTGATATTTTTTTATTTTTTTTTGCCATCTGTGTCTTGGTACTTGACTACTTTATTTCTCCCTTTTCAGTATCTAGTGATGGACTACTATGTTGGTGGTGACTTACTGACACTTCTCAGCAAGTTTGAAGACAAGCTTCCTGAAGATATGGCTAGGTTCTACATTGGTGAAATGGTGCTTGCTATACATTCCATACATGAGCTGCATTACGTGCACAGGTAAAATACTGCCTCAGTTGGCAAAAAATACATGTACGTTTATATAAAGTTAGTCCTAAAGATATTGCTTCATGTACAAATGGGCACAGTAGCCACAAGCAAACTACAGTGGCTACTTGTTTGCTTACTATATACTGTATAATAACTGTATAAACTCTTACATTTTAAATATCAAGTTTTGATGGATAGATATTAGGAGCAGTGACATTTATCTGACTAACCTTTTACTAAAGCTTTTCTTTTTAATCAAGCTTCTTGACTTCTCAGTTCATGTCATGAATATTTATCTGCCTTTGTCCAAGCCAACCTAAAAGTCTGAATCCTCTGCAAAATTTTTGCACCGTAAGCCCATGATAACATCATTGCATCTGTTGGCCTGAGGTCCCCCTCAAACACTTTGTGTAGTGAGTGGGCATGTGCCAGTCTAATTGTTTCTGCACACAGGATGTATATTCTGGATCAGTGCCCACCATCATGTGAACTTAGGTTGTGTTCTGTAAGAGTTAGGAATATATGATAGTTGCACTCAAAGAGTTGTAGTGAATGGCTTGATCTCCAAGTGGAGACCAGTGACAAGTGGTATTCTGCAGGGATTGGTACTGGGACTGGTGCTTTTTAAGATCTTTGTCAGTAACATGAACAGTAGGATCAAGTGCACCCTCAGCAAGCCTGCAGATGACACCAAGCTGTGTGGTGTGGTCAACACGCTGGAGGGAAGGGATGGCATCCAGACGGACCTTGACAGGCTTGAGAGGTGGGCCCCTGCCAACCTCATGAAGTTCAACAAGGCCAAGTGCAAGGTCCTGCACCTGGGTCAGGACAATCTCAAGCACAAACACAGGCTGGGTAATGAGTGGATGGAGAACAGCCCTGAGGAGAAAGACTTGGGTTGCCCGTTGGTGAAAAGCTCAACATGAGCCAACAACGTGTGACTGCAGCCCAGAAGGCCAACTGTATCCTGGGCTTCATCAAAAGAAGCATGGCCAGCAGGTTGAGGAAAGTGATTCTCCCCATCTACTCTGCTCTTGAGACCCCACCTGGAGTACTGTGTCCAGCTCTAGAGCCCCCAATACAAAAGGAACATGGATCTGTTGGAGTGGGTACAGACAAGGGCCACAAAGATAATCAGAGGGCTGGAACATGTCTCCTACAAGGACAGTCTGAGAGAGTTGGGATTGTTCAGTCTGGAGAAGACTTAACTCCAGGAAGACCTCATTGCAGCCTTCAAGTATCTGAAGGGGGCCTACAAGAAAGCTGGGGAGGGACTTTTTCATGAGGGCTTATAGTGATAGGGTGAGGGATAATGGCTTTAAACTGGAAGAGGGTAGATTTAGGTTCGAAGTTAGGAAAAGTTTTTCACTATGAGCCTGGTGAGACACTGGGACAGGTTCTCAAGCGAAATTATAGATGTCCCAACGCTAGATGCGTTCAAGACTAGGTTGGATGGGGCTGAGCAACATGGTCTAGTGGGATGCGTTCCTGTCCATGTCAGGGGGATTGGAACTAGATGATCTTTAAGGTCCTTTCCAACTTGAGCTATTCTATGATATAACATTCCGCGTTCTGTGTCAGAGGAAATGGGTCAGGAAGATAGAGTACAATTTGTCTGCTTCTTTCTTGGCTTCCTCTTGGAGCAGCTGTTCTAGAAGAGCTGTGAGTAGTGCAAGGGAAGGCACTTGATAAATATTTTGGTTCATCATTGCAAGAGTTTTGATCAAGTGAGAATTTCTATCCTTTTTTGCTTTTCAGATTTAACAACTATGTACAATATGTCAATTAGAAAGCAAAATTATTCTAATTCTGGAAACCTTTACAGTCGTCTCTTTATAGGCTGACTTTATAGCTTGATTTTGGTAAACAGAGAAGTTAGAAAGTACGGAGTGTGAGTAGTGTTTTTCAGGAACTGAAAACTGCTTGTGGCTGTAGGAGTGAGTTCATGATGTGTCACTGAAAGTCCCAGCTCAGGAGAAGTGGACTTCATACTAGCATTGTACCTGGCTTGACAGGCACATCTTGGCCTCTTTATGCCTTTGTTTCTTACTCTGTGAAATAAGGACAGTTTTACTGTCGTTATGAAAGTTATGGGTGAAAACCATTAGGTGAATGAGGTGATTTTTATTTACAATTAATATTTAAAATACACAGGGAATTCTCAAACTATAGGGCTTTGAACTCTTCTGTTCAGACTTTGATCACTGTTTCAAAAATTAAAAAGATAAGATACATAAACTCTGTAATACTTCTGTGAGTAAATGTAGGCAACATGTGGAAATTTTAAAAATGTTATGGACTTCGAGAGGTTCACCAGGGCCACCATTGCACCCATTTCTGAAGAGGGTGGCCTGACCTACTGACCAGCTACATCTTTGCATGGGGCTGAGTGAATGTCTGTGGTGGCAACAGGAATGAATGGCTATGAGGCCAAAACATACACGTTGAATAGGAGATGTATGAATGCCCAAGAAATTACTACTTGGCAACTGGAATGGATTAGGAGGAAGCATGATTGCTCTGGAGAGATTTTCAAGGACCCTTTAAAGGCTGATGTGACCTGTTAGCTGTAGATAGGAAACAGTGGAGCTTAGAGATGAGGCATTAAGCTTTTCTGAACAGAAACTGCATTCCCTTAGGCAAGCGAGATGTGCATGTAAAGCAGAAAAGCAGAGATGTGTTGGATGAGATTGGCTCGTGCTAATGGCACTCTAAGCAGCGTTCTTTAAAAGACAAACAAATTGGTGTATAGTTCTATATAAGCTTTAATAGTCCTCCGCACCTACCGAGCCTGACTTGTGCTTATGGGACTATAAGGGAGTGCTGACGATACGTGGAACTGAAATGTATGAAATAAGTTTAACAACAGAAAATTACTAATGAGTTTATTGGGAAAGAATAGTGAGATGGTTTAATTTTCTGGGTTAGTGCCTATTTTTCTGTATTATAGCAAGTAGGTGTGCATTTAATTTATGTTGACAGGCACAGATCAGCATTTACTATTTTGTCTTAATACTGCCAATGAGCAACAGTATTAGTGAACTTTCACTGTTTAATTTCAAAGCATTAGCCCTTGGTTAAAAAGTGTTAATTCAAGTTTGTGTTGGAAAAGTTTATTTGGATTGACATGATTTTTACACATATGAGGACCCTTTGTTAAACCTGTGATGTTGCTTCTCATAAGTCTCTTCAAGTGTGAAACTGGCTTGCAGCACCTTTAAAAATTGGGCATTGTCAATTTGCACATCTCTGGAGCAATGTGTAATGATTAGAGCATGGGTGTTTTCCTTTCGTCCTAACAATGATAGTCTCTTCCCCAAAATTAAACTGAAACTATTGTACAATTTTTAAATTTTTGAGCACATGTACTGGTATTTGGAATTTTACATTTGAAAAGAAATACAAGATTTTATGGTGCAACAAGACTGGTGGGTTTAAGGTAAAGTATGTGTGGTTTTACTTATTACTAATAGTATTTTCCATAAATAATGAAAAAAATAAAATTAAAAGCAAATTGTAGGTTTGGTTATCTTTTTTGGCTGTTTCAGATAAATAATAATACTCCAAAATGGCATGATGGTTTGGTAGCGTTGGGAGCTGATCCTGGGTAGCGTTGGCTAAAGAAAGGGAAGGAGACTGGTGTGTGTTATCTTGAAAGACTCGAATGTTCTCCTTTTTAGCCTGTAGAATTGGTGCATATCTGAGGTGGTTTTGCTTTCTGCACTTGCTCTTCTCTTTCATTCTTGTCACCTTCCCAACATATTGGCTAGGTGCTCTTAAAATCATTTGGGGATATTTTGAGGCTATTAATTTAAAAACAAACAAAACCCAAAATAACAAACCAAAACCATGTTTTGTATGTATCAGGGCTGTCTTACTGAGTTGTCTGGATGATTGATCTTTTACTGATACTTTACTTTGTGTGAGTTTGAGTACAAAGTGGTGAAATAAAATGTGGTTAAGTGGTAGACACTAAATTAAGTTAACATGCCTCATATCAAAAAGAATATTGAGTAATGAAATAGAATCAATTTGGAATCTTAGTTGCATGTCATTTACTAGCCTTAGTATGCTATGTATTGTTTTATACCTTGCTATATATATGTAAGAATAGGAAAGAAATGATTTGATATTGGAGGCTTTCTAATGTTACTGTATCTTCTTGGTATGGTATTACCCTGATCCCAGAGCTGGGGAAATTTGCTACCTTGTAGAGTAACTGCTGCATGTATACAGGATGTAAAGGTCTTTAGGTATATGTAGTAGCAAATGTGCTGTCCAATAGTGTATAGAAAGTCTTGAATAGCCAATGAAAAATACTGCTTGGTTATTTGACCATTCAGAGTTCAACTTCAATGAGCTTGAAAATGTGGTGTAATCTTAAGTTGGGCAGGAGGGGAGGATTGTGAGTAATGCAATAAAAAGAGTTTGCATCAATGGGTACCCAATGTAAAATTCTTTGGTTTTCTGATGTAAGATTAGTCTTTACAAGCAGAGTTAATACTATATATTTGAATCTTTTCCCTTCTCTCTGTTATAAAACAGGGACATAAAGCCTGATAATGTTCTTTTGGACATGAACGGCCACATACGACTGGCAGACTTTGGATCCTGTCTGAAAATGAGTGAAGATGGCACAGTATGTATGAAGCAAAATTTAAACTGGTAGCGGGACCTTTTGAGTTGCTGATCTTAAAGCTATTGGACATTGTCAGTCTGCATCAGGGAGGTGATGGTTTGTAAGCTAACAGACATGCTAAAAATTGAGGAAGAATATAACTCAACATACTTAAAACCATTTTTGCCATCTTCATCTCCTTGTTTTACATGCTGCCATCTTTAAAAGTTATCCTTCACTATGTTTTCCTTTCTCCTTTTCTCCTATTGACCATTTGACTTCTCATGAGATTTTTATGAACTGTCTAAAGACCCATTACTAAAAAAAGATATAACTACAAGCCTGTCAGTCTGACCTCAGTGCCAGAGAAGGTTATGGAGCAGGTCATCTTGAGTGCCATCGTGCTGGCAATCAGGCCCAGTCAGCATGGGTTTATGAAATGAGGGTCCTGCTTGGCTCCCAGATCTCCTTCTATGACAAGGTGACCCACCTAGTGAATGAGGGAAAGGCTGTGGATGTTGTTTACCTGGACTTTACTGAAGTAACAAGTGATAGAACAAGAGGAAATGGCCTCAAATTATGCCAGAGGAGGTTTAGTTGGGAGTTGGGAATTAGGAAAAATTTCTTCACTGAAAGGGCTATCAAGCATTGAAACAAGCTGCCCAGGGAAGTGTTGGAGTCACCATCCCTGGAGGTACTTAAAAGACCTGTAGGTGTGGGGCTTAGGGTTTAGTGGTGGATTTGGCAGTGCTGGGTTAACAGTTGAACTCGGTGGTCTTAAAGGTCCTTTCTAAACTAAACATTTCTATAATTAATGAGCGGTTTGTTTTATATGCCTTTTTCTATGGAACAGGAACATTATGATAATTGATCATCTTATGCACCAGATTGGATACACCCCTAAATGCTAATTCACTCATGATTTTTCTTATTTTGCCTGATTTAGGATGCTTCCATGGGTGCCTGTCCTGCCAAAGTGTGGCATGTAACATTGTTCACAGATTTTGGCACAAAATTAGGTCTTGGTAATGTTTTGTAGTCATAAAATGCCTGCCAGGGATTTACCATATTTAAATGCAAAATAATTTGGAAGGAGGCATAACTCCATGTGAAACCTGAGAACATATTCCTAGAGATTAGAGGTGCTTTGTCACTGCCTTGATGGTCAGGGATTCCCTACCACTTGGATACAGGGTAGTTCCCCACCTTACCCCTGTATTGCATCCAGTTGCACATTATGCTTTAAGCATTAAACCAATTCTGACATAATAAAAATGGGAGTCTGCTTGCCCGAGAACCTTGTTTTGTGATCTTCAAATGAAACTAAAATTTGGACATAGGACTTGAGCCCCTTACTTACTCATTTTGCATTTCAGCTTCTGGCAGCCAATTGTAATTTTAAAGTATAAACAGACACAAAGGCAAAACATTCTCCTCTTGTCTTTCTGCTTTCACAATAGCTGTGATTCTTTTGGGTTTCTACTGCGTTCAGAATAAACATATCAACTGACTTTATGTAAAAGTAGACTGGAACTTAATCTTTGCAGTCTTTCTTACTTTCTTAGTATATTCTTTATTTTGTTGCTGTGACTTTATAACTCTCTTCCAAAATCATGTCCTGGTCCCTCTGTTTGTCAGAAATACTCGTATATGAGTGAGAAAGTTGCTGAGAGAACCTGAAAACTTAAAAAACTGTTTGTCTTATTTTTCAGGTACAGTCATCAGTAGCAGTAGGTACACCTGACTACATCTCCCCTGAGATCCTGCAAGCGATGGAAGATGGAATGGGAAAATACGGGCCTGAATGTGACTGGTGGTCACTGGGCGTCTGCATGTATGAAATGCTGTATGGTGAAACACCCTTTTATGCAGAGTCATTAGTGGAAACCTATGGGAAGATTATGAATCATGAAGTAAGAGCTGTATTAAATCTGTGTATTCACTGAGTTTATAATATTTACAGAGAGACTATTATCACATAAAGATGTTGAAATGGTGCTAACTCTTTGCTTTTTCACCATGTTTTAGAACTGTGTTGTGTAGTTTTGTTGGTTTGGGTTTTAGAAATGTTTGCTTCTCTGAACTACAGAAATTGAATTGTGTGTCAAATTGAAATTTTTCTCTAAATGCTGATGTTCTCATTGGAAAATCAAAGCAGTCATCACAAAATCAAAATGAAAACCAACTCTCATGTTAGGCCCATTGAAAGTTTTCCTCTGGACTGCGCAGGAGAAATGAAGTAATATATTATTTACACAGCTGTGCACATTTTCTGTCACACTGATAACAGTATGAAAAACGGAACATGCAAATCAACCAGTGTAGACATGAGCTGCATGAAGAACATGAGGTTGGGGGGAGTTGCCCAGAGTGGAAGTGGTAGAAAAATGTGAACTAGAGTTGCATGAAGAACATGAGTTCAGGGGGTTTCTCCAGGATCAAAGTGGTAGAGAAGTGTTGGAACTTCTGTGTACATTTTGAGCATTAGA
>VYZX01028898.1:103208-125098 GCA_013401335.1 Brachypteracias leptosomus | reverse complement strand
ATACCATACTCCATGGTCATACATGCCAGCCTGAACAGAGAAAGGCTACTGAGCCTTTGTCACAAAAGCAAGTCTTAGTTACATTCAGTTGGTGTGACAAGTGAGCCAACAGCATATTCTCAAAATATATCATTTTGTCTTCTCTTTACACCTTCTTAATTAAACGTCAACTTTTGAAATAATTATAAGGGCCTCTAACTGTAGTTTGGAGCTGGTTTTGCAAATAGTTCTACTTAAGTCAGAGCACTTCTGTGAAGTCATTTATTGTGTTCAGCCAGATCAGATCAAGTCAGGTCACACACATCTACTGATAACACAGACTATAGACTCTGAAGCTGCACAATTGAATACATTCCAAGTATCAGCATCAGTAAAATATGTATTACTATTCACTGTTACTGATATCTGCTTCAAAGATTCAACAATGAAAGAATGCAATAAAATTCCTGAATGTTTAGGAACATGGTTTTTACGTTCAACATTTTTCTTTTTACTTAGATATTCAAAAGCTGCAACTAAAAATAAAAGCACGAGACATATGGCAATTTTTTCTGTTATCTCAAGAATATTTGAGAATTTACGTTTATTTATATAGATATATATCACATTGTATTCTTTTAAATGAATCACCAACAGCTTAATCTAAATTAGACTGTAATTTTCTAAATGTTTTTGAGAAGTCAATATCAGTAAAATAGTCAGGAATAACACCTGGAAGATGAGCTTTCCTGGTTAGAGGATTAAGGCAGAGTTGAATGGCTCCCTTTGTGAAATAACAGCCTTGGTTCTCTAAAAACACAGATTGCTGTTTGCTACTAATGGGTGCCTTGAGTAGCATTACAGCAAATTGCTTTCCTTGATGGCATAAACTGAATGCACAGAAAACACGAACACTTAGTTAAAATGTTAGCACATCAAAAGCCACTAAAGGAAAATAACTGTTTTCCAGAGAAGGGCTTTGTATGATCATAACTGAACTATTTCTGCTTTAGTGAACTTGTGCCATTTAAAAGGGGAAGCGGGACCAGATTTTCTACTGCCACGCTGATTGCTCAGCCATTCTGCCACTGAGCAAAATGAACATTGACTGTGACTAAATCGCAATGACAGGAATGAATTAACTGTTGGTCATCAAGCTGCAGGGTCCAGCGTGGTCCCCGATGGACGTCTAGACAGCTCCAGCTCTTGCCCCAGTCTGGACTTCCAGATACAACATATGCTCGCAGCACCAGGGTTATCATACTGTTTTGGTTACACCTCTTCCTACCTGACTCGCTTTACACAGCTTGTGTTGTACC
Organism: Brachypteracias leptosomus; assembly: GCA_013401335.1. Taxonomy (NCBI): domain Eukaryota; kingdom Metazoa; phylum Chordata; class Aves; order Coraciiformes; family Brachypteraciidae; genus Brachypteracias; species Brachypteracias leptosomus. Next base: position 123,800 of record VYZX01028898.1, on the reverse strand, counting down.
CGCACTGTAAGATTCTACAGGGGCAATGTGGTACTGCAAGAGGGTAATATCTGTCAGGAGATGATCTCATACCAACTGGCTGAACCTTTTCCATGGACCAAGTTAACTCAAGGGAACTGAAGAACTTATATAAGTATAGTAGTTTTAAACCTCTGTAATATTCCATCGACACAGCATGAAGTGAGAGGCAAGAAAGATTCTGGCCTCTGAGATCAATCTTAGGTTTACAGGTTTTCAAACCCTGTTTTTTCACAAAGATAAATCCCTATCTTCTGTTGATACAGTTTGTCTGGCTTACTGTAGATTTCAATGAAAACAAACTATAAGCAAGGCTGTGCATGAAAACATTATAGTAATTTTCCAGATAAGTGTTTTTATTTCTAAAGTATACGACAAAACTCTGTAGCTGTCCCTAGTGCAATTAATTTAAATAAAATGAGACCTAGAACATATTGGGAGTCTTCCAACGAAAAGTAGAACTTATTTTGGCACCTTGGAATAGGCCCAAATAATCCCCCTCTCACTGCAAAGTTGTTTACAAATGGAATTAGACACAAATTAAAATTCTGTCATAGAATAAATCAATATCACTCTATTGGATATAACAACCATGTGACAACTTATCTACAAATCTGGGCCTACAAAATATTCCAAATGTATGTAGTCCTTTGCCTAGATTACCAACAATAGAAACAATCAAGACTTCTAATTATATACACTCTGGACATAATACAGATTGACCCAGAACAGCCAGTTTCACCTTAAGCAGTTTACAGCCCAAAACACTTGCTCAAATATTAGATCAATACTAGAGCGTTTTGGCTGCAGGTTTTAGTTGTTTTCTGGATTCCACTTGGACTAAAGAACAAAATACGGAAACATTTTAGTCAATTGGTCTCAGATTGGTAAAAGATTACAATTTATCCCTCTTTCCTGACCACTCCATTAGGTTTTGGTAATGGAAATCATTATTACTCCTATCCTTTCCTGTCAGCTGCATCAGCAGTAATTAATCTCCACTGACTGAAGAGCATAAAGGTAGCCTACTGCCTTTATCACCATTTTTCTCCCCTGCATTATAATGATTGTCTCAAAAAAGATGCCAGAGAACATCTTTAGGTAGGAGAGGATTCAATCTGAGAACTTCTATATCAAGTTCAATGCCAGGTCTTATTATCTGGCAGTATTAATTAGATGGGAGGGGGGGGGGTAAATCTTGGTTTATGTAGCTCTCCTTGATGTGTAAGATGGTAACCAAATTCCTGTATGGTGAAATGAGCTGCAAAGTTCAGCACACCTGTCCTAATGCATGATGTAGGTAAGAGTTCTGAATACTCAATATTAATACCCCCCATGGCCCTTTATGAAGTTCTTAAAGCCACAGAAGAATTTACATCATCTTCTCTGAAGGCAAATGTGGTTTTCTAGTGATCAGTTTTTAGATGAGAATTTTTATAATGATAGTTAATAAAAAGAGTAATACAATAAGCATCTATTTTTTTCCATACTATCACCTTTGGCACTGAAAATTTCCTCAAAAGTCTGGTCTACACTGCAAAGGCTTAGTGTCAGAAACCTCCTTTTGTCTCTAGAACTATAAATAAAAATCTGATGTAAGCTAGTAAAGCCCAGGTTTTGTCTTGTCCACATCAAATCTACTTTTCCAAACAACAGAATTCTCCCAGCCAAAAATACTGCTGACAAAGTAACAGTGGCTCCCGGTGTTGTTCTATAAAAGCTCCCAGCATCTATTTGCAGTCAGAGCCAGTCTTCTGAGTCCCATCTTAGAGAAGCCTCTCAAACAACTTCATCACTACATTGAAAACAACAATATTCATTAGTTGTCATGAAATAGTTCACATAAATCAGGTAGCATTTTTGTTAAAGTCTATTTTCAATCAATTTAAGAGCTTCAAACAGTGGATAGTGTCTCTCCCAGTTACAAACCCATCTAAAGGGGCTGGATTTTGCCAGCAAAACAGCCACGTGTGCATACAAGCACAGCAACGTCCTATCATATGAGATCTGTTACAGCAAGTTTTTTGCAAAGGATGGTCTAGTGCAGCCCCTGGACACACAAAAACGTTATCACAAAGGAAACAGTTCCTGTTGGTCAACTTGATAGCAAGAACTGCTCACATGCAACTGCCCATCTGCAATTGCCTACACTGATCAACCAAAAATGAGGAAAATCCCCATCTTTCAAGAGAGGCTGTTGTGATTTGCCTTGGATTAATGGCAAGAAACTGCCAGGTAGAAACATGCCCACACTTTACAGTGGAGCATCTGCCCCATGTTAACTTGTTATACTGTGGTTACTGCTTGAGTACCATAGACTGGAGACCCGAACTTTGTCAGTGTAGAGGAGAATGACTGAGAAATAGGAGCTACAGCACTTGCCTTGGTCTGTGGTTAAACAGAAGATTTCAGCTTCTCTCTAGCCTGGTCCATTTGTGGATATAAACATATCAGTAGCAGATCAGTGATAATTTTTACAAATGTATAATAAGCACATAGCATAGAATGGATACAGTCATGCCAGTATTAAGATGTTTTTCAGAAACATAGCTTCTTTTCCTCCACCCTCCTGGTAAGGAAAAATGTGCATCAAATGAAACACATTTATACAAGCATTTGTCCACACATGCTAAATGTCTGTTAGTTGGTGGTGTGGACACTATCCTAGCACACTTCTACTTTTAAGTTATAGTTGTGAAGCAGAGGGACATGAAAAAAAAAAAAAAGAAAAAAATGAAGAAAAACTATTTTTAAAGGGGTTTTGTCCAAGATAAATGAATCATCAGTATAAGGGAAGGAGAAAATCAATGACCAAAAAAACCACTACCCCAACCCAACAACAACAACCAACCAAACAAAAAACCCCCAAAACCCCAAACCGCCACAAAACCGGCTGGAGTTAAAAGCAGCAGTGGAAATTTAAATAATTTTGTTTACTTCAGTAGAAGGCTTCAAAATTATGGTTAAAACACAGGTCCACACATCAGTAAGGAGGAAAAAAAAAGATTACCAGAATCAAGGCGTCATCTAGTGGCTAATTTGTTAAACACAGTTAAGGGAAGTATCCTCTGGTTTTATTACCTCTTTCCTGTCCTCTTCACAGACTCAAACCAAAAAATACTGTCATTATTGTAATTTTATATCTCCATAATAAATTGGATAACATTCTTATTATTATTTAAGAATAGAACTATCAACACTATGTGTGAAGTCTAAACCACATCACAACTTTACTTTGAGGAGATGAAATGCCAATTACATACTGGCTACATATTATTAGAATTCCTCAATTTTAACTTGGATAGTGGTATAAAAATAGTATATATCTATTTTTGATAGGAGAATTCAATGTACTTCTTCGTAAAGGATATAAACCCATGTGTAAGGTGATTGTTGCTAATTGGAGGGAGGGGGAAAGTTGACTATGTATTAAAGAAGAACAGCAATTTTAAGAAAGCAGCATAAGAGGAGTTGAACCAGAAACTTCTAGGATTAGATGCCCAAACTTTTTTAGCTTGAACTAAGACTCTATATTGATCCTCACCATTAACAGATTATATACTTTAGTTTTGAGAGTGAAATTTTCCAGAAGATCGGAATGCTGCAAATCCTGTGTCGGGTTGTATTTATGTAATATATTTACATAGGGGTAAAAAAGAGACATTCAGACCTAAAAGCATTAATTGCTACAGTCTGAGTTTAACAAATCAAACATTGGACAGGGATGGTTGTGATAACTTGCAGGCTTCAGACTAGATGAAGAAGGTACATAGCACACACTGTTGCTATTGAATTATATATATGACTATAACTGAAAAATTTTATGATCTGAGTTCTACTAGAAATGGGGGAAAAAACAAAGAGCTTGTATAGGCCTTGTCTATATAAATACATTGTTACTTTTGCCTCTGGTAATATATTGTTTATGTGTGATTATTACAAAAGAATAAGGATAATATCTACTACAGTTTTCATCACTGCTTGCTCTCCTACATAACAACTTGTTACTGTGTCACTGTGAAGAGAAAGCTTCAAATACCAAGATATACATTGAGCACTACAGAAGTGTCACACAATTCTGTGGCTGCTAATTGTTTGAACCACAATTCAAATGAAGAAACCACGTATGCAGCTCAAATCACAGAGATAGAGTGATCTTAACCTTTCCTAAAAAAGTCTACTTATTTCAAGTACTGAAAACAAATTTTTAAAATAAAATTTTAAAAAATGTCCAAACCTGTTTACAAAGCCACTTTCTATTTGACAGGTGTATCTTGAAAGAATGATTCTGGATTACACTCACATTTGGGGTTTCTAGAAGCTTCTTCTGACACCCTGCATAAACTAGGCTGGCCTGAAAACAAATCTGAGTGGCAGGGTTTGGGTTTTATGTATTTGAGCCCATGGTGAAACAACTGCTATCAAACTATAAAACAAAAGACAAAAAACTAAAGAGGAGCATTAGGTCATGTGGGATGAGTGCCCAAGCAATAGGATCTTAGTAACAAGAATGACAGCTACTCTTTAACCTCAATTTCTTTCCCTTTGTTGAGAAAATACACGATGGAAAATTAACTGTCTTGCATCATTGCAGCCCATAAAAGTGTCCTAAGTAGAATATTTAGATATTAATATTGTTCCATTCATTTTAACTACATAAATGTTCTTTGACAGTTTGATTGTGTATTTTTATGTACTTTGTACATCCAAATGTTATACCAGAGGCTGAAACCTTATCTCTGCATCTGGAAAACACAAAACGGCCTGATCAAGAGAAAACAAACTTTGTTCATTCACAAGCTGTAGCCAATTATCAAAGTTTGCTCACTAACCATACACATTGACTAAATGGCCATAGTGCTCTACTTAAACTTCCTTTTATTATTGCTTTATATCTGGATAAAAAATACCTGTATGTCAATCTTGTCTAATGTTAGCAGAAAACAAATGCTGTGTTTTCACTTTTCCTGACTGCTGGCAACAGATTATTCTGATGATTGGTAATACTGTTCAATAAATGTTTTTTGCAAGGTTATGGAAAATCTGGTGCTGAATCATCTCCCAAGCACACTCCAACTCTGTGGTCAGCAGTGATAAGGTAATAATATATGATAGCAATTAAAAGTGAAAATAAATGAATATTTTTGTCCTGAAATCATGAATATCACTATAGAAATTTTTAAGTGGCTATTGAATTGATATTCCTCAGACAAGAAGAAACTATTTTATAGGTTTTGTAGTTCATGTTATCTCAAGACTTTATTCAGGGCAAACTAAACTGCTTGCTGAATCAGATCTTAGAAATAGTTTAACAGATAGGTTTAAAGAAGAGCAGAGAAAATTGATGAGTTTATCTGAATCCTCAAAACTCAATACAAGAACATTAATACCAACATTCAGCTAGAGTGGAAGGCATTGTAAATCTGATAAAAAAAGAAATTATATGTTCTCAATTTGGAATACCTGGGAGGATACACACTGCTGCATTCCAAACCACTTCTGTGGTTTCAAGACCTGCCCTTTTGCCACCGATCTTAATGGAATCACGCCAAAATTGTGACTATGGTCTCCAGAAAATAAAACGCAAAGAAGCAAGTGTTAAATCAGAAGCACTAGCAGGTCAATCCAGATCACTCCTGCTAAGTGATTACATAAATGACACAACGATAGTGCTTCTCTAATGAATCAAATGTACTCAGAGAAGCTGCAGCACAAGAGGGTAAGAACCATATTATGTACGACAGTTTGATCACTCTCACTAATAACCATTTTTTTTTGTTGTTCCCCGTGTATGGACCTCTCTGTTCTCATTATTACCATGGGTAACTTCCTGTGCTACAGCAATTAATACTTTATTTTATATTTTCTGCTTAAATCTATATCAAATTCTGCTAAAAATGTCGATGATTTTCCTGTTGCTGATTTTAAGGAAGTTGGTATTTTGTGCTCCCTTAATACCTTCTAAAAAGTGACTAAATCTTTCTACTGAAACTTGAAAATACAAGCTGACATAAGTCCCTTGTTCAGATGAAGACATCCAATACAAAAACACTGAAACCCACATAGCTGAAGTTTGGCAGAATTGTACGTTGAAAAGCAGGCCTGTAATGAAAGTGTCAGCTGATATTATTTTAGGTGACTTCAAACATAAAACTTCCAATCCCTGCTTTACATATTGCAGTGTTTATTTTCTCTGTTGCAGCACATAGAATCACAGAATATGAGGCTGGAAGGGACATCAGGGATCATCTGATCCAATGGCTCCTGGGAAAAGCACGGTCTAGACAAGATGGCCCAGCACCCTGTCCAGCTGAATCTTAAAAGTGTCCAATATTTGAAGCAACAACCATTTTTTGAAACTCTCATCTTATGCACCATCAAGCTGCTACCGGCAGACTTCAGGTTTGGAGAGGATGGGATTAGTTTTTTCTAATATGAACTCTACAGTATTGACAGTTCTGCTAAATGTCTTTACTGGCATTTTAATTCCTCATTATCATAGAGAGCTGAACACTCTGATCTCTGTGTGTGAGTCAGGATTATACCCACAGCTAGTGTGTTTCCAAGAGAGTGAGAAGAGGCTCGGAAGACATCTCAGATGGAATGAGACAAACCACGTTCCATAACACTGCTGTGTCCCCGATCTGCAGCTACATGAAATGCTATTGTTTCAAGGGAGTTTTTAATCCAGATTTACAGTGGGGCTTGTCTCACAGCTCTGTCATCTACGTGGTAATAACACCTTCCCTTTAAACCCACTGTGTTCCATCAATCTTTACTGTCTTCCAAGTTAAGGCTGCAGTGAGTTTTACTTCAGCTCACTGCACTGCAAGTATTAACTCCTGACAATGAAAAGCACTTCACATTAATTTTGCATATGAAATAAACACTTTCCCATAGATTTGTCCTGAATATAGAAAAGTGTCTCTCTGTTCCAAAAGGAAGGCTCTAACGAGAACAATACAGTAACTCAGGTTACAAGATAGCTCACAGAATGCTTTGGGAATTAGTAAGCCATTCATAATGTTAACTCAAGATAATAAAGTTAGTCAAGCTCACAGATGCCAGCAAGCTGAGCCTAAAGTGAAACACAGAGATGTCACTTGTTCCCATAAAGAAAACAAGCAATGGTTGAAATCGGAGAAACAAAGAATTTCCATCACAGGGGTGGTGTCCTCGATAGGACAATCAAGGCAAAGAAATATTGGACCCTCAGGACTGAGCTGCCTACTGCAACAAACAGCAGCACACACTGCATTTATTACACCATGTATGGATCCAGCCAAGAGCAACTGCTAGATTTTTTGTCTGAATATGAATTTCCAAGCATACAGAATGAGCTATATGGATATGGCTTTTCTTTCCAGACTTCTAGTCTTTACCTGAGAGAAAAGGCAAGCAGACTGGTGTTCTATTGGTAGCCTCTCTCTTCTCTGTTAAAATTCACTTGGTACACTGAGGATAAACCATAGGTGCTTGTGTCCCAAACCACTTCAACTCTTTTCCTCAGAAGAATGATATTGTACTATTTTTTAATCTTAAAATGCCCTATCTTGCTTTTTTCTTGCCATACAAATTTGAAACCTATCAATAATTTAATAGCCAAAACATCTAAGCTGAAATCTCAGCAAAGTGAGGTCAAATGGACTGGCTATCCAGAGAAGCAAGAGCCTTGTAAAGAGGAAATTGCCAGTAGGCTGAAACAGTACCATAGTTACTTCCTCCTTACAACCATTGTATGTCTGTTGCAACACCATTATAGCTGCAGTGTTTCTAACTCAATCACCACCAGCAAAAATGGGTAGAATTCCTCTATTACAGAACTCCACTCCATTTTTCAGCTTTACAAAATTTAGCCTGTCAGACTGTGGTCGCTTCAATTATCTGCATTGAGCCGCCCAGTTGTTCAGAACACCCATTTTTCTAATAAAAAAGGTCTTTTTAAATGCTTTGTGTTGAGAACTTTCAAGAGATTTAAAAGTAGCTTTGCACCTACAGGAAATGTGTCCTGCAATAGAGTATTACCAGTTTCTTTGTTATATACTTTATTAGACACATATACACACTTTATAGAAATGCTGTTTGTGTTTCTAACAGGAAAACGGTTGTAGAGTGGTACTAGATGCTGCATTGTAAATATTCTGTACAGCTTCATTCTGGTTTCTTAAGGATGCAAGGCCCATGATTGCACTCTACTGATCTGCAATCATCTCATCATTTCCCCTGCATCATTCGCTCCTCCCTTTCTCTGTCTATGGTCTTACAGATACCAAGTAGCCACAAAAGTAACAGGAGAGAGACAAACTCAAGTTTGTGCCTTTCCTCCAAGGCAAAGAAAATGCCAGGCTTTTTTCAGGCCCAGGGGGAAATAGCTAAATGCCCTGCACCCATGTATGATGCTCCAGGCAAGCTGCAGTAAGTGCTACTGCCCAGCCAAGCACGTAGGGGTGTGAAAGGGGCAAGGAGGAACTGCAGAATGGGGCAATGCTGTTGGATCCGTTTCAGAGGATCAGAGGATCAGTTTCCTCTGTTCCACCACTCTGGAAGAAAACATTGGGTTGGGCTTTTTTTACCTGAAAAATATATTTCAGTAAATAGGTATAAGAATAGCTGTTGGGTCACATAAAAGAACCTGAAGTAGAGATTTTGTTCATATTCGATGTCTATACTAAAAGTCTTTTTAGGGATACCCCATGGTTCCAGCTACTTTGTATATAATCACAGTGACACAGTGGCTAGTACAGGATACATAGAAAACTCTATGAAAGGAAAACAAATACATAATAATATTTCCTCTGTATACCTGTTTGATTTCCAGTTATTTGTGGACCATGGTCTCCTTAACTCAAAACATCTAACAGCTGCAAGGGATATTTCTTATTCTTAAAGTCATTGCTCCATTTCATTGCTTCTTTCCTACTGCAAGGTCAGCCTTGGCTTATACCCCGTACCTCTTTTCTGCACCTTAGTTTTTCTATTATTACAACTTCCCAGAAGAAGCTAACAGCAAAGTAATTTCTTCCTTTCCCTGCTGTTATTTTCTTGACTAACAAGCTCTGTTCCTTCATCTTTCAGTTACCCTCCTTGCTGTCTTTTGATTTCTCTGCAATACTTTCACTTCTCTCTGGACAAGATCTTGTTGAGTTTTTCAAGGAAAAATATACATGTGCTGTTCGTTCCCCACTACCTACATTCTCCCCTACATCTTTTCTTCCAGTGTTCCACCTCAGCTGTCTAAAAATAATGAATTAGATTCAAAAGTCATAAATTTTACGCACACCATTAGTTTTAAAGGAAGCTTATCCTGAAAAGTCTGAACTCAAATGTCTAAATCATTGTTCTACAATCATTAATATAATGAATTGAAAGTGAAAAGAGGCCTTAAAGACAGCTGAAAATCTAAACTCACCCACAACGCTTGGTTGACAACATTGTGCCCCTTTTCTTGCTTCAGGTATTTCTCTTCTCACTTATTTTCATCAGGCTTGCGTTTTGTTTTTTTTTAACTTTAAGTATCTGTCTTTTCTGTCTTTGCTGTCTTGGAGAGAAAACAGGAAGAGTCGAAGTAATCTTTCTGTCACCCTTTTGTTTGTTTATGTTCTTCAAACTGTAAACACTCCAGGGCAATGTAATCCTCCTTACTGTGTTCTAGGATAGAGCACACGGGGCTTCTAATCCCCAGATGAGCACTTGGATCAAAAGGAGTATTTCTTTAACTGAATCCCAATGAATATGAATATCCTCCATGACATTCCTTTACACCATGAAATGTGGGGGTTGCAGTTTTTAATAAAGATGGCACCTCAATCTGGCAGCAGTGCTGGGATAAATTGTCTCAGCAGCGGTTCCTTGTGCTTTGGTGCTTCCCAAAATCTCACATTCCCCATAACGTTTCTAGCAGATGCTGTTTGGGGTTGCAGTATCTGCACTTTTAGCTGACAAAAAAAGATTAAGAAGAGTAGGACAGTGTCACATAGCCTTTCGCATCTATGTCTGCAGGACCAACCAGGCTCACGCCCTTCTTACTGAGTGAGAGGCGACCTGGGCTCCTTCCAGGGCAATTGCGGAGCTGGTCGCCATCACGCCCACCGAGAGCGCACGCTGAGCAGGCCAAGGGGCTCGCAGGACCCTTCTCCTCTCCAGGTCAGCCACCGCTGGGCACAGCCCCATGGCTCTCCAGCCCCATCACCCCACCGGGGGACCCGGGGTGAGGCGGGGGCCGGTGCCCGGGGACAGAGGGACCGTGCGGACACAGCAGGAGCAGCCGCGGCCGCCCTGAGGGCACGTGGCGCGCGCTCCCAAGGGCGGCAACTACAGCTCCCGGCCTGCCCCGCGGCGCGCGGCCCCTGCACGGCCGACTACATATCCCGGCATGCCGCGGGGAGGCCTGGCCCTCGCGAGCTTTCCGCCGCCGCTTCTCGCGAGCTCTGCGGGCCCGGAAGCTCCACGTCGGAGGGTCGGGGCCGGTCTGTGCCGCAGCGACAGCTCGGCCGAGGGCGCTGCCGCGGGGCCACGCAGGACCATGGTGAGTCCGAAGCCGGCTCCGCGGAGGAGGCCTACCGACCGGGGAGCCCAATGGGTGGGGGGTCCGGCTCCGGCAGCGCCGACTCGGCCTGGAGCGGGCGGCGACCCGAGCGGGCAGGGGCGGGGGGGACTGCCCCGGGGGGTGCCGCGGCCGCAGCGGGGCTGGCCGAGCGCCGGGCTTGAACAGTCCCCCCTGAGGTGTTTCTAGGTGGTCTTAGCGGGGTAGCCTGGCCTTGCACTGCACGGCTGCTGCTCTGGCCGGTCCCCCTCCGCGCCCCCAGGAAATCGTCGCGACGGGCCGTGAGGAGAAGAGCGGGGGCCTCGCAGGGTGAGGAGCTGAGTAGCCGCCCCGCCGGGAGCAGCCAGGAGTCGGGCCTAGGCACCGCGGGGCCCTTCGACACAGCGCTGGCCCTGCCCAGGGGAGTTGGGTTTGGCTCCGAGCAGGACAAGCTGGGGTCTGTGCAGGCTCTTGTTGTTCTGTTTGACCCGGACTTCCCTGTTGCTCTGCTGCCTGAAGAAGTCATAGTGTTATTCTGCGATTTAAGTTAAATAATAAGAACAAAGCGCTTGACAGTCCTCTAGTATCGTTATGCTTGAAGTCACAGAGCAGATCCCTTGGGCTGTGTCATGTGTGTTATTCATCAAACAGACCTAACAGTTGTCCAAGTGTTTTGAGTACATGTTAACCTCTTAGATCAGCCATAGCCTGGTGCTCAGTAGCTGTAGAGATGAGCAGTTCCAGGGGTAAGCACAGAATCACCTGCAATTATCTTGCCTATTTTTCTAGTATTTATGGCAGGAGAAAGAAACCACAAGCTCATTCTCTACCCTCAGAGGTCATGCCCAGAAGTTACAGGTATTACACAATAGTTGGGTATCTTTCTCCGTGCAATGTCTAATTTATGTAGGTATGGATTTTATTCATTTTATTCTGCTACTAAAAACAGGCAGCATTTTTTTATTGGCTATTACCCATTTAGTTCTTGGAGATGCCAGTAGCATTGAGTTCAGCAGTCCTTTGAGTGTCTAAAAGAGTCTATAATGCCTCAAATATTTTAGAAATCACTGTGCTGTTCTTCATGCCTTTTAAATGCTCAGACTTTGCATTGCCAGTGATGAAAGTGGAAGGTCAAAGCCTTCTTCATAAGGGAAAGACTTAAGCTTTTCCCTTCCCACAGGTTTTGTAAAATTTTATTCTATTCTAAAACTTAATGTTGAAACTGTGAATGGAAATAAATTTATAATGGACAAATGTTGTTGTGTTCTGTCATGATAACTGGCTTTTCCACCTGGTTTTCCAGGTAAAGTAGCATGAAGATTCATTTTCTGTCATTTGTAGTAAAGGCAAAATGTCTTTGCTTTAGTAGTTCAGAGATACCAGGAAGATGTGCAGTGCATTTTTTTTTTTTTTTACTGTGCTGGAGATAACTTTTACAGTAGGAAAAATATCTGAATTTCACAGAAGTAAATTAAGTGGACCCATTGTCACTGGGGGAGATGTGATGTTTCCTGAAACCCCTACAAAAACAAATAAGCAGATGGATATAAAAGAGTAATACTCTTCTGCCTGCCTTAAAAACAGGATTGACTCCTTTTATTTTAAGGTTTAACTTCAGCTTTCCTTCTTCCATCATAATTCTGTGCCAGTTTTATGAAGAATAACTTGGTATTCTGGATTCTTTGTCTCTGTAGCCTCTCCGACTGGATATCAAGCGGAAGCTGACGGCTCGGTCTGACCGGGTGAAGAGCGTTGACTTGCACCCCACAGAACCATGGATGTTGGCTAGCCTCTACAATGGCAGTGTCTGTGTTTGGAACCATGAAACACAGGTAATGCGCTTGGTTTTCCTTTGTTATGAAATCCTCATAACCAACAGCTGCATAAATTCTATTTTTCACTACTAGATACACAAGAAGAATCTTAAATCGCTGCCATTGACTGAACTCTCCCCTGACTTATTACAAAAGTCACTATAATAATAGAGAAGGAATATCTTTAGCTGTGACTTAATGTTTAATTTCCTATACATTTGTTTTTCAATAATTACCTGATGTATGGATTCCTTGCAAATTAATGCCTTTCCATCTGAAAAGTGAGATGCCTGTGTCTTGTACCTGCCATCTATTTGTGAAGGTTGTAGGAACTGTTAGACATCTGCCTATCAAGCAGAGTTGAAATTGGGCAGCAGCTCCAAAGATATTCAGAGGTGGGGTTGGTTTAATAATGAAGGGAGAACAAAAAGGTGATGTAAAGAGAACAGAACAGGCAAGTTTCTCCCTGCTTGGACAGGTATATTCCTTTTAAAAAGTGTGCTTGTAGTGCTGCAGGATTCTTGGAGAGTTGCCAAAGGCAACATACTGGACACTGTTAAGAAAAGATAAAAAGCTGATTTCAAAACTGATGTTTTCTCCAGTACTATACACTTATTTTTTACTTTTAGACTCTGGTGAAGACTTTTGAAGTGTGTGACCTGCCAGTGAGAGCTGCCAAATTTGTGGCAAGGAAGAACTGGGTTGTTACGGGTGCTGTAAGTTACTGTTGTCTTGTGATTTCCACAAGCAGTACTTTCTCTGATTTATTTTTATGCGTTCCTCCGTACATCATGTAATAGGATTTGATATGAATTCGTAGAAGAGAAAGGAATAATTTACTACAGTTTCCCAGAAATATTCTTCTTTAAGCCTAAAAACTTTTTATTTTAGAGGAGAACATCCTAATATGGTGGCTAATTCTGCATGTAGTGCAAGGTAGAGCTTGATTCAACTTCTACCGTCAACTGGAACACGCTTAGCACCCAATTGTGACTAAATATTAGTAGTGCTACTTTAAGGTGAAGCTATTAACCATCCTAGATAAGATGACTTAGAGTTTCTTTCTACTTTTATTCTTGGTTATATTAAAACTAATTTTTTTTTTTAGAGTTTTAGTCACCTCTAGACAAATACTCTGCTTTTATCCCACGAGTCTACTTTAAGATGAATACTTTTATTCTAGTCTTGGTAACGTGTTCTTCTTGGTGGAATGAATTTTTTGTTTAGATAGAGGTAATGCCTAAAACTTTTTATCTCTTTTTTTTTTTTATTGGGTTTTTCCCTATACACAGAGTAAAAAAAAAAAATCTCTTGTCATTTTTGTCTTACGCTGCCATGACCCAGTTACCTGAGTTGTGCAGAAGTTTGCAGTGTTTCCCAAGAGGTATGACACTGCCTCTTTGGCAGCACCAGAGTTCAAACACCTGCACGGGAACTGGATTAGTAACTGATGAAAGTTAGCCTCCACTTTTATTTTTATCAACTTAATTTCACCCAGATCAGCTTCTTGATCTGATTCAGTGTGCAGCTGTGATTGTCCCAGCTTTCCCCAGAGAGGAAAGGACAGGACAGGTGCTTTCAGCAACAGGGCCAAGCCTTAGTGACTATGAAAATGTCATTAGTCATGGCTTGTTCTTTGTGTTCCTTGTTCATTGCTGATAGGCTGGTCTCAGAGAACACATTTGTCCTTTTCTGCCATTCTCAAGAGTTTTCTGTAGATGTTGCTGCTTAAACAAGCACATGTGTGGAAGGGGGAAAGGCAGAGTGGAAAAGTAAATGCTTTGGATAAAACAAATAATGTAGAGCTTATCAATCAGTTTCACTCATTCTCGTGGCCTTGTAAGTCATAGAATCATAGAATGGTTTGGGTTGGAAGGGACCTCCAAAGGTCATCTAGTCCAACCCCATGGTCACTTCTGAAAGCTTTACCTGCTGTTTTATCCTTGTCAGATAGTTCTTCAAATTTTATTTTTTTAAGATAGGTTTGGGAATACTGCTTTTAATAATACTGTATCTGAAACGAAAATATCTCTCTCCTCCTCTCCAAAACAAAAAAAATCTCAATTTTGAAAAATAAAATGGAAATCACCTTTCCATGTGACTTAGAGCTAGAACTTCTTTCCTTCTGGCCCTGCAGCATTAACATCTTTGTAAATTTGATGTTGCTTTTTGTTTTCATATAAAGCATTAATAATTTTTACAGCTTTTTTGCAATTACCTTAATTTTAACTCAAAAGGTTTTTTTAAAATGTCTTTTTAAAATGAAATTTTTCCATTTTATAAATGCCTTGGAATAGGATTAGGTAATTTATAGACTTCGAAATCAAAGTGTGATTTGAATCATTAGTGATGTACAGAAAATATATTTTCTTACACATTTTGTTGTCAGAAGCTCTTCAATAGTGGAATGCTCTTTCTAGCTACCCTGCATTGAATATAAGGTGTATTATCCAGGGAGTTCCATTTTAATGGTGTTTTTTCTTCCCTTTGCTAGGATGACATGCAAATTAGAGTTTTTAATTATAACACCTTGGAACGAGTTCACATGTTTGAGGCACACTCAGATTATATTCGTTGCATTGCTGTGCATCCCACGCAGCCTTTCATACTGACAAGCAGTGGTAAGTGTTCTTTGGTATATTTTTTTTATTTATTAACCAGTTATTTTTAGACTCCTGCTCTCTGTCTGGTGAGGGATTGTTTTTTCCTTTGCTGAAACAGGAATTCTTGAGCAAGTAGCCAACGTGGCACTTGTCACTTCCTGCTATTTCTTTGTCACATGCATTTACATTTTTTAAATGGAATATCAATTTGTACTTAAAATTTAAAATATAATAGCTTATGTTCTTGTCAGAGAAGACTGAAGAACCTTGTTGCCAGAGGAAAAGGTTCATGTATGTGCTAATGAGCTGTATTTGAGCATTTGCCACACTAAAGTTCTGTTTTTAATAACAATTACATAATGGTTTAGAGTATGCTTTCAGGTGACAGTTTGACTTGAAGCAACATATAACTTTCATCTTTTTTTCCAAAAATACTCCTGAGTTCTCTGGTATCTGAGGTGATCTGTGTTTCAGGATTGGAAGATCACAGTACACCAACAGATCTTGCCCAAGAATATCTACATAATGCTATTCAGTCCTTTTCATTCCTG
This sequence comes from Brachypteracias leptosomus, assembly GCA_013401335.1. Lineage (NCBI taxonomy): Eukaryota > Metazoa > Chordata > Aves > Coraciiformes > Brachypteraciidae > Brachypteracias > Brachypteracias leptosomus. The sequence continues at coordinate 108,292 of VYZX01028898.1, read as the reverse complement.
GAAACCTTACTAATGCAGCTGGAGCTCTGCAAGTGTGTAGGGAGCCTCAGGAGTCAGAAGCACCATGTGTTTCTGTGGTTTGCTGTTGAAACTAATACACTTAAAATAGAAATAAAGATTCTGGGAAGTCTATTTGATTGTTTCTCCTTCCTGTTTTAGTGCTCATCAGAGTAGGTGCTGCAGAAGGAAGCATGGTTCAGTTCCTTGATATATGCCCAATATTTTAAGATTGATAATTCAATACTTTAATATCAATTCTGAATCTCCCTTTTTAAGATAGATGTTTCTTAGTTTTATCACCATTTTACTGGACAATCTTTTCAAGTGACTTGTACTCCCTGTGGTCCTTCTGCAAGGAAGGACTGGTCATCTTAGAGATTAAAAATATTGAGTATTAGCAGTGCCCCCTTTAAAGGGGGAAGGAATGAGTGAACCTTTAAATTATAATGGGTTAAGTAGTTAAGGTAGGTATCAGAGTATATTAAACTAACCGAAGCTTGGGTTTGTTTTATTTTTTCCAGATGACATGCTCATTAAACTCTGGGACTGGGATAAAAAATGGTCTTGTTCTCAAGTGTTTGAAGGACACACCCATTATGTCATGCAGATTGTCATAAACCCAAAAGACAACAATCAGTTTGCCAGTGCCTCTTTGGATAGGACGATCAAGGTAGAGAAACTGTATTTTGGGGTGTTTTTTAGTCATTAAGTAATTACCAGAGTACACAAACCAATAATAGTTATGGATAATGCATCAGAATTCTTAAGAACAGATGCAATAATAGAATTTTTATTGAACAAAGACCTGAACATTGATTGAGCTACTATGCACCTATGAAGCAATTCAGTAAATTTGTAAGATTCTGTCATCTCTAATCACTGAAATGCAGTTTGCTAAAACTGCTGCATTTCCATTTGGATTACGCAGAAATACTCAGGAGTAATGGTTACACTGAGTAGTCTGGGAGAATTGAAACTCTCTGTATGTAGTGGATATAGGGACCTTTAACTGTGCATTTAAAAAAACAAAGTAAAGGTGTTTCATTATTTTCATGTTCTTGCCTATCTATTGAATTATTTCCAAAGGTGTCATCAACCTCTCATAGTACTCGTGATGAGTGAAACTATTATTAAATATCTGGGACTACAGATCTACAGCCATCTGAGCTGTAAGACTTCCTCACATTCCCTATAAATTACCAGTATATCAGCTTTAAAAGTCAGTTTTGATTTCATGTCCTCAGATAATGAGATTAGGTGCATATAAATATTGATTGGATGTAATAATCATGGGAAAATAGCAGTATATCTACAACTCAATTCATTGAGTCCTCATTTAGCATGAGAATTGTCATTTAATGTAACTAGAAAAAAAAAATTCAGTACACAGTGAAGACAGCCTATGTGTGCATGAATAATTGATTGCTTTTTCTAGGTCTGTTAATTTCATAAATAGCTACTTCTTACAAACAATTCTTACATGGTTTTGTCCTTAAAAAGAAAAAACGGTTGAAAGAAACCAGCTCTGTTGTTTCAAGGTGTTAGCACTGCATGTTATTTCTGTTTAGAGGGGAGAAGATTGATACTTTCATAAGCAGTTGTTCAGGTTCTTCACCTGAAAACAATCATGTCTTTCAAATTCCATATTCTTTATCTTTGGAACTGTAAAGTACACCTGAACACTTTCTCCTCTATTTGGCAAGGTTGACCTGGATGCAAAAGATGGATAACTACATGCAGCTAGGGTTTTTGTTTCCTGTTTGTTGTTTTTCTCTCTGGAAAGGTGTGGCAGCTTGGCTCTTCTTCACCCAACTTTACTTTGGAAGGCCATGAGAAAGGAGTGAACTGCATTGACTATTACAGTGGGGGAGACAAGCCCTATCTCATTTCAGGTGCAGATGACCGCTTGGTTAAGATTTGGGACTACCAGGTATGGGTTCAGCTCCTCATAAACTTGTGCAGGCTGCCAGAGCAAAACCAGTAGTGAAGAAGTAGAAAAAAGAGGGAAAGGATTTTAATACACCAACAGACTTCATCTTTTTTTTTTTTTCATGGAAAGGGGGGGGGGGGGGGTTTCATTACACATTTTTCATTAAAGAACAGTAAAAAACAAGTTTTGAACCCTTGAGAACCTGTGAATTTAAAGCTAGTGCTGTTAAAGTATGCATTGCAGAAATGACTGTTACATAAGTGCTTGAAGTTTTGCCAACATGTACAGTTGTATGTATCAGTTACATAGTGCAATCTTAGTTGTTTCAAACAGACTTTTCTTTCACAACCGTGTGTATGAACATTTGTAACAGACAGTATTAGACCCGTCTTCACCTTTAATTAGATGTTTTGCTCTGATTTTTTTTTCAGTGAACTCTACTTTCTATCTTGCTTTAATCTGTTGTGCTGCTTAGGTTAAGAAAACCTGGGCAGAAACTCATCTGAAAATAGAGGAACACAACTGTGTTAAGGGAAATAAATATTTTCTTCTGGGGAGCAGAAGTTAACACAATCATAGTTTTTAATTTGTCTAATGCTAAATGGAGATAAATGTTGCTGGAAGAAATATATTTTCAGATAAATTTTTGATTTGGGAGATGGGTTTTTTTAAGAAATTAGTGTAAAATCATAGCAATGTGTTATTAATTGTACCTGTACTTCCAACTATTTTTCCAGAATAAAACATGTGTGCAAACCCTGGAAGGACATGCTCAAAATGTATCATGTGTCAGCTTCCATCCTGAACTGCCCATCATTATCACAGGCTCAGAAGACGGTAATTCTTTATTTTCTGCTATAAATGACAGGGGGAGAACTTTTTGTGGTGTGGCTACACACTTCCCACCTGCACATTGAGAGAAGGGTTAAAAGACATATGGTTTTTTCCCCCCTAGGAACTGTGCGCATCTGGCATTCGAGCACTTATCGCCTGGAAAGTACCCTCAACTATGGGATGGAGAGAGTCTGGTGTGTGGCCAGCTTAAGAGGCTCCAATAATGTGGCTTTGGGATATGATGAAGGCAGCATTATTGTTAAGGTACAATTAATGTTTTGAAATTAAAAATGGAGATTCATCACTGTCCTGTGTATGGAGCAACTGATTTCTGATTGTGCGATACAAAAAATACTGAAAATTTGGAATTTTACTTGGCATTTTTAAACAGAGCCAGGGTACTTAACTAGATGTGTTCAACTGAAAAGAAAATAAAAAATCTTATTTTCTCCATTTGCTAAATTCTTACGCTTCCTAGCTTGGTCGTGAAGAACCTGCCATGTCCATGGATGCAAATGGGAAAATTATTTGGGCCAAACATTCAGAAGTCCAACAGGCTAACTTGAAAGCCATGGGAGATGCTGAAATCAAAGATGGAGAAAGATTGCCACTGGCTGTAAAGGACATGGGGAGCTGTGAAATCTATCCTCAGACAATTCAGCACAACCCTAATGGACGGGGAGAGATTTTCAAACAAAATATTTCAACGTTTCTGACTTTTTTTTTTTTTCTTCTATTGGAGAACTTTTTGAATGAAGGAAGTTGTGTGTGTGCCGGTGGCTAAGAGCCTGTGGAGAGCAGGTGTTGGAGCCAGGCACTGTGAAATCAGGGTAATAGATGCACCTCATGTGTAAGAGCTGCCTAAACAGACAAGTTGAACATTCTGGGCAGGGGAAGAAGTATGCAAACAAAATATATAAGGTTACCTTATACAGCAGTAAACCACATTCTTTAGCACTTCTCTTGAATTGGTTTTTAGTAGATAAGCTAAATTAAAAGAAAAGGTGAAGAGATACGAGGTACAAAAGCTGCTCAGTAGAGACCTGGAGAAGTAAGGAATAGCCAGTAGCTAGCAACATGATACAGAACAATTAAATGCAGTTCTGTGATACTTTTGGAATATATGAAGCTCTTTCATTTTGTCTGCATTTTCAGTGATTATATTGGGCTTGGGGCCTTTAGCTTTTCAGATGATTTGTCTACTTGATCATGCCTGTTGAACACAGATGTCTCACAAACCCATCTTTGTTCCGCTCTAGGTTTGTCGTAGTGTGTGGTGATGGTGAATACATCATCTACACAGCTATGGCCCTGAGAAACAAGAGCTTTGGTTCTGCACAGGAGTTTGTATGGGCACATGATTCTTCAGAGTAAGTGATGTGCAGGTTTTCTCCTTTTGTATTAGCTTAAATTTGCAACTGGTAAACTGGTGTGAAGACTAAAACCTGTGGATAATGAACGTTCAAAAACTGTCCTCCTTTATAATTTTCCATTTGTAGCACTCTGCAAATTTTTGAAGATAAATCAAACATGGTTGTTTCATATCAGCTTACAGTTCTAGTAATTTGTTACTTTGAAGCCATAGAATTTATTTTTGTTTTTTTCCAATTCAATCTCTATTTAGATATGCAATCAGGGAGAGCAACAGTGTTGTAAAGATATTTAAAAATTTCAAAGAGAAGAAGTCATTCAAACCTGATTTTGGAGCAGAAGGTAAGTATTTGTTTTTACAATAGCTACATTGGTGCATATTTTTCTGCATAACGTGGATTTCTTCCACCTTATTTTCTTGCAGGCATCTATGGTGGATTCCTGTTGGGGGTCAGATCTGTTAATGGTTTGGCATTCTATGACTGGGAAAACACAGAATTGATTCGCAGGATTGAAATTCAGCCCAAACACGTAAGTTTCTAGATGGGACTGCAGGCCTGTACCTGATTGTGTTTACTGATTTCTTGGGGGTTTTTCAGGCATGTAGCAAAAGGGGGGAGGATCCTTGTGTATGTTATTTTCCCAGCTCCTAAAGCTTCCATTAGTGTGTTTTAACCTTAATTTACAGATCCTCCTTTCTTAACCTGGAGTCTCTAAACCAGTGTTATTGATTCTGATGATACAGATTTTCTGGTCTGACTCGGGTGAGCTTGTCTGCATTGCTACAGAAGAGTCGTTCTTTATTCTGAAATACCTGTCAGAAAAAGTTGCAGCAGCCCAAGAAACACATGAAGGTGTCACTGAAGATGGAATTGAAGATGCTTTTGAGGTACCTTCTATTTAAGAAATGGGATAGGATTAGAGATCATCAAAGCATGATCTCAGAATA
>VYZX01028898.1:9197-94793 GCA_013401335.1 Brachypteracias leptosomus | reverse complement strand
CAGCTCTGAGAGATGCTTTCTTACCAAGAAGGCAGCTTCTCTCCACAGCCTATTTTAACATTGTTGCACCTGCCTGCCTCAGCTTGGCATTTTGCAGGATGGGCAAATACATCCTCCAGAATCATACATCCCATAAGCTGTCCAACATATAATCTGATTAGTGTCCCCTTTATCTCATCTTTTCTTTTCTCAGACACTGCTGGACTTGGAAGATGACTTGGATAACTTGGATTTGGAGGACATTGATACCACAGATATCAATCTGGATGAAGAGATCTTAGATGAGTGAACACCTTTTTAGATGACCAAATCAATTACTCCAAACAGAGGAATGAAGTTCTGTGGACTGTGCTCCAGATAAATTTGATTTTTATACTGCAAGCGGACCATGTACATTTAGAAAGAAGGGTAGACCCAGCAACTGTACAAAAAGAATCAGCTTCCAGTATGTTGAAATTCAAGGTGTACGCCTGCTCCAGTGCATACTAAAAATGTTTTCACTTACAAGCAATTCAATAAACCCTTTTAAACATTCTCTTCCTTAGTTTTCCATTTATTAGTAATTTTGCTATTCTTAGCCCTGTTTCAATAGTGTGTATTGCAGATATTTGAACCAGGAGTATAGTAGCCAGGCAGCAGTATTTTAACCTGAACTTTTCTTAATGTATACACCTGAGTGTATGGTTCCTTTTTCACTGTGCTGTTAAGCTTGTAAACAATCAGTAGCTCAGTCGCTCTTCCAGACAACACTTCTGACCTAACAGAGTAACATGTCTGAAGGGATGTTACACTCTGTATTAAATGAAGCTGTGCAGATGCTACACTTTATTCTCAAAGTAAAATGAATTGTGAGCAATTCTTTAGATTTAAGATGCAACAGTAAAGCAATTAGGATATATTGTCACTTCAAGTGTCATGACTGCTGTAAGTTCATTTACAGAACTTTGGAAAATAAGCTGCTGGAGTGATTCTTCTATATTTTAGTAAAAAAAAATCTCTAGAACAGTCAGTTTAAGTATTTATTGTGGAATCCTGTACAAAGAATGTTTATAAACAGACTTGAAACTTACAATGATACAAGGTTTCTCATGAAGCTGTAGAAGTAGCCATTGCTTCTTCATAAGCCTGGAGGGCCAGCTGGATATAACCTTCCCTCTGTGATTCAGTTTTTGCAAATACCTGCAAATGTGGCAGGAGAGGGATTAATGTACAATTAAAGCATAGTTGCATAATGAGATTTCATTGTTCCAGTGGTAGATCAGCCAGCACGACTGAAATCCTGGTGCAGCTACATAATAGTTCAAAACAGAAACACCTTGGCATGCACAGCAGTTCTAGTCAAGTATCTGCTTTGTAACGTAAGGAGAAATTTAGGCTACTAAATATGCTTCTGCTGTTTAAAAGCCTTCTCTTCAGTAGCTAAGTAGCCTTAAAGTAGAAAAGCATACCTTGATCAGATCAACCCCTTCAAGTTTCCCTTCTTTAGCTTCTTTTGCTGATTGACATTCAGGGTGGAGCATATGATACAGTGTAATTAAACTTGTAGCATCATCCAGCCTAAGCAAAGACAGACCCATTTGTAGCAATTACTTAGGAGCATTCAGACTAAGTGTAGGTGGTGGTGCACTTTGCACACCACAGGCTTCCATACACTGCTTTCACTGAATACACAGTCATTAGGACATACAACTGAGCAGACATCCCCTCATCTACTCCAATGGCAACCTCATCATGAGAAGGAAAACCAGAAGCACCAGGTAAGGGACATCTTTATACAATTTATCCATGCTGCAGTTTAAGCCTGATGTACTGTTCAGCTGTAATAAAGCTGAAATGTGAAAAATACAATTAATTACCTAATAACAAGTATTTAGTGGAACAATCGTGCCAAAGAGAAACTTTCTAAGGCCAACTGCAGTAACTAGCATGCTTTGCAGAAGTGGTGGTAGAAATCCTGTGATGGCTGCTACAATTGAAAACTGGAGCAGGTGTTTCACATACACAAGCCAAAAGTGGGAGGTGGCAGGTGAAGATGCTCCAAACTCCAGATATTTGAATTTTCCCTTTAACAATTTGATTCCAAAACTGGAGCTTCACAGTTTTTTCTCATAACCTCAGGTTTTAAACCTGAGGTTGTTTTAGAGTAAGACCTGATAGGACAAGGAGTAATGGTTTTAAGCTAGGAAAGGATAGATTTAAACTAGATATTAGAAAAAATGTCTTTAATATGAAGGTGATAGATCAGTGGAATGGGCTGCCCAGAGAGGTGGTGGAGGCCCCATCCCTGGAGTCATTCAAGGTCAGGCTTGATGGGGGTCTAAGCAACCTGCCCTAGGTAGAGATGTCCCTACTTGTGTAGGGAGGTTGGACGAGATGACCTCTAGAGGTCCTTTCCAGCCTAAAACTTTCTATGATTCTATGATTTAAAATTTCTAATTTCAACAGTAGGAAACAAATGCCACCATCACTGCAACCTGGAGTTCTAATAGTACAAATTTATCCTTGCTCTAGTGACAATTTGAACAATTAAATATTGTTTGTTTCAGGGAGTTTTTAATAGCTCATCTTATAGAAATCTATCCATTAGAAATGAGAAAGTATCTATCTGTTCTTATGCTACACAGGAATTGCCCTAAAACCTAGAGTGTGTCAATCTTGAAAGCCAAAATTGAGCTCACTAGTATAAAATGATTAGGCTTTAAGATAATAGTGTCCAGAGCTGGAGGTGTACTGACAGTTACATGGGAAACACAAATAATAACCCAACAGCTATCAAAGGCGAATTTCTGCAGAAACCTAGTTTAATACTGTATAACACCACAGACTGTAGCTGGTCAGCTACAGCATCTATATGGTGAAAAGTTATAGCCAGCCTAAAATTTCAGGCAAATAAACTCTTATAATCGTGCAGAAATGCTATCTGTATTTTCAAACAAAGGTACTTGTTGATCTGTTTATATAAGCAGAATTAATAAGTGAGAAACGCTACTTACAAGTCTCTGTGGATCATATCTATTAGTAAGCCATCTGTTTTCTTTCTGGTCACTAGATACCAGACCATGCCTCCAAAGTGCCTGGTTGAACGGAGCAGATCATATTTGGCGTGTTTCTCAATGTCATCATATGTCCGATGATGAACCTGCACCCAGAAAAGTTTGTTCCATTAGCTTAACTGGAGCTTGATGAATTTCTCCCCTCTGCCTCTCACTTGGAATTTTTAATCTATTTTAGTGCAGGAGTAAGCCACAGGCTGAACCATGCTACCTTTAAAGCTTTATAAATGTTATAATTCAAGGTAACAGTGGGATAACCCAGTTCTGTTAAGAGAAAGCTAAATACGAGCTATGTACTGCAGATTTGAGGAGGGAGGAACAATCTCTGAACCTTCATTTCACTGCTGTCAAGTTTTAATCTGTTCTTTAAGGAGAAAAATGATAAAGTGGTAAAATTCTACTTTGAAGAAGAGGTAATAGCAAAATTGCCTAATAGAAGTTCCACTCTCAGTGACTTGAGAACTTATTACCACTTGAAGAGAAGTAAATATTTTACAGGCAAGTGTAGACTAACATTCACCAGTAACTACCATTACTAAATTTAAATTTCAGCTAGAAGTGTATTTTTGTACCTGGTCTCTGTCTAAAATAGTTCTTGGTGTACAGTGCTCCAAGGTGCACTTCCTCAGTTATTTAGATTAATTAGTTATCTCCCTGCTCCTGTCCTTCACACAGCAGTCAGCATGACTGTAGTAGCATAACTCTGGTTGTGGCTACTTCTGGATGTATCAATTCTGGTTTGATACCCAAAATATCTCTATAAAGACCTTTCAGGTATATGTAGTTTTCTATACTGTAGAAAATTACTTAAACAGAATCCCATTTTACTTTTCTGCAAGAAAAGAAAAAAAACTCCTCACAAGGACAGCAGATAATTTATATGGGGAATGAAAGAACATATATGAACACTACTTGTGATTCCCCAGTATTTATATGTACAAAACAAACCCTCAGGTTCTTCAGTAATATGATTTTATTTTTTTTTAACAAGAAAAATGGGAAGTGAACTCACTCTGATGTAGTCTGGTGAATCTGGCTCAAACTGAGCAATGCACCTGTTCAGGATGTCCTCATGACGGTCTTGCTGAAACACAGTCTGAAACAACAGTTGAAATTCAGGAATAGGTTCTAGCATCACACCAGCTCTCTAACATCCAAACAGCAGCCACAACATTTCTGTTCTGGGCAACACTTCAAGTGAGCAGTGCCTTAATCACAAGGCAGAAGGGATAAAAGGGTAGGAACTGCCTCAATGGCATTAATATAATGGGTTTTAATTTTGGTTTCTGAAACACCAGTTCATATTTTCAGATTAAACATAATTTCATCAATGTGTTACAATTAAATGGGGATTTTCAGTATAAGAGAATATTTACACCTACCTAGGATTTACCTGGCCCTAACCTGGAACTTAAAGTATTTCAACTAAGTTATAATAATAAGCAATTGTTCAAAACATAATCATAGAATCATTTAGGTTTGAAAGGACCTCTAGGATCATCAAGTCCAACCTCTGTCCATCATCTCCCTGACCCCTAGACTGTGTCTTGAAGCACCACATCTACTCATTCTCTGAACCCCTCCAGGGATGGTGACTCCACCACCTCCCTGGGCAGCCTGTTCCAGTGCCTGACCACTCTTGCAGTAAAGAACTTCTTCCTAATATCCAATCTAAACCTCCACTGGTGCAACTAGGAGGCCATTACCTCTTGCCCTGTCAACAGAATTCAAGCAGCTTAAACCATACGAGCAGACCAGTTTATTCAGAGCTACCCTCTTCATATTGCACAGTTTCACTATCAGAGCACAACTAAGTAAAAATGATCCATTTTCAAAGCCAGGAAGATCTTACCACAAGGTTTTCATCCTTGAATACCACTGGGGGAACGACTCGGCGCCCTTCTTTGGGGAAGAATATCTGTATCATCCTGTCTCGTTCCTCCCAGGTCGCTTTGCGTAGCACGCCACTGGGCTCTCGAACTACAATGAAACGCTCCTGAAAAGAAGGTAAAAAAAGAGCTTTATTTCCCAGTCTTCTCTTTTCAGAGCCAGAACCATTGTGAAAAGGATTAATTGGCAAAGTCCTTGTATACCTAAACTCACACTATAATACTACCAATTTCTAATTGATTATTGTTCTATGCTAGATTCATCATTTCTCCCTTGGTACCTGCTGATTAAGTAAGTGCTACATTTGCACCTTAATTTTACTGCATAACATACCTGTGTATGCATCTAAACTAAAAGCTACAGCTCTGTCAAGGTGAGACAGAGAACAAATACCCAGAGAAAAGAGTTAGAGAGTTGCTGCTGGCCTGCATTTAGTAACATACACTAAATTAAGTGTCTTGTACTTTTTAAACTTTTTTTTCAGAGGTAGGTGCTAGAATCAAGGAAGAGCAAGTGCAAAACAAAAAATGTGACAAATAAACCAACATACTCAGATCTGTTCACAGCTATATTTGATTTAGCATGGCAGACAGGAAAAGCTGTTGGGATGTGAAAGTTTTCAATACATTGAGGCAGAAGATAAAGAGCAGGTTCCTGGAGAGAGCTCTCAGGTGGAGTAATAGATGGAAGACTTGGCAATTCATTTCATGGGGCTACTGCTATATGCAGGATTGAAACACAGAGACTTCTTAGGATCATAACTCTCTGTGAACATCTTTGCAGCTGTGAAACAGCTCCATCTTCTGATCTCTGCACAGTAAGCAATCCAATTCCACAGAAAGCTTCTAGGAAGTATGGAAGAACTCAGCTCTCCAGCATATCACAAGCATCTGCTTTTAAAATAATTAACTAACTATCCCACAGCTTCCCTGGTTTTGAGCACTAGGATGTAATTTGTAATTATCAGTTATAAGCATACCTTTAGAAATAAATGTCTTTGTACCAGACTGAATTGACGACCCCTCAGCCTTTTTTTTCAAACTGCTATAACTAAATTTTATTAAAACCTGAAGCTTTGAAACTAAGAATGAAAAGCTCTTAAAATAAATACATTGTTACTTACACGATGTGGAGTGGAGTAAGTTAAATCTGTAAACACATATTTCGCAGTTTCAGTTCCTTCAAGAAATTTGTCTTCTGCTAAGACATCATCAATGGGCTCGCGTTCATTCAAAACAGGGGGCATGGTTAGTTTTTCTTTAGCTTCCTCAATGGCTTTTCTTGTGGCCTCAGGGAAAAAAAGTTGTTTAATTTTCCAATTAAAAAAAAAAATCATTGTATTGGAAACTAACATACAATTATTTTCATTTAGAGATAAATTTTAAAAATTTTTTTTTTCTTCCACAGTTGAGAAATGAGACACTAAGTCAGTCTGCAGGTAGATGAATGGCATGTGAACAATATACCACCCCCAGGCAAATTGCTGGAGGAATAAGGATGTTCCAAAACTAAAACCTATATAAACTTAGTGCTTGCAGTAGTATATTTCAGGTGTTTTTCCAAGGTAAATTTCCCCAAAAGCATAAACCACAATCACCAGTTTAGATCTAGCTGTGACTGTGGCTGCAGAAGAACTGGTTTAAGTCAGGCCCTTCTGTCATCCTGGTCCTTGGTCAGATATCAGGAAAATGTCAAAGAAGTCTCAGGGCTGTCATTTAAATATCAGATAAAGATACTGAACACAATTAGGAAGCATAAGGATAGGGGATAATAAAGAGAACCTGTCACTCAAGGGAAAAAACATCCAATTTCCTTTCATATTCCATAAAAATCGAGAAGAACAGGATAAACAAAGCTGTTCAAAGTGAAGAAACACTGATTTACACAAATTTAGGAAATTACCGGAAAGAAACCAAAATGTTTTCAACAGCAGCATTTAAACGATGCAGAAATACGGAGTTTTTACTACAACCACCCCCCCTTTCAAAACAAAGCAGAGCAGCCAAACCTCCTCCAGCTGAGCTTCTGTCATCAGCTTGTACTTGGGCGGCTTCAGCTCCTTCTTCACCGGCCGGAAGACCTTCTGCAGGTTGATCCCCGTCATTTTGTAGAGCAGGTTCTGAACAGCTTCATCCCCGAAGGACGGCTTGGAGGCTCTTCCCCCTGCGGGAGGGGTCGTACCCGGTAACCCGCGGCCTGCGCGGGGGGCAATGGGGAGAAGGCCGCGGCCGCGACACCCGCTCCCCTGAGACCCTTCCGTCCTCCCCGGCACAGACCCCCCCCCACGTCCCTCCTCCCTCGCTCTCCCGTGAGACGCGGCCGGGGGTTGGGCTCTGGAGGGGGATCCCCTTCAGACCCCCCCCTCACGTACCCTCCGCGGCTCCCGCCTCCTGCCCGAGTCCCCGCCGCGCGCGCCAGCCCCACACCGCGCGCGCGAGCCGCGCGGGCCCCACCGCCGAGCCCCACGCGCCGAGCGCCGCCATCTTGAACCCGCCCCTTCCCGCCTGGAGGCACGTCGGGAAATGGAGTCTGCGCCCTCAGAGCGGCTCCTCCCGGCGCAGCCGCGACCCCGGCGGTGAGCCCGATTCGGGGCGGGTAAAACGATACCTACAGGGCCTCTTCTCCGCTCCCCGTGCAATTGTGTTATTAAAACACTGCTGAGGCGGAGGTGAGGGCCAGGTTAAGGGACAGAACAGGGACAACTCCGGTGGCGGGGGCGGGAGCAGGAGCAGGGCGGGAGGGTTGAGGTGGGTGAAGAGGGCGTCCCAGGCTGGCGGGTTTCCTTGTAGGTAGATGGAGTAGTAGGATAAAAGAGGAACTGAGGTCACCGTGCGCACGGCTACAATTAAACCACTGGTAATGTGCAACTGCTCAGTGATTAGGAAGAGATTCGGGGCTGCAAAGACAATGAAGGGGTTGGAGCATCTCTGTGATGAGAAAGTAGGCCTCTGGGAAGAGCATGGGACCAGACTCTTCAGTGGTGCCCAGTGACAGGACAAGGGGCAACAAGCACAAACCGGAACATGAGAAATTCCATCGGAACATAAGGAAAAACTTATTTCTTGGGAGGATGCCAGAGCCTGGTCCAGGCTGCCCAAAGAGGTTGTAGAGTCTCCTTCTTTGGAGAGATTCCAAACCCACTTGGACACAATCCTGGGCACCCTGCTCTGGGTTATCTGCTGGAGCAAAGGGTGTTGCACAAGATGATTTCCAGAGGTCTATTCCAACCCCCACCATTTGGTGAAAGCTGTGAGCAGTAGGTGGGTGCACTTTATCAGCAGCTGCCTGCTCTGATGCCCCTCTGGTCAGTCAGCTGGCAGGGCAGGCAGCTACCTGCCCTGGTTCTTGGGCAGTCTGCCTGAGAGGGAGGAATACCGTGGTAATTTATATGGAATTAGAAACCTCACATAGCTCTGTCTGCTGAGGTGTCACTTGAAAGGTCAGACTTGTCAAGTGGTGGGTTTTCAATCTGGCCCATAATCTGGGGGAATTCCAAAGGACACAAAGTAGTAGTACTGGTAGTAGTACCTGAGGAGTGCCTGTGGCTGTAGAGTGCACTGGCTTCCTCAATCTGCCAGTGGTGCTGATGAGTTTAGTCGTGTCATGCTCTGGGAGCTTCCACATTTTTGTAAAGGATGGAAAATAAATGACTGCATTCAAGTATAAAACCAAAATTAAATTTTATAGCCAATAGATAACACCAGGTTAGATCTAATGGCTGTGAAGAGAGGGGATGCAGTTGGAATGGGTGTTATTTCATTAAAGCAATAACTGACTTCTTATAACTGTGTCTATTTCAAGGGGTTTAAATTTATTGCTTTCATTACAAGTATATTACTTGAAGTTTATGTTCTCTAGCTGGTCTGTGTCTTCTCTTGTGAATTTCAGTCTTGCAGAGTGGTTAGGGGTGTGTGAAACAAAGAAAACTTATCAGCAGGTAGGTGTCTGTATAGAGGCCCTGAATGGTTCAACTTTTAAAATGTTCAGAGCCACACATTGGTGCCATCGGGCTGATAAGCTCCTATCAAAACAGGAAATATTTCATCTCCAGGAGGGAAGACAGGGAAACACAAGTAATCTGCTTAAATTCTGCAGATTCCAATTGTTTTAAATGTAGTGGGTTATTCGTTGCTTTGCCAAATCAAAGTCTAAATTATGTTGCTTTTGAAAATGGAGATTTAAGCCTTGAAGAAAAGGAAGACTTTATAGTATATCTTGCTTTCATTAGAATGAAGTTAAGCACCAGTTGAAAAATACATTTGTTTCTGATAATAGATCTTCATTGTACAGGAAAGTATTCCTATTTTCCTCAGCCTTGTTCAATATCCAAACACATGTGCTGGGTTGAATTTTCTATTCAAGCTTTTCAACATCCTGGCCTTGCATTGTCAGAAAGGTTGCAGGAGGGTGTATCCTTCTCATATTTGTGTTGGTGCAATTAAGTTGAAATAATTGAGAACTGGAGAGTGCAGATGAACCCTTAATATTATTTTAATGTAATTTTTTGCATCATTTATTTAAATAATGCTATGAAAATGAAAAATAATTTTGGGGAAATGGAGAAGATGTTGGGTTTTGATTCTTGCTTGGAAGATCTCTGGAGTGAGAGCTATACCCTATAAGGGAATTGGGAAGTTATTTGGCAACTTGCCTAAAAGCCACTTCAGACCTGTTCATGAATTCAGATGGCAAGCCAACGTCCATTTTAATTCACAGAAGTGCTTAGAAAAACACAAGAATTTATTAGGCTATATCCACTAGAGGTTAAATTCACATTCATTCTGTCCTGGAGTAGTAACAGCTGCTGTGAGGATTAGCCTTTTGGCTGCTGGGATGAAAGGAAATATTAACTAACTATACTGAAGATGGAAGTATAGCAGGTTAACATAATTTATAAAATAATTTATACTGGATAGGTTGATTATATTTTATTTATGATTTTATATTTTTACTGAAGTAACAATTTTAAGTGGGATGCTTTATAGCTATACTTAAAATACAACACCAGCTTGAAGAATCAGTGGTGTAAAAATTGATAATGAAATAAAGAATCTTTCTGAGCTTTTGTTGCTATGTGAATGCATCCCAGGACAGTTGCTGATGGAAAATCATAACCATCTGATGACGAGTAGATGTCCCCTGTGAAACACATTGGTGGTCTAAGTCTGGATTCTATTGGGAAAGTGTCAATACAAAATCACCTCCACAGTTGGCATTAATTTCCTTTTTGTTGGTAGTTTCAGGAGAGCAAAAGGATCGGGTGGCTGCTGAGAGTGAAGCACTTTGGTTCACAGCTCAGGGAAAAAGAAGGCAAATGGGGGGGCTTAGGAGCTTGCATTATTGCTTTGCCTGCCTAATTGATAAGACAAGGGGCTGTAGTTTACCAGTCTTTCTGAATAATAAATATGTCAAATTAGTGGGAAGAAGTTGTCAGAAAGGAAGAATTCTTTCTTGAAAAAAACAGTGAAAAATACAAAATGTAAGGTTTGATAACTGTGTGTCCAGCTGCTCTGAGAAGCAGCAGAGTGAACCCAGTCAGGCTGCACCTAGTTGAATGACATGACTTTTTTAAAAATAATGGTTGGTTCTCTTGTTCCTGATAAGAAGAATCTGGCAATGCTGCAGAACATTTTTCCGAGGGACACGATGGACCAGGTTGGAAGCTTTTTACTAAACCTACATGGATGAGTTTGAAGAGAAATTATTTTTCTCAGAGAAGGCAGAGAGTGCTGGAGGAAGAGAGGTGACACAGACCTTATGATACCATCAGATTTAGTCATTAAAGGAATAATGTATTACATGTGATTGGTTTTGTTTCCCCATATACATAGATGGTGTGGGGTACTTTTTTGCTAAAATTATTGGTGGTGTTGTTTTAGTTCAATTGCCTATTCTCAGGCATATTACCTGCAAGCATCTTATTTGACAGTTTCTTTTGTTTAAGGGAGAGAATATTATTTTCTTTGGAATTATCTTTTAAGGTCTGTAGCCATGGAATTGTGTTGCCTTCCAGAGCCCTGGGGAGCTCTGTTGGTGATTGTGTTGATGATGATGCCTGAGCTTTTGTGCATACACAAATATATCAGAGTGGCTATTTTCTATCTTAAAGACTATATAGATATCTGAAGCTCTTTTATTTTCAGATTTCATTTTGATACTTGGGAGCAGGACAGATGAGTGGGGCTGTAGAACTCTGTCTTGAGCTACTGGGCCAAACTTACCCACAACTCTGCTCTCACAGGTAGTTCTGCTGGACAAATAATAACCAAGATGCTCACTGAAACTAAAGTAATTGAACTCAACCAGCTGCCTTCTGTCACTGATGTAAATACCCTTAGTGAGGGGGAATGAGTGAAGCATCATGCAAAAGTCTTCTGAGTTTTTCTTTGGTGCTCAATTTTAGCAAGTGCTGATAATGAGCATAGGTTGATGAGCAAATGTCCCTCTGGGTTTTATTTGTGCCTTGGCTATTTGACATTCATATTTCAAGTTTGAAGGAAAAATGACAAACCAGAAAGGATTATGCATGCTCTTTAATTTTCAGCCTAGTTTCAGAAGACTGTAGGCTATGCACGTCTGCTATATTCCTCTGGGACACAGGGGGGCAAGGTTGAGATTTTAAACATGAAGAATGAAAGTTTCTGAGTAGTTACAGTGGATAATGTAAATGAACTGCTTTCAGTAATGACCCAGATTTGCCTCTGTCTCACATAAAGCTGCCATAATCTCGCTTTAATAATGATAAATTAGATATATACAAATTCTGTCTCCAGTAATTGAGATTACATATATTATTTATTGTAGGGATATAAATCCCACTTCAGTTTATATTGGTTTTGCTACACTATAAGGGCTTGAGCCAAAGCCCATTAAAGCCCCTGGAAGTCCTTCACTGACTTCAGCAAGCTCTGAATTAAGTCTGTATTTTTCAGATAAATTTTATTCTTCCTTTCTGCTCTTGTAATAATTACCTTTTAAAAATTAACTCTCAGGAAAAAAATAGTAGAGATTCCATAGGTAGGATTTGAGTAGTTGTTTCCCCCCTCCTTAATGAGTTTTTAACCTCTCTCTCATTTCATCACCATTTAAAGGCCTGTCCATCTGAATCCAAGCACTCACCAGGGCATTGTGAACTAAATCTGGTGTCCAGCACAAATTGTTACCTGTGGGCAGGACAGGATGTATCTGATAACTTTACTTCCAAGGTAGAAATAGGGCAGAGCAAGGATCCTGGCAGATTTGCTGTTCAGTTCTCTAGGGACAGAAATGTTTAGAGGAGATGGCACACTCCAAAGGTTAATTACAATTTTTCCCTTCTCTCCTGTTGCTAACACAAGTAGTCAATACCTTTCTCTCAGATTTGTTCTTTTATATGTTTTTCACTGAGACCTGACGGAATATTTTGAAACAATTATCAATGACTTTACCCAACACAGAAGCATATCATCCTACTTAGAAACTGTTCTAATATCTCTTCAGAGGCAACTGCAAAATTTTGTTTCTTCCAGCCTTTTCTCATAATAGTTGATTTTAATAACAGACACAACCACTTCGTTCTTCCATTCTTCCAGTAGTAGGTGAAGACATTTTTCTGTTGATGAGTTGTTCCAGTTAAATAGATTAATTTTTCCCGGAACTGGTTCATTCTCTATCATAATTTTCTTTGTTTATTTTGTTTCTCCACCTCAGAACCAGTCATCTTGTTACTTAGTCATGCCAAGAAACCACTTTTTACCACGTGCCATTCCCTTCTCACTATTTCCTTCTCACTTTCTGTTTGCATCTGATACTCCATCTCTTTCTGGGATTCTTTCACAAGTTCCCTTCTTCTGGATTATGTAATTATTTTCCTTTAAATCCCCTAATTGTCCTTAATATTGTCCCCAAGCTTTCCTCTTTTCATCTGATATGCCTTTGAATTCATCTGGTTTTACCAGGATTTATTTTGTCACCTTGTTTTCTCTTTCATCTTTCCCCAAATTATTTTTTTCATGGAAATAAACTTCTGTAGTTTGCTATTAACAATATGCACTTTTTAATTTACTTTGGTGGTGGTGTTGATAAGGGCCGTGTGTACCTTTGGCTTGCTATTATGTATTTAAATAGCCTCCATGACAGGGCCAGCTTCTAAAAACTGATTTCTTACCCTTACCAGACTAAAGGCTTTTTAAAAACAATTTAAAACAAAATCCCCTCTCTCCTTAAAGGTGGTGCTGGAGGGTTGGTTGGTTTGTTTGTTTGTTTTGTGGAGGGGGGTGGGTGTTCTGTTGGTTGGGGTTTTTTTCTCTTTCCTTTGGATCCAGAATGTAACACAAATTAAATTTGCTTAGGCAAACCCACTGTGTGTTTAAAAAAGTCATTATGAAGACAGGATCCTGGGGGTCTGACAGAAAAGCTAAACCAGCTGTGCTCTCCAGTGCAAACAACACATAAATCTGCAGTATCTTCTCTTCATGATCAAATAAGTGAAAGAAAAGGCTCAGAAAGTAAAGGATATTTTTATCTCACAGAAGCAGAGCTAAAAGAATTTAGTGTCAGTTTAAATCTCAGCCATTTCTGTTAAGCTGTTAAAATCTAACCTTTTTTCATTTGCTTTAAGCAGAAGTGTTTTGATTCCCTAGCCAAACAACTCTGTGTACCTGTTTGATAGGAAGGTTGTCTTGAGGTCCAGGATGAAATGGTTCTTCAGCTATTTAGTAGAGAGTGTATCTCACAAGAACAGTTTCCAGTTGTGTCTATTCTTGTTTCTTTCTATCCAAGCAAATCAAGAAAATCCTAGAAACAAAAATAGACATAGAATTAATTTAGTCAAATAGTTATCAGATTGTTTTCGCCATTTATTTCCAAGTAAACCTCTTGACATTATTAGGTTGGCCCGCTAAAGTTAATAGGAAGACTCCCATCCATTTTTGGACAAGCTGAGTAGAGCACGAGACGTCACTAGATGATTTCCAGAACAGCCTGGACAAAAATGATTCAGCTAATGCCATACCTGCTTAATCTGGGGCAAAAGCGATATCTATATTCTTTAAAAGAGGTTTTAAATCTGTGCACTGAAGAAATAATTGCATTTGGGTTTCTTCTGGTTTCCAGAGAGTACGTGTATGGGCAGAAACCTGTGTGCTGTGTTACCACAGCTCTTGCTCTTGCACACCCCGAATCCCTGCGCGCTCGGCCCTGCCATTTTGCAATACATGATGTGATCGTTAACACATGTCAGTGTTTGTACATTTGGACTAGAATAAGTGCTTGGATCTTTATGAAGGCACATATTACATATCTAAATAAATAATGTAGCCGGGCAGCTGGAGAGATCTACTAGTGGCTTTCTGAAATATTTCAAGGGAAAAAAACAGCAGAGGGCCCAGCATGCCAGGAGAAATATTAGTGGCAGAAACATAGAACCCACCGGCCTGACTCTGCCCCACGCTGCCCCCATTTGGCAGAGGCCTGAGTGTACCAGAGACAATCAGAGCATGGAATTCTTCCCGTGTTGGGGAGGGGGGTGAAAAACAGACTTGCAACAAGCAAGTAGGCTGAAAATTAACATGAAAAGTGCTACAAGTCCAAATGTTTCTATCTGGGTAGTTGGGGTTTTTTTTCTAGCAACTGGAATGTCTTCTTGGTCCTCTCTTATTCATCCTGTTCTGGGCTGCCCAATTCTGATTGTTTCCCTCATACCCACTCCATACACACACATCATATCTTTTCATAAACTGCCTCAGCTTATTATCCAAGTGGAAACAATGAATAATTTTCTTTCAGATTATTGAGCTGAATCAAGTCACAGGGGGTTCTAATGAGTGCCAGAGCTTCTGAGGGGAAAAAAGAAAAGAAGCGGGATCTTCTCATGTCATGAGCAGCAGCAAGCCTCCAGATCGTGTCACAGTGTTTCAGGTAACTGCAGTCTTAAGACGCGGTTTTATAACTGTCCAAAACTGATCTAAGACCGTTCTGCTGCCTCTGTTCAAGCCCTCCCTTGGGCTCTTCTGCTTGCTGGAAACATTTTGGTGTTCATGACAGTCACTAAACAGAGTCGATCATTTTCTTCTGAATTTTAAAAGCACAGTGGTTTGGGCCACATACAAAATCAGATAATTCAGATACAAAACTCTGAAAGGAAGCTTATATGCTGCATGGAAAAGCAAGTTGGATTCTGTCCCTTCTGCATTTAGGCAACAGCACAAAGATTTCCTAAACCTTACAAGGTATTATGAAATGCAGCCAATCCACATGATATTTTACAGTAGAATTCTGCAGCACTGAGATCACCTCATTTTTCCTGTGTCCTCCAGTGCAGCAGAATTACTTCCAACCCAAGTACCATTTACTTTGTAAGTAGGCAGTGGAATTTGTGATTGATACTTACAAATGAAGTAGGGTATTGCTTGCATGGTTTTAGTTTAGATCCAAAACCTGAAAGGACAATTTGAATGCTGCAGCAGC
Organism: Brachypteracias leptosomus; assembly: GCA_013401335.1. Taxonomy (NCBI): domain Eukaryota; kingdom Metazoa; phylum Chordata; class Aves; order Coraciiformes; family Brachypteraciidae; genus Brachypteracias; species Brachypteracias leptosomus. Next base: position 79,404 of record VYZX01028898.1, on the reverse strand, counting down.
AGAAAATTGGGTCTGATCCTGTGAGCAGCAGAACAAGATGACATCAGTATTGTATAGTTTGGGATAATCGTGTCTGAAATTAAATGTGCATTTGCTGTGCATAGCTCAGCCCTAAAGTTTGCCCTTAAAGCAAAGCATTATTCTATGATTATTTTAATTAGCTCTTCACTCTCTCCCTCTCCTCTCATCGATTTTATTTATGGATACCAAATCAAACTTCTAGATGCTGGTACAATATGTGATTCTGTGCAATATATTATATGCTCTGAATAAGATCCTATCTCCTACTGATGACACTTAGATGATGCTTACTTTACAGTCATTCTTTTGCTTTCTCCTAATAATTTCCTCAGTGCTACTCAAAAATGAATAGTAGTTCAGAATAGCGTCTGCCTTGTCAACTATTAGATGTGGTTGTTTTGTCACGTGGTATGGTATTTCTGCAAAACAAGACTAATCCGTGTTTATTATTGTGAATTAATTTGGGATTTCCCGACCGGCCGCAGGACACTAGATGGCACTGTGTGGCTGTGTCTCATACGCGGGGATGACAGTAGCAAAAGGCTCTCAACACATGAAAGAATCCTCATCTTTCAAAAATATTTGCAATATTGCCTTTTTATTATGAAAACAATTAAATCGTGTAAATGCTTGATTTTTACCCTCGAACAGCATTGCAAACCTCCTTTTTCCTGCATGATGATTACATGGGGAACATTTCTTAATGAGTTAGACTGGTGAGTACAACATATGCTCATTTTTTTGGTCTACTCTAAAGCCCTCCAATCGATTAATCTACCAAAAGAGAGAATTCTCACTTCCTGATACCATCTGCATGCTCCTTACCATAGAACAGGAAGGAAGGAAGGACAGCTGGTGTGTTGCCCTCTTCCATCTCCTCAAATAACCTTTTACTCAATACCATGGCATTGAGGAGAACAGACATTTTAAAAATTAAGTAAAAGCAAAAGGTGTTGAGTAGCAGCAGCAATCCCATGCCCTTCTCTTGAGCTAAAGAGTCATCTTGAAGACAACCGGTGCTACAGTTGTACTTTGTCAGTATTTGGTTGATTTTTGAAGTCATCAAAAGAAGTGGTTTCAAAACTGCTGATCTTACCCAGCTAAGGTGCTACCCAAAAGGGCCCAATCCCACGTAAGGTCTTTAAGAAAAAGATTGAATGTGTTTTGTTAATGTGGTTAAATCACATGCAGTCTGTTGTTACTTTTCCATGTTAGATCCTACCTCTGTTTCACTGCTTTGGCTCACTCTGCTCCACTCTGTGTAGGTTACTTTTCATCAAGATAAACCCAATTCCTGCTAGGAGCTGGGTTCTGTTAATAACTGCCACAGACATCTTGGTGACCCTCGGTCAGTCACTTTCCATTCTGTGAAGTCTTCTCTTGTGTATTCCTACTTTCATTTTCATTGGGCCTAATGAAAGATATTATTTTTTAAAAATAATTGAAGTGTTTGATGAGTAGCCGTCATGTATGTTTGGGGGCTTTTGACCAGTATTATTTTAATTTCTAGTCGAATTTTGCATTAACTGTGCAATGTCTTCTCAATTTTCCTGAACAGCCTGACTTTCTAAAATGCTGCCTCTAAGCCCAGATAATGTCCCCAGTACTTTAGAAGCAAGGATCTCTGTTCCTTCCCTCCATCTGAGGAGGAGTTTGTGTTTTCCCTGTTGGGTTGGAGTGTGCTGAGACCCACCTGCTCTGGCCCACCAGGTCCCTCAGAAGCACGGCTGCTTTCTGCAGCCAGCCAGGAGAGGGGAGGAACTCCAGCCCACCCGCTCTGCTGGAACACCACTGCCAGGAGCCCACAAGGCCTGGCTTAGCTGCATTATGGTTTGGATTGAAAGACAATCAGAGATGCAGATATTTCACAAGAACAACAGCTGTATTTTGAGATTGTCTCAATGGCCAGAATGTATCCCATCCTTCCCATTAACACCAAACGGGACACTAAGTGTCCTCTGTCTGTGGAGGTGTCCATGCCTCAGGATTCCAAGAGATGTCAGGGAAAAACCCTTCAAAACACCCTTTTCAAATCTGATTGTTTGAATAGTAGCAAGACTACATGCTCTCAAGTCTCCTACTTATGTTTTTAATGAGAAAATGGTCAAGCAATAGCCAAAGCCCCTCACAGAAACAGGACATCCTGAGCTGGGGCAGATGGACTTCCTTTACAAAGTGTTAATGAAAGTTTTCAACAATAGCTGCGTGTGTGCTGGGGGGGTTAGCATGTGTGCACCCTTATGTACACACACACACTGTGCAATGCTACACAAGCTTTTTAAAATAACATAGAAAATACTATAGGAAGTGTATGTTTTGCTGCAAGAATTGTATTTAGTTAAAAAAATATATGTATGTGCACTCTGTTATGGCATAAGGCAGGATTAGGTAGAGAGAAAAACTTCAGGATGTGGGTGGCCACAGTTGAAGGTCTTCTAGTGAGTGTTCAGTAAAATATCCTTGGAACATAAAATTTAAATAAATGAAGAATAAACTTAACCAGTGTATCAGTGAACATAAACGAATCTTGGTGCTAAATAAATATTCTGAGGAAGCCAAAGTGCAATAATTAGAAAGGGATGATTATGCTTTCTCTCCTTCCCAGAAGAGATAGATAATATTTTTTGTAATTTCCTAAATAGCAAAAATAGCTAGTGAAAGGTGGCCAACCTCTGTTGAAGTTTATTATATCTAGAATCTACTCTGGCTGAAAGCCTGTTCCATGGTAATAAAGACAGAGTAAAAAAAAAAATTTAAAATATTCTAAAAGTTTTATTTTCTATCACATAGAAAAGAAGTGGAAAAGTCACATTTAATAAAGCAGAACAGTTACTCCACTGTAATTCAGACAGGAATGGCAGTAAATCATGTTATGCTATTATTGATGAAGTTGTCTTTAGCTCGATAGCTTTTCACACAAACGTGTTGCAAAATGCAGGGGGGAAAGATGAATGCAGTTTTTCAAAAGATCTTATTTGCATTCTATACCTGGGTTCCAGCTCAGGCTTCATTCATGACCTGTGTCTGGGCTGCTTTGCCCAGCAAGCCAGAAATAAGCTTTCCTAGGCCATGTAGTTGGCTGTCACAGCAAAAGTGTGGCCTCTGACACAAGCAGAGCTCCCGAACATCCAGGCTTGGGTCACTAAATGTTCCAACTGGTGCTTATCTTTCCTCAGCTCTCACTGATTTTTTTGGGGGGGAATGGTACAAATCAGTGGATAATTGTAAATGAGAGCAATATATCAAGGGCAATACATACCACAGTAAATGCAAGGTAAATGCTTAGAAGAAAGAGGACTAATTGTCATAGAAACTTAGAAGTATTCAGAGTGTATTTTTTAAAAAAAGGTTTGTTTTATTCCATCCTTCCCTGAGTTCCAGATAATTTGACATTGTCTTGTTCACATGAGGTAGTCATAATTTGAATTGTGTATCTTTAGTAGCTCCTCTATGGTCAGCAGTGCTGGCTGGGGGTAGCTGTTGGTTATGGGCCTGGCTCTGCAGCAGACAGTGCTTGGCAGCTATGTCTTTGTGCATGTTCTTTTGCTGTAACTCAGCTTTAGTTGTAAAGAATTTCATGGTGTTTCATCTCTGGATAAAGTTTTGCAAAGCTAGTGGAGGTGAACACTAAAGAAATGAAACCCCTTTTAAGATCAGGTCATATATGTTTAAGTGTCAGGGCATCAACCCACACACGTGCTTGTTATATGTCAGTACTTACTGGAAGAGAATTAAACTGACAGTGCCCTGCTCTCGCCTGGCATCTTTTCAGTGGCCAGGTAATGAAGCCCAAATAAACAAATTATATGAAAGAGATCAGTAACTGGTGAGTATTTTTCGTTTTTGTTAATAAGTACTAGGCTGATTTGTGATAAGAATAGCTTCTTCCTTTTAAACTAAGTATAATTATTGTATTTTACCCAGTGGTAATTAAGAGTATCTTACAAATACATGTAAACTCTCTCCTGTTTAGCATGTAGACTTCCAGGAATTACTTTCATAATAGCTTAGAAAAAGCACACAACCTTGTTAGAGAATCCTATGTTAAATAGCAATTAAGAGAAGAGATTTCAAGAAGGCAAAGTGTAATGACTCCCCCCTATGATTAGACCTTATGTCCTTACATTAATTAGAATCACTCTGTACCCATACCCTCCCTGAATCAATATAAAAGCCAAGACTGAGTTGTACATATCATCTGAGTCACAGACACCCCTAAACAGCTGCCCTCAGGATTCCAGGAATTGGATTTGCCTGTAGAACAATAGCATGTTTTGGAGGAGATCTATTTTTTTAATGATTGTGAGTGTTAAGTTAGTTCGTTTCTGAGGTGCCCCTTTTCTAGGAAGGACAACAGATAGACTCTGTTCTGATGTCAGCTATCTGGTGCAGCCCTGTGGAACTCAAGAGAGTTTAGATTTTGAAGGAATGCTGTGAGATAATAAACTATTCTTATGATATTTTAACAAAATTAAATTGTTGTCAAAATCCAGTAACAGCATGAAAAAAAAATATTTATTAAAAACTCTTTGCATTTTTGTCTTATATGGTAAACAATCTGGTTCTCTAATCCCTTCTGGATGAGTTTAGGTTCATGCCCGTGCTTAAAATACCCTGGTCATAACCACAGTGGTGTTGTCACCCTCTCTTCTTTTTCAGTTCTTGTTGTGCTGTATTCCCAGAAATCTGTGTCAGAATTAGAGGCCCGTTGTGCTGAGTGTTAGGCAAATGTACAGTAAAAAAGGACATCTCCTAAATTTGATGCTACTGTAATTGAGAGACTCTTCTATTGTCCCTGCCATCACAATATATAGAAACCTTCCCAAGATGCTCTAGATAGGCTAAAAAAGAACAGCACTGAAAGGCATGTTTGGTTTAGAAATCTGGTATAATTATTGAAACTGCAATGGCTATCAGATACATTTTACCTGGACAGATTCTTAAATGATCTGTGCTATGTCCAGGAGCAATAGAACTTAAACTGGAAGATGTTAATTTGATATCTTGGGTCTGAAATCTGTTTATTGATGATCTCTTTAGAGTTACTGTGGAGTTAAACAGAAAGATTGTCCAGGACATTTTTGTTCTAGACTCTTTAGAGCCCTTAGGAAGAGAAAAGCCTGTTAATTATTTTGTTGTGTTTTAATTCTGTGCCTCTTTAGGATCAGTGAAATGCTTAATATCTCCTAATGGATGACTGGGTCTGACTTGTTACTGGGAATGTCCCTGTAAGTAGATGTAGGAGCTAGTTTAGAGGAAGAGGGCTGAGTGCTGGGCCCAAATCTGGAGAAGGTTCTTTGGTTTGGCATGGTGTTGGAATCTGTACAGTGACTGTGCCACCTGGAAGGTGGTTGAGCTCTTGGAGGGTCAGGCTGCACATGGGGCTGAGGAGGAAGAGAGGATGAGTATGAGCAGACAGATACAACCATTGCAATACAGTGAAAGAATTTGTAGGGATGTGTTTTGCTTCCACGCTAGAAGGAGGAGACTTGGAGTGGACAAAAGGAATGTGTGACCCTGTATCCTGAGGTTCTTGTTGCATTATAAAGCTTTGATTTTGAGGTCTGCATTTACATTTCTATTCTAATTTGATTTCAATCCTGATCCTGAAGCTCAAGACACAACCTCTTAACTTGTTTCCTGTTTTTTCTAGAGTTATGTTGCTTATGGGTCCGAATAGAACCAGCATTCACTTGTTTCCAGTTAGAAACCAGTGAAATGACTGGTATCTCACAATTGCCCAAAAGATCCAGTTGACAACAATATTGGAAGAATAGCAGCTGGATAACTCTGAGAAACCAGGTGACTCATTTTCAGTAGTTAAATGTGGTTTCAGGTCTCCTAGAAGTTTAATCACAGTCTATAAAGAATGTTAATAAAAGTTGTGATTCAGGGCTATATGGATGCAGCTGCATGTTGTGACATCTTTCATTTTTCTAGGATGATTTAGGACATTGGGATGTAGTATATTATAACCCTAGATTCCAGTCTTCTCTTTCCCTAAAAATGAAAGTTTAGGCAAGTTATTCTTCAGTTTAAGGTTTGAATCATAGACTAAAATAAATCACTTTACTTCAGAAGTTGGGTAAATTCTTCACACAGATCAAATTCAAAATAAGGCTTTTCTAGACTGCATTTTCCATTGTCCAAAATGCTGGTTTTTATTTGTTTACCAATTATAAATAACAAAAGTTATTAATTTATAATTAAAAGTTATAGATGCATTAAGTGCTCTGCTAGCATCTGAGCATCTATTAGCATCACTGAACAAGTCAAAATACCTACTGTGATTTAATAAGCACATCAGCTGGTGGGTAGGGAATTCAATTGAGTAATGCCTTGTTCAAGACTTGTTCCACTGAAGTTGAGAACAGCATTGAAATGTCTTCTTGAGGTTTTATTTCCCTTGTAGGTAGCAACTTTGAGTAGAAATAAAATAGCTCAGAATCTAAGGGATAAAAATGGATCTGAGAGCACTGGGCAAGTGACCGAAAAGAAAGTTTGTTGTTGTGGGTTAGTTATTTTAGCATTGGGCTAGTCCTCAGAGAATGGGTGGAACCCTCTCTTCAGCCAGAAGAACCCAAAAGCATATGATCTCACAACAGGAGCATGTGGGATGTATTCTATTTTGCTCAAATCTGAGCCATTAAGCCACACAGGGCTGATAAATAAGATGACCTGTTGAAATGATCGTAATACTTCATGTAACTGAAAATTCTGTGCTAATTTTGGAAAGTATGTAAAGATATAGAAGAATGAGTTTCTTGGATTGCACCACTGGGGGATAAATTTCATGAGGAGACCGCTGAGTGTCAAAACTGCGTAGGACATATAGTTTAACCTATATTTTCCTCTTAGTTTTAATTCTTGGAAGGAAGCAGGGCAATGGAGTGTTGGCTTCCACTGACTGTAAAATGCTGCTTCCTGGTTCCACCTGTGTAGCAATGGTGCCTGTCAATGGCTGGACTGTGTGTTCTTATTCCCTCCCCAACAGCTCCAGGGAAGGGCTATGTTGCCTGCCTTTGTATTTGTACTTTTATTGCCTTGCCTGCTTTTGGTCACATTTGTTTCACCTGTAAAAATCCTGACTTTTCCATTGCTTAAGTACTAAAGTTGCACTAGTAACATCTTACCTTTTGTGTTAATTAGCTCTCACAACAGGGGGATTGTTGAGATAGGATACAAGCTGGTCTCGGAGGGAAGAAAGCCTGATGGCTGAAGTTAACCCCACAGGACTTTCTCAAAGCCACACAGGAAATCTGGGACAGATCCCAGAATAAATCCCAGATTTCCTGTCTCCTCCACTTGGGCTGTAACTACAGAGCCCATCATTTCTTAGCTGAGGGAAGTGTTGTCCAATATTATCTTTCTTTTTCTAGTATACTGGTGCTTCAGTTTACTACAGGAGTTGCTGCCATGTGTTAGGCTGTGGCAGTTCATCCCTGTGACTCTCTGGGTTGTACTTTGTGGGATATGCACGTGTATTGTACAGTGAACAGTAGCAATGCTGGGTGCCAGCAATACTGTTCAGCATTTAAGCAAATAAAACTTAGTAAAGGAAGATTATTACAAGTTAGTCATGGAGTATTTGTGAGTACAGATAATTTATTGTCCAATTCCCTCTTCAAAATAAACTACTCATTCTACTCTAAATAGCATTCAGAGAAGCAGTTTTGGTATGTATCAAACAATAGCTACCTGTGCTAAAATAATACATTTGTATTGAGTTAAATTATTTTAATAAAGTAATTTTCATTTGTGCATATGTCACTTTGTACCTTTGATCATGGACACATTCTGTCGTTCTTAAGCATCTGTCCTCTTTAATGAATTATAAATTAATAGATACGGAATTGTCAAGGAAAGGTAATTCAATGTGCATCTAGAACTGAATGAGATCCTCTTTAAGATTTTATGACTTTGACTGTGCTCTTTTAGTGTGCTCTTAAGGTATCTTAGATGTTCAGATGTATTGCTGAGTGTCTAATCTTTTTTTAGATACTTTGCCGCTAGGTTAAACTTTAATAGTTTTCATTTTGTGCTGCTCAATTTGCCCTCATATGGTTCTTCTTTAGATAACATTACTTGTACAAATTCCAACTGAAGCAGAATCAGTAATCTTCAGCCAGTCTTGACAGCATTTTAATGCAGTGCAGCTATGGAATTCCATTCTATCGTCCTGTTTGCTAAATTATATCTAAATAACTGAACAGAAACACAGAAACAAATGGGCTTTGCTAAACACCCTCTTCTTAATTTAAAGGATGATATTTTGAGCACTTATTAAATGTGTGATTGCTTTGAATGCAAAAATCTTTGTGGACTGCAGTGGGAAATTCCACAAGCAGTAAGCTGAAGATTCTTGCTTTATAGATTTTTAAAAGTGAAAAGTAACTTCCGGAACATTTTTAGGTGTAAACGTTATCTCTCTCTGAGTAAAAAAGGAAAAAAAAATCATCCCACATGAGCTATTGTCACAAGATGCATCTGTCTTTAGAAGTAGAGTAAGGATTTAAAATTCTCTTTTTGCCCAGTGATGTCAAGGTCAGTTTTGTTACTGAATTTGATGAGAGAAAGACTGGGTCCTAGAGGCTGCATCTAGTAAGGTCTTTAGGTGGGCAGCAAACTATGTGTAGTCCACTTGAAGCCATGATACTGCACATGAAATAGAAGTTACACATACGTCCAGGTGCCAAGCAACAGGTATTTAACACAAAGCAGGCTGGAAAAACATTCTGAAAAAAAAAAATGCACACTGCTGAGTTTAGAATAAATAGAAACATGAAACAGCTGTAGCTTCTCAAACCAGTTTATTTTTAACAAAATACCTTTTCCGTTTCTTGTAGGATTTTAAGTCTCTGTTCTGTGAAGCATAGCGTTATGATACTAGAACATAAAACTGGTGAGAACAGTATTGCTCAGTTGCTGGATTCAAGAGATAGGTGAGATGTAGAAGACTCACTTTTTCAGTCAGATTGTGGTCACGTCAGCAAAACTGGCCACTAAACAAAGGTTTCACAGGCATGCTGTAATATGCTGAAGGTGACACAAAGTGATAGTTAGAATATGATTTTCAGAGAGGCCAGAGAGCATCTGAGCATGAGCTGCAGTTTGGCAATTGGTTCCTATAGGCATCTTTAAATATCCTGCTCTTTAAGTTTAGCCTGTAAGTCATTCATTAAACCCACTTAAGAGTAAAAATGAACAAAGATTGAGAATTTATTAGGCAGAAAATCTGAAGCTAGAAGTCTTTGTATGTTCCTGTAAAAATCTGCAGGCAGGTTTTTTTCAGATTGCATTCTTCTGTTTCTCCATTTACAGTAAAGTTCACTAGGCCTTGCAGAGCACACAAACTCTGCTGTGGCAATCAGGGTTCCCGAGGCGGTAGAGCTGTACTTGCACAACTGTTACCAAACTGGGCAAACTGGAGCTGACTGTACAGAGCAAGTATCATCCCTCTTTCTGGCATGGGAGGCCCTGTGAAGTGAAATGCAAACCACTCCCTTTTTTGCGGCATCCTAAGGGACCATCAGTGCAATTTGTCCACTCATGCTGGACCTGAGCAGCCTTCTGGGGAGGAGGATCTAGAAGGATTGAGAGCTACCAGCTCAGCCAGGCCAAACCAGAGCACGTGGTAAGCAGTACAAAGACTGACTCAGGGCTCTGCAGGGACCTGCTCTAAGTGTAACCTGACCAGTGCTAAGCCAGAGAGACATCCAAAGAGAGCAGACTGAGCATCTGGGTGCTCTCTACAGTATTGTGGGTCCCAAGAAGCTTGTCCATGAGCAGACATGGTTCCACAGTGGGAATAGTCTCCCAAGAGAAGTAGTGGATTTCCTTACATTAGACAGTTTTAAGACAGCTTGACAGGGTGCTGAGCCATCTTATTTAAACTGTATTTTTCTATCTTGAAAGGTTGGACTAAATGACCCTGAGGTCCCTTCCAACCTGGCATTCTATGATTCTGTGATTCACAAGAGGGCTGATGCTCTGCTGCATCCCCTGATTCCTTCTATGACAAGAAGCAATGAGCTCTGCTGTGCAGAGAGACTCTTTCCTCTGCAGGAGTCATTTCAAACCCAGAGGGACTGGTTCCCTCCGAGGCACCATTATCCCTGTTGTATCTAGACTGGCTCCACACAGCTGTCTCTGCATTGTGCATTCTGGTAACCATTTTACCCGTGTTTATTCCATGACCTTTTCTGTCCCAGTTCCCATTTCAATGGATGACAAAGGTCAGTTGGTTTAATGTAAGATCAGTTACTCTTTGTGGTGAGAAGTGTTACTCTTTGGGATGCCACTACGTGTACTGATTCTGAACGTGCTGCCTTGCAAAATAAACCAGAAGGTATCAAATTAAGGACTGACAGTGCTCACTTAAGCCCATTACAGAAGGGTAATGAAGATTTGGAGGATGATGGTGTTCATTTTTCACACACACAGAGCTTTGATGAACATGAAAGTGAAATGGCACAGATCCAGTTATTGAACTCCAGCTTAAATCAGAGTAAGGTGGAAGGCTCTCAAGCCAGGTGGTTATCAAATTATTAGACTGTAACAAAGCATTAAGAGAGTTATCACACAAAAGATAAAACTTTAGCCTGAATATGCTTTTGAGAAAGGGCACACTGTGGTTCTTAATTAATTTTTCATTTTATGAAGAGAATTCTGTTGATATCATACCTGTCATCTCCTGGCCAATGCTTTATAGTGTTCTCAGTAGTGTATAAAGGAGGCTAATAGTTCACAGCAAGCTCCAAATAAGGTGTGTGTGAACTGGAGATTTAGATAATAGGAACTAATTTTCTGGCCTGTAATAGTAAATTCTAGGATCTGTTACTTTGCTCCTGACTCGTGATGGCCAGAGCACTACCCTTCCTCGCACTGCTGTGCTTCATTACCCCACAGAGTAGTGCCAGCTCCTGGTTAGACCCTGTGATGTATTAAGGAATAACAGGATAACAGGCTGGTCACAGGTCATCTTAAAGGGATAAATAAGTTTCAGAGACGCAGAGGGTTTCGCTGACAGCCTAGAGCTGAACTGCTCTGTGCTCATTTGGTAGTTCTCCAGCCTTCTTTTTATCTTTGTAGTTTAAAAAACCTTACATGTCTCTGTAGCTGCAGAATTGTTCTTAGGATTGTCATGCTTTATAAATCCAAAATGATATGATTAGCAATTTATGTCATTATTTTGATTGCAATTAAAACAAGTTAAAGAGAAGATAAACCAGCTTCAGTTAGAATGTTACGTCTCTCACAGGATACTCCTCATTTAATCTAGCTGTTTATAAGGGTTCTGTCTGGTTAAGGAATTTACATGCAATAGTGGTGTTACTGTAAACCATTAGGTCTTATTATGCTGTGTTTTTAGTATGATTTCTTTGTGACAAACAGCTGTTATGTGCTTGGACTGTCTGAGTTCAAAGACATAATCCACAGCCCTCCCAGATCTGCAGTCAGAAAGCTGGTCAGTTCTATGAGACTCTGTACTGGCTGTGGAGTTCAAAATAGCCCAAATAACAGCTGGCTGCATCTGGAGGGTTGCACAGCCACACGTTCTCCCTTCATCTCATTCCAGTTATGAGTTTCTATCTTTATAGTTTTGTTCCAAATTAATCTGAGATGCAAATAATTTTTAAAATATCAGTTTAATTTCTCAAATGAAACTTAGCTGAGATGCTTTACAGGACTAGATATAGGAAATATAACCATCATGTGGCCATAAGCACTTGCAAAGTAGTGGAAAACTCAAATATTATTTGCTTTGTATAGGTATGTAGGGGCACGCACAAAGCATTAATAATGCATGTCATAAATTAGTTTCAATTAAAACAATAAAAGTGTAATCATCACCATTTAACACAGGCACAGGTGTGTGGTGAAGGACATACGCTTTAAATGAGTAGTGGAATAGTTGCAACCAGAAGTACTGCACCACCAAGTCAGCACATGCAGTCACAGCCATTCTCAGTGTACTGGTTAAAATGGCTTTTTTTCTCCTAGTACCCCTTTGCCCTTCTCATGCATTCAGTCATTTGGACACAGGGATGAAGGTAGACCCTTGTTTGAATAACTCCCTGATTTGCAAAGCCAAGATGGAGCTGCATTGCTAATAGATTTCTGCAGTAAACAGGAATCCATTGCAGCAAATGATCACCCGAGGAGCCATATAACCAAACTTGCATATGCTTTACAAACAAAGCAGGTGCTTGGATAGTCACCTCTAGTAAGAGCAGTCCACTTTCTTGTTAGAGCATGTTTTTGATATGTGCAGAGCTAGTAAGGGAGGGTTCTGTCTGCTGCACGGGGGTGCCATCTCTGAGCTGATGGATATGGTATGTTTGGTGGCAGGAAAGGAGGCAGGATTTGAGGCAGTGCAGCTGCAATGTTTTATCAAAAGCTTTATAGTCTACCTATTGCTTGAGGTCACTAGTTTGGGAATTTGTTCATATGTCAGCACCTGCAGTTTAAGATTCCTCAAGTCTTTAAGGCATGAACTGTGTGGAATTGCAGTGATATTTCCCCCCCAAATAGCACATGCAGTTCTGTGATCTCTGTAAAGCAATCATCCAAAGCTGTCAGGTATGAATATGTTTTACTTAATTAAATAATAACATGTAGTAAAATCCTTTAATCGCTGATTGGTTTTCTTTATTTTGTCTAATAATTTTTTTAAAGGTGAACACTTACATTATTTTATAGGGATTTCTCATTAAACCATATGTATTCAGAACTTTAATGCAGGTTTATAACCATTGGTGTAGGAAAGGAAAAGAATACACTCTCCTTCTAGAATAATCTGTTATTGTGCCAGTTGGTGAAAATAGTGGGCATATCTGCCCACTTGCCAATCACATACTACACACCAAAGTGTCTCTACGTTGCATTAGACAATTTTCCCAGAAGGTGAGGAAAGATAAAAAGTATCAGTAAATAATCAAGAAGAACTGTTCATCCTCCTGAAGTGACCACTCTCGTTTGCTAAAGAAAATGTTGTTTTATATAGCATCCTCTTCCTCTGAGCTTCTTAGAGTGATAATGTAAAAGAGCAGGGCATATCTGCTGAGTCAGCTGCTGCTTTATTATAAAACCAACTGGGAGGGGAGAAAAAAAAAAAGTAAAAATACCCTGGCGTAGAGAGTTCACTGCAGAGTCAGTTCAATAAAACTTGTGCTTCCCAGTTCTGGCAAAGCTTTTGGACATTTCAAAGGGCTTGATAAACAGCAATAGCCTTGTCTCCCACACATTAAAGCTCATCGACGACATTATATGAAAAGAAGAAAAACCTGGCAGAACAGTAAAGCAAAGGGTAAGGTGTTCCTTAGATGGGTCAAGGTGCTCTGAGTTCCTCTTGCCTCACTGAAATAACAGCAATTTTTCTGGCAGCAGAACATCTGTAGGCTCCGTCTGTGTCGAAGCAGCACATCTGTTCACAGTTATGGGTCAGTACCCGTACAGGAAGCAGAGTTGTACTGTGCTCAGAGATGCTGGATCATAGCTCACACAAAACATTTTTAAAACTTTAATTAGTGAAGCGGCAGGAGGATAAAATGAATGCAAATCAGATCCACGAGAGTTAAAAACCCCAAACAACTCCTTGCAACCTTGTGAACATCTAGACGGAGCTATAGATGACAATAGTAGAGCTTTTATTCAACGCTGTATTTTTATTAAAATTTATTTTAGTTAAAACTGTTTCTAAACATACTGAGGCATAAAATTTGTATCAGTAATGTAGCAAAGCACATGATGAGCCTAGTGGGTTACTTGATCATATGGCATTCATAGCACATGTTTTCTGATTTCATTTCTGTCTTGTCAGCCCCTGTCTTGTCAGGGTTTCCCCTCTGTCAGGTTTACTGGTGCTAGAGTTGCCCTGTAAAGAACACATTTATTTCTTTGCATTCTCTTATTTGTAAAAAAAAAATAATTGAGAGGATTAAGGTGCATATTTTCAATTAAAATATTTAGGCCTATGTAGATGCCACTGTGTAATTGTAATATCTACCTTGAATTGAGTAAAAAATCTGATTCAATTGAAATTGTAAATATTTCAGAATAGTAGCACCAAAACTTTTTGTCCTGTGGCAGGAAAGACACATTAAAAGGCAGTTTAGAAAGCTAAAATATATAACAACTTTGTGTTTCATAACATCATCCAGGGACTTTGCTCAAAATAATTAATGGACTTGTTTTGAAACTTACAAATATTAATATAAAGTAGACTGAGCTGATGTTTTCCCTCGGATTGGTTCTGCTTCTTGATAACCTTAACTATGAGGCTGACCTTCTTCTCCCTCTTAAACCCATTTAATGCAGTCCAGTTGTATTGCTGTAAGTTAGAATCAGCTGGTAACATTGCAATTGGACTATAAGATGCCCCACTACCCAGCTGGTGGAAGTATGGTGTTAATTTTTTATTAAAAAGGAAATTGCACTTCCATTTTCCCATTTCCTCAAAGCATAGGCACTTCAGCATTTTGTGAACTCTAAATTCCATCACGAAGCCCTTGAAGAAAGGTCAATGCTGTAGAAAACAGCTTCTAATGCACCAAAAGTTGTAATTACTAAACCAAATTAATCTAGTAACTGATCTTGCATTCTTAATCAATAATGATTACTTGTAACAAGAATACTCATCATGATATTGTAGACATTTGTATGGGCAGGAAGGGACTGTATAATTTTAAGAAATAATCTATAAGATATGACTAGGGCATGAAAATGGTCTAAGCTATTTACATAAAGACACTTGGGAGGTTTATAGTGCGCTCATTTCTGGCTTAACTCTCTTCTGATTGCAGTTAACAAAATCCCTGCCCTTCCCAGGGTTCGAAGGGCAGTGATGTTATTGCTGAGTAAGTTGTAGCTGAACCTCTGCCTCCTGAGAGCTGGTAACACACCATTCTGCAGAGAAAATGTTTCTTTCTCTGAGGTAGGAATTTTTTCTGGCATGTCTGCCCACTTGCCAACCACATACTGGACACCAGAGTGTCTCTACATTGCTCCTGCTCTGGCACAGCAAAATTTTGGGATTCCCTGACCCATTTAAGCAGTTACTGCAAAAATAGGTAACTGTGAGGCACTGGACTCAGTCAGCAGGAGCTGACTTGTTGCTGGTCTTATTGTCAGAGAGACCGATGTTCATTTTTACTAGCCTGTCATTAATAAATAGTATTTTCTGATCCTCCCCTGCAATGCAGGTGTATTAGAGCATGCCTAGTTTTGCATGGATTGCTGCAGTCAGCAGCTAAAGCCGGCCTAGTGCTTGGGCTGCAGGAAGGAGCAGATTGATTCAGTCCATTTTCTACAACTTTCCACAAACAAGCTAAAATTCAGGGAGACTTTTCCAAAGTGGACACAATTGTATTTCTCTAATTCCTAATTTATTTAAGGGTAACTACATTAAGACTGCACCAAGCACCACAGAAAGAGAAGCTCTACAAAAAATATTGTATACATAGGTGCTGAGTGTATTCTAGAGAACAACAGCCACAAGAGGATTGGTTTTCAGAGAGTGAGCAGAAACACAAGCATAACAAATGTTATTGCAGTTGTTCTAATGACACCAAGGTCAGAAAGCTACATAAGAGACAAGTGCATAGTTATAGAAGAGAATTCTACTAATTTTTACTGTTCACAAGTTAAGGGGGAAGAAGAGATTATCTGTAATCATAATAAAAATAAAGCCTGTTATCTGCATTAACAAGCTTACTTCAGAATTAGCAAATAGAAAATCCCTGTGGAAAACTGATCAAAATAGATGTGAAGGCTGTGAATCAGACTGAAGGAGTAGTTAGATTCACGTGGGTGAACCATGCACCTGTATGCCTTGGATGTGCTTGATAAGCTTGAGAAACCTCTAAAGATTTCTTCGGTAAACACAGTAGCATGGGGAAAGCAAGCTGGCAACAGTGCTGAGAATGGCTAAAACACTGAAGGCCATGGTTTTTATTGATGCCTGAGGCTGTAGAGAAGCCTCTGATTGTTTTATCAATTGTTAGAAGCTTTCCCAGAGAAACTTTGCTGGTTTTGTTGATAAGTGTACAGCTGACCGGTTGCTTTTTACTCTAGCAAATTATTCTGTTGATTGATAGCTCAGTTAATTCCAAAAGTAGCCTTCTTGCTGCAGATGCAGCTGTGAATTCTAATCAACTGAAGCAATTAACTGCTATCTCTGTGGCTGCAGAGGAGCCAACTGGAGAACCAAATGTACTGGGAACGGGCTTTTGCAGATAACTAAGAGTGAATTCATGCCTAACATTTACTCCCTATAACATTCCCTTGATTTCCAATATTTATTAACTGAATTTGTCTCTGTAATACTTGATCAAACTTTCTATTTTCATTATATTTAGTTTTATTTAGTGTTACTTAGTTTAGCAATTGGTAAACTGGATTAAACAAGTAAGACCTTTTGCTGTGATTGTTAAATAACTGATTTCCACATTTTCAGACTGGATACAACTTAAGTACTCTATCCTGTGTCCCGAGTGGACTTCTAAAGATAGTCTGCAACAAGGTTTCCTTGAGAGCAAGCTTGCTACTAGAGAAAGGTAGTTAGTGTCAAAGCGTGAGAGTAGAGAAACACGTGTTCTAAAGCGTTTGTTTTCTGTGAGTTGGGGGACCAAGCGTCTGACCACATGTCATGGTTTTATAGCCCCTGGCACCTTTTTAAAAGCGTTAAGTGTTAACCCTGGTGTCCTGACCAGAACCCATCTTGATTAGATATAACTTGCCAATATTAACTTCCCTTGATGGATTTTTATTTCCTGTCCTAGGCTTTTAAACTGCAGCCATACTGCTTTTTTTTTTTTTTTAATGTAAGGTGAAAGAGTTGACTTTAGGATTCTTTACAGTTTATTTAGTTCTGATAGTCAGGGGTCTAAATGAGCCTTCTCCTCTTGAGAATGATTTGGGACTAATTCTCCCAGCTATACCAGGTCATATATCAAACCATACTAGAGAAAAACCTTTTCAGGATTAGGTTTTTATCACTTAGTGTTCAGATACAGAACTCTTAGTATTTCTTTACAAGTTGTGGCTGCTAATACTGAAAGTCACATGAATAAGAACAGGAGGGAAGCAGATGTAGTTTTTCAGAACTGATGAACTGCAGCGTGAAAAAGTAGCACTGAATAGTTAACCTGGCCTATAATATTCTTCCACATATAATTTTTCACTTTAATGTCAGTTAGATCCTATTCTGAGTGAAACATATCTCGTAGATCAGATCTAGTTTAGGATTGCTTTAATGCACATATTTAGCTTTAGGAATTCAACTATTTTTCTGGATTACATGTAGCTATTCCCTTTCAGAGTATCTCCAGTCTCAGCTTCTCTCAATGGTATGTGCTTCATCCTTCCCGTCAGAGTCCCATGGGCACTAACGGCCCTGATCAGCCTCCTCTGGGGACTCCAACCACAGCACACACCTCTCACCCATGGGACCAGGAGACCCATTCCAGTTCAGACTGGGGCCTTTCCTCCATGCCTGACTATGTTGTAGGAGTGCCTGTGTCCAGCCACTCACCCAACCTTTGATCTGTGGACTGATTTCTTGGCCTGACCTTGGCCCTGGCTCATCACTTCGGCCTGCCCAGCAATCACTGGGCTGTGTCTGACCCTGGTTGCCAGCACCGGGCCTGATCCTGATTTGTTGACTTGTGTTGCTGGCTAAACCTCAGGCCTGCCTATCATCATGAGCTTTCTTGGTGATCTAGACTTTTTGTTGAAGCTGGCTGCCATCTCTGCCCTGCTCGCTTTGCCACGTTCAGGTGCTGGGGAGGCCCGTGCCCTGACAGCCTCATTGCTGTGCTCAGCTCCTTACACCCTGTGCAGCAGCTGGTCCCACTGGTCCCTGCCAGCCAGTGCCTTTTAGCAAGGCAACCATTTCATCTGCTTGCAGAATTCATACCTGGGTCACCCAGTACCTTTAAATGTACTTTTTAATGACATGGTAGATAAATTTCAGTTTTAAAAATCCATTCACCATGGGCAAGAAGTGTAAGCACTAAAAGGAGCTGTAGACTTCCTGAGTCACTGCATTCACAATCCAGCAGTTGAAAACAGCCGTGTTTCATTCTGAGTGGTCCAGAGAAGATCTATTCTCTATTCTCTCGTAGACAGCAAACTGTATAACTTCCTCTAACATGCAGAAATATCCATCCAAGCTTTAGCATGAGACTAATTGCGTGGTGTCAGTTACATAGAGGAAAGCAGGCAGTATGAGAAAAGGCAAGCTTTTAAAGTCTGGCAAATTTAATCCTCATTCATCCAAAATTAAAATTAACTGCCCTTGGATCAGTACTACATTATCTGTAAAGGTTGTTTCTCTCTTTTCAGCTATTAAAAATCAAGACAGCTTTCCAGGGGTTGACTAATCTATGCATCCAGCTCTTTCATTTGGTTCTGTTTGGAAAACTGACTCTGGAAAGACTCAGAATTCTAAAGCCAAATTTATACTGGGTGAGTTCCACTGATGGAAGGAAATTTCCATTGGTGCAGATTTGACCTTGCTTTTGAACTGTCCCTTTATAAGTAGCTCTGTGTGTGCCAGCCCACTAGCAGGTTCACTGCTGAAAGATACCCCAGAAATGGTCTTTTCATATGATTACTTTTAACTATAAAAATCACTATCTTTTTTAGACACATAGACACAGGTAATGTTTTTGATAAATATTGCTTCCTACTTGCTCTGTCTGATGTTTACCTCATTGCTTTTTAAAAAAAAAAAACAACAAACTACATCTCCCCTTCTATGCCCTAAATTCATTATGTTTTATTTACTATCCTGGCAGAGAAGAACTTTCAAAAGGGTCAAAATAATTTCAGGATAACTGAAATACTACAACTTTTTTTTATTCCATCCAATGAAAGAGAAATATTTTAACTTAAAAATATTTGGTCAGGATGTACTGCTATACCCAAATAAATTCCCTGTGTTAGCCAACAGCTCTATAGAACAAAAGAAAGTTTGGAATGAATAAAAAGTTCAGTAGGAGTAGGTACTATCAGAACTTCTCTTTTACTTGAAAGGAACATGAAAAGCCTTTTGCAGTGTTCATATTAAACTCTTAGAGATGCTAGCTTCTCAGAAGAGTCCTGTTTGTAATCTAGGTATTCATCATCATTGACTCACAAGCAAAAAGACCCTTAGCATCACACTTTTAACCACCCATCTTTTGGGTTTTTTTTTTCTAAAGTATAATCAGGGATTTAACAGTCCCTGTTAAATTTAACAGAGTTAACAGCAGAGGTTCAGTCAAGCAGTGTCTTTGTCAGTGATTCTGTGACAGGTACTCCTACCCTTCCAATTCCAGCAGTTTACTCCGTGCCACAATCACTGCTCCCTCAGTTGTCACAAAGGGCACAGCCAGGCCAGAGATGGTGCCAGAGAACTGTGTGTAGGAATAAACACACATTATTCTGATTTCAAAAATGACTATTGAATCCCCATCTGACCTGAACCTCTTCTTCCTAGACATCTGGATGTGAAGTTCTACCTTTATTTCTTGCAGTTGACAAACTACTAACAGATAGGTAAAAACACTGTAACTGAACTTCTGATGTTCTGACTCAGAGAGTCCCTTTTAATAATTAAAGGCTTTTACATAATTTGAATGGAATAATGACATCTGCTTTGACGGTGTTGGTTGAGTGTTTTCATAGTAATTGCTCTTGAAAAAGGAAAAACAGTTGAAAATGCTACTTTAGGCTGAGTTCCAACGGGGATAATTACATGCTACCTCCCTTTAATCCCCCTCCGATGTTGCTCCTTACGTTCCTTAGCTGTTGTCTTTAAACTGTTGTTCACTGCTGCTCAGCAGAAGCCACTCTTCCTTTCAGCAATGGATTTGGTTCTTCACTGCCTGACACAGGCTTTTTATATCATTATGTTAATCAAGGAGTTTTAGAGCTTCAGAATTGCTCAAATTTGGTCTACATTCTTTCAGACAGATCACAACTGATCCAGAACAAATGCTACTCTAGCTCTTCACATATAGGATCACAGAATTTCACAAGTTAGAAAAGACCCATAAGGATCATTATGTAGCTGGTGGACTTGCTTTGGTTTTTAAGGTGAGAAGAGTAAACTCTTAAACATTTATTGAAGCAATCCAGATATTTTATTCATTAGCTGTGATGGCTTTATCTAAGCTGAAGACCTGTGAACCTGCTTTTTGCCTGAATGGGCTGTCCAAGAAGCAAGACAAACTGCTGCTGGCTCACCAGGGTCATTGAGCCAGGGCAGGTAATACGATGTGATCAGAGAACTGAGTTATTTTGCCCTCTCAAAACTATCAGCCCCTCTCTCATCCTTGCTTTATCTGGTCAACACATGAAATGGTATCTTCTTACCACTCTATTAACAAATGTACCTTGAAGAGTGGTCTAATAAACCCTAAGTAGCATTTTATAATAACTCTGCTTTTAAAAAGAAGAATTATTTTGGGTTTTTGATCCACAAGGAATGCAGGAAAAATGAAGCATCTTTCTTTGCTGTGATTTAGCCTCTCTATCAGTAAATTGTCCTCCAGAACAAACTATAATATCCTTGGTTCTGTGGCACCTCCCCTCTGTTTCATGGTTGAGATGAGAGCCTTGTAGCTATCTTGGAGTGGGAAAGGCTGTTTTGTTTCCTTTAGCCAAATCAGTAGCCTTGTTTTTAGAACAAAATGTCACTGATGGGAATAACAGTTCTTTTTGGTGAGAACTGAGCTGGTTCGCAGTGTAACAATTGTGATAAACGTCGCCTCTGAGGTTTGACTGAACCTAAACAACTTGGCATTTCCAAGCAATTAAAATGCAAGCCATGAAGATTAGACTGTATTTATAAAAAAGAAAAAAAGAGAAAAAAAGGCAAAACCTGAATGCTGATAACTAAATTACAATTGGGATAGGTCAGATTCACAGCATGAAACCTGGGCCAGAGTCCCACGTGAATCTCAAAGGGATGAGCTGGTGACAGATAATGTAGGAAAAAAGGGACACAATCTTCCTCTTTGAAATTTGGATCCCACTGCCGTGGCATGGGCTCGCCTCCTCCTCTATTCCAGAAAGCTTCACTGCTTTGCTATCTGCTTCTCTTCATTGAATATTTTGAAGTATTTAATTCCTTTGTAAATAGGCAGTAGGTTCACAAGGAAAAAACCAGCATCCTCAGTATTATGCCTTTTTACTGTCTTTTAAACCCTTCATTGAACTGGCTGACATCTGACAAGCTCGTGTAATTGTTTCACAAACTGTGGCTGATTGCTGGTTGTTGTGGCTGCGTCACAATAATCAATATTAGGAGGTTCTGCTTCATCTTCCTCTCTCTTTTCACTGTAATTTTGCTGGGATAAGGTTTCACGTAGATTGAAGTGTAAATATGTGGATATTGGTATAAATCATTCTTAGGTTCCAGTGACTTCCATGGAGCTACTCCAGTGTTTATGTTGGTTGAGGGATTGGTCTACAAAGGTTATAGACACTGAAGGATGCAGGAGAATAATCCCAGATTCACAGGGGCTGAGGAAAGAGAAAACTGGGCAGGAGCATGGGAGGTGTGGTATACTGTGTTCGAGTGTAGTTGACTGAAGAATCACATCTGGTACCATTGAGAAGGGAATTTAATATGCACAGAAATTATTACTGGAAGAAAAAGTTTAACCACATTAGTGGTCAGATTGGCAGACTGTGTAAGAAAATGGGAATTTTCCAGAGAATATGCTGTCAAAAGGGAGGAGAAGGTAGCGTGGGCTAGGAGACAAATCCAGTCCCTAATATAAATGCCAAAATAGAGAAACTCCTTGGAAAAAAAGACAAAGAACGTTACAAAAATGTAGTGCATGTAACAGAGAAAAGCATCAGTAGTAATGCTGTCAATCAAACGAGTGTGTGATGGCTGACTCAAGAGCTGTGAAGTTAGTGACATAATATAGTAGTAATAAAGCTGTTAGCAGTTATTGGTTTATTTGAGTTTGCTGTATTTTAATATGATAAATGTGTAATTTACTTCTGCTTTGCTCTTACTTAATTTAAGATGTTAACAAGCCATAACAGAAGTCATCCAGAGAATGCAAAATGAAATTTTTGTTAGCTCCAATCATGATGACTCATTTGTAAACAAGCATAAAAGTGTAGAGAAATAAATACAGAGCTTTAACTTCAATGGAGAGGTTCTTGGGGATTTATTCTATGACTGGTCTTGGTTTATGTAGGGATCTAACTTTTGATTTTCAGTCAGAAGTTTCTGAGAAGCATTTTAGCGAAAAACTAAAGCCAGGGGAGTTTCACTTTAAGCACTTACCTATATGTAAAGTATTATAATCTTCATTACAAAACACGGAGCTTCCCAGACATTGTTAATGAGCGTTGTACATCCAGGAAAAAAAACAGTCAGTTTGGCTTTTAACTCATAGAGAGGTTCATGTGTTTGAAATCTGGGTAGGTTTCCCTATTCAGACCAAAATTGGCATGTACACACCAGCATTCACATGTGTCTGCCCACATACCCATCCGTCTAAAATAATGAACTGAAAATTTGCAGCCTTCCAGAGATTTTGTGAGGGCAATTTGGATATGCAGAGCTGGTCAAATGAACTGACTTTTTTTTTAAATAAAGAAAATTATCAATACAGAATATACTTTTGTTGCAAGCAGCTTTACTTTTCAATGAAAAAAAAATTGCAATAGCCTATTCTGATTTTTTCTAAAGCAAATAACATTATTTTTAGTTTGAAATTTCTGTTGTAGCTAATAATTCAATTAAAATTATTTAAAATCTGCACAGAATCACTCAAATTTCTATCCCAATTTCATGGGGGGAGAATATCTGAAATCTGAAGCACAGTCATATGACAAAACACAGTTTTCCACCTACCTTTGGTGTCCATTTGGAAATTATTAAATGTGTGAAGTGTTGCCCTGATTGGCCACACAGGAAGACTTTCACAAATATTTCTTTCATTTCAGTGTTATGGGAGATGAGTCACTTAAATGTGAGCCTTAATAAATATCATCATATCCACGATACTCAGTAAATATCACTATAGTGAGTTCAAATGCACTTCCAGTAACATACCTGAAAACAAAATTAAGATTCCAGAAATAATGTTTACAGATTGCTCCTTTATATGATCAACTTCAGAACAGAAGCCTTCTTATCCACAGCCAATATATTTTATCTTCCACATAAAAATCAGTCTTCAGACTGGTCCAGCCATCAGAACACAGCAAACACACTGTGCCTAGTGCTGGACTAAAGAGAAAAGGAACTAGATTGATTGATTGCATCTTTTGCTCCCACAAATTAACTATGTGACAATCATGAACCTTTATTTCATTAATCCTGATGTTTTACCCTTCTTGTTATGTATGGCTAGTGAGGAACTCATACCCTTTGAATAGTAACAAGCAGATAAGCATAAGTAGAAAATTCAGTTACTGCAACAGTTCTCAGCAGGAAAATGCCTAAAAAAATTAAAGCTAATTTCCAATATTTTTTCAGTGCTTTTTGATAAATAGAGGAACTCCATGAATAATGCCAAGTAATAACGATAATTTTTTTTAATTGTATTAGAAATTTTTTCTCTTTTATGTAATTTGACCTATATCTATAGAGACCTATATGAGAAACCCTTAGCTTGTATAGGGTATGAGCTACTTGCACATATATAATCTGTTCATATACAATCTGCACAGTGTGGCCCCAGTCCAAGAGTACTCTAGAATTTTGCCTTTGGCTTCTTTAAGATGATTTCAGGGTACCTCTACTGATTTAAATCATCTACAGGCTCATTTATTGCAAGCTTTATAAAATATTTAGCTTTGGTAGCACTCAGAGCTACAAATTCCAGAAAGCATTGCTCTAATCCTGTAAATATAAACATAAAACTGGGTGCCTGGTCTTTCAAGAAACTTTCTTGTTGAGTCACTATGAAAGTTGGATGTGCCTGGAATGCAAGAATTGGCCAATTTTGTTCCATGCCCTCATTTTTCAAGCACGAATAGTCCTTTTGGTTGCATAATTTAGGATATGTTAAACCCCATTCTGAGCACACGCCAAGAAGCAGCATTGTGCTATTGATACACCACGAGAAATTGTATTAATCCTGGGACCCTTTTGGCAGAGTCATCCTACCTGAAAGACTTGCTGCCTTCAGTATCATTTGAGCCACTGACTCAAGAATTGAAAGTAATGCCCAGAAAAAGGGACTTAATATTAACAGGGTGAGTTTGGGAAGGTATAGTTAGTCATTGGGGTTTTCTGGGGTTTGTTTTTTAATCTTACGGTATTTTAATAAAATATGAAATACGGAAACCAACCCAAGTCTTAGGTGAGTTTTTGAGACCTCTTGGGTAGTTTATTTCAGATCAGATAAAGCTTCGTATGGAGGTGTATCTGTTTGTCTAAGATCAGTTACCCACAAATTCCAGTATTTTTCTGGCAGTTTTATTCCCTTATTATTACTCTTCTTTTAAAAATCGATTCCATAGTTACTGAAGAGCTGGAGGAGCACTGGCGTTGTAGGGCCAGCACACCACCAGCATAGGGGCTGGGCTACCTCAGATATACTATTCCAGTAACTGTTATTGTTGCTCCTGAATGCTAGTACTGGGAGAACCGGAGATCCAGTGTGCCAACACATTTTGAAAATCTGGAGGCAGCAATTTTCTGCTGAAATACTAATGTTGGTGGAGAGACATTGACTAACAGAGACAGATGGAGAAGTAGAATGTGTAAAAGCTACAAGAGTAACTATTTAGAGAAGATGACAGCTATAAATATAACACATTGAAAATTAATTTACAATGTTCAGCCTGTCTGTCCCACTTTTCTGTCTGGGACCTATGTTAACATTATACACTTAAGACATTATATCGTTATTCTTATTTTAGTGCATTTCATGCCTGTAGATTTAATATAAACAGAGGTGCTGACAGGAGCTTCAGTTTAAACAGGTTTAAATGTGAATTTGACTTTATGATTTTCATCAGGGAAAAAGACTAAACAGTTTAAGTTGATTAAATTTTCTTAAAGCTGCAGCTAAATATAATGAAAGCCATTTGTGCATTTTTTTGGTAGGAAAATTGAGTGTCTCGATGTTAGTGACTGACAGCTTCATGCAATGAATTCTTTTCTTGTGAAACAGAGTCAAAACAGTTTCCATTTTTCATAAACTTCTGCAAGGTAGTTTCAATTTTCTGATTTTCAGAGGAAGCAGAGCTTTCCCGTTTAAGTGTTAGCTTATTAGACCAAACTATATATGTCAAATTACTAAAAATACAGATCATGCAAGATAGTCCTTAAATATTATGTTTTCTTGTACTATGGACATCACGATGATCAATTTTTTCTTCCTTTTTTAAAATTAAATTTCTCCTTTTTATTGTTATTTATGAAGTGTTCTAATTAGGTGAAGCCTAGAGCTTTGATTTAGTCTGAATACCTCTTTAAGCCTGGACCTGGTTCCAGGCCTGCTCACTCACATGGAAAAAAGTTGTGTTGTGAGCTCAGAAATAGAGATGTACGTCAGCCGCTGGCTAAAGCTGATGTGTGTTTACTGGAGGTTATACTCTCCCATGAGAAATGGAAGGTCCTGAGAGCTTTGATTAGAAAGGAAAAACCTTGTCTCTGATGTGTTGAGGTGAGTCTTGGAAAACCTTTTGTGAAATTTCCAAGTATGTTGGGTCAGTTTTTCTTAAGCGCGGTACTTCAGACAGTTTATATTGTGTTGCTTGTGGCTAGTGCTCATCCATGTATATTTTGTAGGCAGAGCAGATTATTAAACAGCAGCTCTTTTCTCTTTTTAATCATTACTTAAATTTATTCCTTCCCCTGGGAAGGATAAGTGCCACTTGGACAGTCTGAGAGATCCTAGGCTGCACCCACACACAAGTCAGTTTTCCTAGAAATGGAAATCAAGGAAAGCTTCAGCTTTCTTTTTTTTCAGGAAGTGATTAATCCTCTTCCTGCTCTTGTAAATTACGGAAATATGCTTGCTCAAAAACTTGATCCTTTCTGACATGTTCTTAGGAATTATTTAATATTCCTGGCTCCAGTGTGCCATTCCACAGGACAGGAACTCCGAGACAAATGCTGTGTGTTGTTGCAAGACTTTTTTTTAAGATGCCTGAAAAATCAGATTGGCCATCATGGACCGTGTCACTTTTCAGTGCACATTGTTAAAGGTTTTGTTGCAAGTTTGTTTGACGTCTTTTGCCCTGTTGGTGTTAAAAGTCATGCAAGTCCACTGATATTAACTTTGAAAAATAACTTTCCATAATAAATCAGTCTAAATTATGATCCTGGTTATTTTTTCTACATTGTAAGTGATAACTTGGATAACTGGTGGGTTTGAACACTTGGCCACTGATTCCCTCTGACATCATGAGAAATCACATCACTGCTCTGTGCCTCAGTTTCCCTTCACCTCTCCATGTACCAAATCTTGTGTTTAAAGCAAATTTAGAAACATAGGAATAAAAGAGCAAAATTGGTTTGCATTGAGTGTATACATAGCAGTGAAAATTAATTTTCTAAAGTTAGAGTTACATAGAAAATATGAGAGATCCTCAGGTCCTGTGTGTCAACCTTAGTTCTGTTAGTGGCCAAGAGTCTGTATTTAGGTGAACACTGAAAAGCCTTTCAGGTGTGTTTTCAGATTTTCTCCTGAACATCACAACCTGCGTTCCAGCTACTACATTAAACAATAGAATCTCAGCTCTTTTTTTCATCAGCTTAAAAACTTATGATTAGCTCTGTCATTCTCTCTGACATTTTAGGGCATATTTTTGGCACCAGTTCCTTCACTTCTTGGGACATTTTTTGAGCATAAAATAAGACTATAGCAGCTTCCATACTTGCCAGGCCTGCCATAGGAAATATCCTTGGGGATAAATATCTCAGTATTTGGAAACATATCCCTCTTGTGTCACTAGATTGCAAGTTTCCAAGGATATCTTTGGATAGCTCCACTATTAGATTTATTCAGAAAGTCAGAGAGGTCAGTGAGTGCATGGGAAAGAGGATCAGTAGAAGCAGTAAAGGCAACCATATGTAATGATTCTTTCCAGTAGGAGATTTCATCCTAATGAAAATGACTCTGGAACCTATGTTTGGACTGCTGCCTTAAAACTCTTCCAGGTATTAGAATCAACAGAGCTTTTTGATCTCACTCTGTATGTGATTCAAAGTCCACCCTTTTTTACTGCAATTGTTGCATTTGATAGAGTGGCTTGAAAGAGAGATTCTCCTGCAGGCATCCACTCCAGAGCTGTTCCACATACTCAGCTACAGTGGTGGGGAGCAGACCAGTGCAGGGCTGTGTGTGGATGGGAAGTCCTGCCCTGCCTGCTCCAGAGTCGCCATGAAACTTATCCTCACATAGCATGAGACGCTGTCTTCTGTGCACTAGTATGATACAATCATAACGTGCTTTCTGTTGGAGAAGGGAGATGCTAAAGACATGAATTGAATCAAGGCTTATTGTTTAATAATGGGATTCATTTATACATTTGGTTATTACTGGAGACAGTGTGAAAAACCTGGCAAAGTACCTTCAGGGGTAAGTGGATTTTGTCTTGCATAAAATGACCATCTTTGTGTCAGCTATCAAAACTGTGAAAGCATGCTTGGAGACCCACCAAATACAACATTGCTATTAACTTCCTCTTAACTCAGCCATAATTGCCTCATGAACTGGAATGTACAACGCAAATTGGCTTACTTAGGGAACAAAAATCTTCTGTTCTTGCTGTGGAGAATAAAGTAATAAGTAGTAAATAGAAGAAAGCTTTTTAATTATAAGGAAGCTCCTCTTTCAGTGAAGACTTTCCAGTGGGAAGTTATTGATGCAGGTTTTAGAAAAGAGAGATCGGTAGTGGCCTGTGACAAGGCATTAAAAAAATACTTGCTTGAATCCAATCCACCCACTCATTTGTAAAACATGCAGTTAACTAGATCTTGAACAAAAGGCAATAAACAGCTGGACACTTAACAATTAGCAATAAACTTGGTCATGAATACTTTTTTCCCCTCGTGTGCAGAATTATTTTTATTGCGAAAGAGAATCTTTCTGAGTGGAGGTTTTAATGTCTGTTTTAAAAATGCATTCAGAGGAACACGCTATTAAAAGCTGCTTTGGGTTGCATGTTTGTATCTGCAGTACCTGCCCTGGTGAGCAAAGACCACACAGATCTCTTTGGGATAAGGAGACACTCTCTCTAGATGTTTTTTCTTCTTTTGAATTATATTATAGGTCTTATTTCTAAGCCTGTGCTATCCCTGGGGTAAGAAAGGTGTATCTTCTGCCTAAGCCAGGCCAGGTATAAAATCCAGTATAAAATTTTAGGAATCCCAAAGTTTACATCTGTGTTTTCCTTACAGTCAGTGGCAAGAAACAGAGAGAGCAGCTCAACTGTTTCACGTGTCTACCTTAGGGTGAGAGGAGTTGTGGCCTAAAATGGTCTGACTATACTTGCTTTGTTTCCAAGCATTTTCTTTCTGAGAAGTAACCTAGGGATGTTTGTGGAGGAAGGGTATTTTTGGTGTGTTTTAAAGAAATAAAAAAATGAAGAGGAAACTGGGAAAACCCCTGCATCTGATACAGAAACTTATCTCAGTGTGTGGTTATAGAGCACTGAATGCTGCACAGGTATGCAAGTGTGATAATAAAATTATCTAGACAGCAAAAGTGTGAAAAACAGTATAACTGAACTTTAAGACCTTTCATTACAACAGGACCATGAGTCCATACCAGTATTCCAACAAATGTGGGAGGCAGCAATGAAAACCATTTAATAAAAATATTCCTATTTAGCATCAGAGACATAGTTTGTCAAAAACTTCAGGCAAGAAACCTTATGAAAACTACAAGCTCATATACAGACATGTGATGCTGGTAACTACGGAGTTTATTTTATAAGCATTCACTTAACCACTGCACAACAAAAATTTAACACTTCACTATTGCTATTCTCACATTTCATAACAGTGCACAGAGAATTCCAGTTTGATGTTCTCCAAAATTTGTGTGATGTCTATATTTAAAGGAATATATCATGCACTGTTCTGCTGGCATGAAGTAAATTGTCCCTTTCATGTTTATTGGACTCAAACAACCTTTTTGAAAAGGCTCCCACACTGAGGCTCGTGCTGCAGGGGCTGTGTCAGGAAATATGCTGTTACTTCTTGGCTTGAGAAAACTAGGAAAATATGTGCATTTCTGGATCCACTTTTTCCCACCAGCCTTCTTTGGTCTGAGGTTTCCTAATGTCCTTTTAAAGTGAGAAAACAAGCATTTTGTTATCCCTTCTTACTGAGTTAATGATGCCCGTGTACACCTCAACTTCCCCATCTTCATGAGGTGTAGTGAAGATTAGGGATCTTTCTCTCATCCACAGGATAATATTAATGTGGAATTTCCAGAGAGGAGTTTAGACTCTTTTCTTCTACTTAGGCCTCCCATGCCTTCTCTATCACAATCAAAAGTTTAAATTCTCAGACTTGTGGCTATCTCTGATCAGATAGACTCAAGTTTGCTGCTTACCGAGTCTTCTTAAAAGTTGGCCCTTTTCTAGGGATCATTTTCCAAATAAACTACTTAGATTTCAATCATGAACTTTGATTCAGCCAAAGACAACTAGCTGCTCCTCAACAGTTCCATCTTAACTGAACTACATTTCACAGCACTGTTGGGAGCCAATGGTTAAAGTCACTTTCCATCCATACAGACAACCACAAGTGGTCTGAAGACTTAGAGGATCTTCATAAATGTGATTTATGCAACATGTAATGAGTTTTTTTGCTCTGGCTCACTGGTTATTTAAGTGACTATTGAAACGGTAGCCAGGTATTTTTAATCAAATACACTCACTGATATTTCTTTCAATAATGATACAAATCATTATAGCAGAGTTTATTTTAATAATTGCAAAAAATTTTAAGCATGTCTGACATAACCTAAGTTCTATACAACTGAACTTATTGTTTACTAATTAAACTGAACAAATAGAGGATATAAGCACCCTTTTCATCCTATTCTTCTCTGCTTCCTGACTGTGCTTTCTGGAATTCCATCCCCAAACAAACACACATCAACAGTTTACTAAATATATGAAGAGCTTCTAATGGTGTGTGCGCTTAATTTTACTCACAGGAGCAATTCTGTTGAAGATTCATTTAGATACATGAGCCTAAATTCAGAGAAAGAGAGCCTTTTATGCTTCTATTAAATTTCCTAAGGATGGCTCTTCTGTCACTGGAAATGCAGATCCTAGGGTCTTTTGATATGTCAATTTGTGGAAATATCTCCTCCTTAAATATGACTGACCTGAAAACTAATTCAGCAATATTATAAATATTGTCTGCCTCAGTAAAATAATGTATAGGGTAAATATAGTAAATAATTATGACTTTCATCAGGTCTGTAGGAGCTGAAATGAGTGTCAGCATCTCCTAAATGGAGAAGAGATCTGTGGTTTCATTTTTATATTGGCTTCTGCTTACAACATTCTTAGATTATACATAAAGCTTAAATGAAAATGGTATGGGAGGAGATTATCAGAGAACCTGGAGACTGTCAACCACAAGTGAAGAACTTCACAGACTGAAAGTGGAAGTGCAATTCAGTATGTGTGAGTACACCTGCTTATGGCCCATAGGTCCTGCCGAATACAATGGGCTTCTTTGTAGGTCAATCCTTTTTCAAGATCAAAGCTTGAAATGTTCGTATTCGTTCTATGAAATAATACACGAAAATGCTTTCTTACCAGTGTGGAATGCAGCCTAGCACAGCCTTTGATGAACAGCAGAAGGTTGTTCAACACCAAAGAGCTTCTAGCGTAACATCTTATGCCTACATAAGCAAACAATTTGTCAAGCAGGAAAGAATAATTTTGGTTCTGTGCCATCTGCCTGTTTGAAAGCTTGTCCCACTTGCAGCACAAGTGGCTTAATTCTGCACTTAACAGGACAGGAGATATTGTTGCCAAAATTTGCTATCTCAGTTGCCACATTATTTGTTTTTATGACCATAGTTCTGCAATGAGGTTTTGCAGCTTTAGACTCCCCCCAGAAAAATACAAATACAGGCAGCCACAATAGAGGAGGCCCAAGAAATCTGAAAAGACTAAGGCAAAGCTGTTCTCATTTGTATGTTCTTGTTCTGAAAATGTGTGTGTGTTTCTTCAAATATGAAATACCAGCGAGGAAGGATGTGTGGGAATTAATCAATGGGTGTTCAGAGAGAAGCATAGAGAGAGGCTGAAGAAGGGCAGAGACAGGCTTCAT
Organism: Brachypteracias leptosomus; assembly: GCA_013401335.1. Taxonomy (NCBI): domain Eukaryota; kingdom Metazoa; phylum Chordata; class Aves; order Coraciiformes; family Brachypteraciidae; genus Brachypteracias; species Brachypteracias leptosomus. The sequence goes on along the minus strand of VYZX01028898.1, from coordinate 48,104 downwards.
TGAAGTCAATACAAAAGCCTCTCATTTATTAATTATTTTTATGACCAAAGCATTCATGATCCATTGATCAGGTTCACTGTGAGTAAAGCATTCTACAAACAGAGAAAAAGATGGTCCTGGTCAGAGAGGGCTTGCAGTTAAAGTGTTAAAGAAACATTAACAGAATGGTTCGAGATCTGTGAGAACATGAGTGAGACATTGTGGGTCAATATGCTTAGAAAATATGTTTCAAGGTCTAATGAGCAGATGAGGTAGTGTGGTGTGCTCAGCAGACCTGGTTTGAGTATTTCCCAAAAATGTTGAACTAAAAGAGTATAGGACTTGTTAAACTGCACACCTTCACAGGCCGGAAATACCCAGCATTGTGGAACTCGAATTAAAATCCTGGGAATTTACCATGCTGAAATTAAGCCCTCTTCAGTTCAGCACTGGCATGGATGTAACCATTGCGAAACAAATTTGACTGCATATTTGGGATATCTCGAGGCAATTGTGATCGGATTACTCTTTGTTGCACGTTGGCTTTCTGGACTAAAGAGCTAATCTTCAACTATCTGCCTGCCAGGACTCAGCCATTTGGATTGGCATTGAAGCTACAGCAGATACATTCATCATTTTCTCCAGCATCTTGTTTATTTGTTTCCATTCTGCCAGGGCTGAGTAAGAGGTTTTGGCAGGAAGGTTCTGTGTTTGGCTAAACCCCACCTTCTACCCTGCCATGTATTCATGCTGCATATAACATACATGCAACAGTCTGCATAAATGCTTTAAACTGGATCAAGCAGAAGAGGTTTAGTGCTTCTGGTAATAAAAGTCTTCACAGTGAGTCAAATTTTTCAGAGTTCAGCATTCAGCAGTTCCCAGTGAAATGGTGAGAGCCATGGCCCAGCCTGCATGTAGATCTTAGTCCTTACGTGGTCTGTGACAAAGGACTTGAGCTTTCTCCAGCCACGAGTCTAAGCAATGAGCTTTTGCAAATTTAGGTATATTTTCCAGATATTTTATTGTCTCCTTCTGTCCTTCTCCAAAAAGTGGAGAGTGAGTGATTCTGCCAGTCATTGAAAAATGGTGTTAAGTTTCTGAAGTGCTGCTTGCTTCTTGGCACATTTTCCAAAGGGAGTGATCCTCTTTTTTTGAATGATGCTGGTACTGTGGTGGTGTTCTGAGAGGAAAGTGTGACTACTCAATAGTATGAGTATGGGTGGTATGTAGTGGTATTTCTCATGCTTTGTGATGACTTCATCATGAAACAAAATTCCTCTTCCATGGCCACTGCAAGGAGTACTTGCAGAGGAGGAGGGGGAAAGTGACCAGGTGAGCTGCCTCAGGCTGTGCCATTTATCTGGAGCTGAGCTGGGATCAAGACCTGCTCTTGCCCAGCTCTCCATACACATCTGCTCCATTGTCTATGCCTGAGTGTGGCTCTGACAAGAAAGGCTTGATGGAGACAATATGAAAGGCTGGACTTGATGATCTCAGAGCCTCAATAATTCTGTGATTCAAACATTTTATGAGAAGCACACACTTTCTCACCCAGCTCAAATGCTTTTGAAACAACTGATGTAAACTGCAGAGATGTCTTTTACAGGTGTGATCTGAATTAATATAAACTATTCCTGAGGTCCCATTCTTGCCATTCATTACCATTTTGACGTACACGGTAGATGTGGAGAGGGTGTTGAGGAGTGTCTGAGGCTTTTTTCGGGGTTTTCCATCAGAAATCAGAGTTTTTGTTAAACTAATGGATTGGAGTGGAGAAGAAGCTAATGGCAAGGAAGTTTTGTTGCAGTTGTTGCAACCTAGATGTTGAAGTTTCAGTAAACTGGGCACAGATCTCTACAAAGAAGAGCCTATATGTGCTGCTGTCTAGGGTCTTTTCTCCTTTTAACTGCTATTTTGGTTTTCTCCAAATTAATATTTTGGATCAGAGTTTTACTCAGTTTCCTCTGAGTGTTCATCTGCTGCAGGACTGCACCAAAGGCCCAAATTTGTGGGTTTTACTTCAGTGAAAGTTCCATTCAGAAGGAATATGAATATTATTATTTTTCCAGACTAATATTTTATACTATTTCTACTATTTTACTTCTTTTTAGCACGTAGCCCATTGAAAGTACCCTGTGGCCATGTTTATGACATGAAGCAGAACAAGTAGATTTGGTTGTGTATTTTGTAACTGAAGCTAGACCAATTTCTACCTTGTTGCTTATGGAGTAACATGATGTCTAATTTGACTAATTTAATTTTGACCATTAAAAAAACAACTGTGGGGAAAATGCAGTAATTGACAAAACATAAATGATTATTTCCCTGAAGCCAAAGTGTCACTATGTAAAAATTAAGTTATTCTTTGATTAGAGATTCCAGGATTAGGTTTCTCTCTTTTTTTTTCTTCTGTATTTGTTTTTCGGTGGTTTTTGTTCTTTATAAATTGGGAGGAATCTGTCTAAGGAAATATATTTAAATTCTTACTCCACAAATACAAGCAAAAATTGTCTGTTTCATTAGAAATAAAATAGGAGGCTTCTTAAAGTCTTTTTCTTAAACTTATTTTTATTCAGAATTTATTATCCAGACAGCTATTTCTGATCAAGATACAGCCAGGCAAGAAAAGAAAAAATTATTATAAATCCTCTCTTTTGCAGTGGACAAAACAAGTAGAAAATTTTCCTTAAAGACATTTTCTTTGTTTTTATTCTCTACTGACTCTACAGCATATCTGTTTTTAAACAATTAACAGAGAGTACCAAAGCCTCCCTCTTCAAAATCAAAATATTCCTGTCTAAACCAAACATGTATGACTTCTGTTATGAAGCCTCCAGTTCTTAAAACATAATCAACAAGAAATATTTACCTTGAGTCCTGGAATAGGAGATAAAGAACTGTGCCACTGAGTTCTTCCCAACTTTCCCAAGAAATCTTGACTTTTACTTTTAAGCATTTGTATTTTAAGCGTATTTTTTAGCCTGAGTTACTGTGGGTATCAGTAGGGCGAGTTTGAAGTGTACATATCCTACATACTCAATGGGAGACAAGTCATTGCATGTCAGTGTCACAATTTCTATTCAAATAAAGGCATGTTTATGGGAATGGAGAGACCTTGGCCCGTTCCCATTCCTGTTGCTGGGTGACCTTGGGCAAGTCACAGGCTCGGGGCTTCCGCTCGGCTCCTCTGTGCACTGCTGGTTCCGAGCACCCTTCAGTCCCAGACACTCATACAAGGCCAGATTATTCTTTGAGGGTGTTCTGGAAGTTACTTTTCTATTCCCCTTCGCCTCGATACTCCTGCTCTCCCCTTCTAGATTTAGCAGGTCAAACCAAGCCATGTGACTTGTCTAAAGACACACAGTTGGAGGGTCTAACACCTATGGGGCATTGCTGTGCAAGAGAGAAACAGAATCTAAATAATCACAGTCAAAAATTGAGTTGAAATGCCATGTATGAGATGGACATGGAGGGAAGAGAGCAACAAATTTTGAAAGATGCCAATGCTCATTAAGTGCCTACTTTTTCTTCATAGTCACTATATTGTATTTCAAGGAGAATTGGTAAAAGTTCCCGTGGCAGACAAGGCCGCAGTCTGGTCCTCCTGCTCTTTCTGTGCTACATTCTTCGCCAGTAGACCTTTTTTTTCTGATGTAGGTGTGCATGTCTGGATGTGGAAAGCTGCAATAAGGAACGAATATACACCAGAAGAAAAGGCAGAGGCTGCAACTTTTATTGTACTTCAGGCTGCAGTAGAAGATGCTGAATTAAATTTTCAGGCAGCCTGACAGTTGGATTGAGTTTCATTTTACCAGATGGCCCTTCTGAATAAATGCTTGTTCCTCTATCTTGAAAAGGAGTAATTGAGTTTCATCCTTTATAAATAACAGGTACATTAAGTATTTAGGGTTTCAGAGAGTTTATTTTTACAAAAAGTTCAAGGTGGACAGCTGAGCAGAGGCTTAGAAGATGGTATGGCTCTCTTTGTAATCTTTCTACAGCTCTGATTTGTGGTGATGAATGTTCCTCCTGTTCTCAGGAGCAGTACGCAGGGTTCACACTGCTGAGAGGGGACAGGGGTTTGTGCCATGGGGCTGCTCAGGACAAACCCCTCCCAAGGAGGAGAGGGGGCTTCTGCATTTGAAAGAGGGGCAAACAACAGTAGAATAGGATGAATTTCAGAGCTGGAAAGACTGAGCTTCAGCTTCTGCTTTTTGGTTTCTGTCACTAATAACTTCTTGTCTAACTTCAGCCATGACTTAATATGTGTAGCTCAGTCACACGTCTCCAAAACGAAGCTGCTATACAGAAGAGTTGAAAATTAATCTGTTCATGGAAAAGTTGATGCTTACAAAAAACCTAAGAGGTTAATACAGAGAGGAGTAGCTCTAATGAGAAAAATGGTTGTGAATTTTGTATTTTCTCCCATTGATGATATTAGTGGGGCATAACCACAGAGCTCACTATCATGAAAATCATTCAAAAGAATTCTTATTCACATGTTTGTTATATACTGCATCAGTACATCTTTGTTATTACATAATAGTTAGAAAAGACTGGATGTATAAACTAAAATTCATTATTCTCATATGAAACTCATCTATATAAGCATTTAAATGAAAGTCAAACATACATATGTCCATTCAAAATTTCTAATATTCATTTGACACTCTCTGTGTATACATCAGCTGCATCCTAGCCACGTTCCTGTCACCACAGTACTGGAGCCCCTGTCACAACCAGCAACACAAGCCTCTAGTGAGGGTTTTTGTCCTGCATCATTGTGGGATGTGTTCTGTAACTGAGTTACAACTGAATTCTGACTAACATTCATGATTTGGGCTGATTTTTATAGTCAGTTGTGTTGGCAACTGAAGAAATATATGAGTCCTATTCCCAAATTTGCACTGAGGACTTCCCTTTTTTGATGTTTTACAGCAAAGAGCACCCATAACAGTCATGTTTTATTCTGTCAAATGTAACAAAAGTCTGTGATGTTTCTCTCTGATGTAGTTTCTTTCAGTTGTAGACACACTTTGTGACATACAATGTTCACCTGGGATCCTCCTGCCTCCCTGTGCAGAAAGCAGAATCAGTTCAGACCTTTTTCTAACAGCTCATATTAAAGGACCCCTCCTTCTGTGAGCACTCAAAATGTCTGTCCCTTGAACATGATCTACTTATTTAGCTCATGGTGGCACTCAAATCTGAAAATGTTTTACGTTGAAAAAAATAGGAAAATAATTCTTTAAAGTAATATATTAAATTGAGCTACAGCTTTAAAATGAAACTGCTCCCCCCAAATAGCCAAAAAAGGAACTTAAAAACTTTGCTCATTGCAATAAAATGTAATGATCTCTTAGATCTTGCAGTAAACTGATATTATTTTAACTTTTTTTCATCTGACACACTTTCACAAGAACCTATTCTCTCAGCATAGCCCCCTGACATAGAGCTAATTTAGTGAAGATTTGGGAGTATGATGCAATATCAGCTGCGTTTGCATAACTCATCACTGTTTTCATTTGAAATCTCTCGTTAAGACTCATGTTACTGTTTGGAAACTTACTCAGTTCTCTCCTCTGCAATGACAGTGCTGATTTGGTAAACTTCTAAGTATATTAAATATGCTGGGAATAAAAAGGAAGCTTAAGGTCATACTAGATATTAAATTATAGTGTTATTCATATCAAAATGAAGATTTCAGGCAGGGATACTAATTGAAAATTCCAGGTTTACAAGCAAACAAATGATTTTTGTACACAAACAAATAAGAACTTACAGTGTCCGCATTGTTTTCTTGTTATGTAATTTGTTCCAAGTATTCATTTTTCCTGAATCCTTTCTCAATTTTTTGGAACTAAAATCCAAGCAGTTCATTTAAATGTCATTAAACACCACCTAGAAAGTGTTTGATTCTCATTTCAGTGTTTAAAAATGCGTATGTTCTACAATATCAGAGAAAAGCCTGAAAAAAACTCATTGGCAGAAAGAAAATTAATATTTAGCATAACAAGTGTTTTATTTTATAAAGTGCACACACCTAGTATTTCTGCATTGCCTGCAACCAGTTTTGTCGTTGAATTTGCTCCCATACATTATTATATTAAATTTTATTGTAGTTGAAGCGCAAACCATCCACTTGTTTTCCATTAAAGCTATTGTACAGAAAAATGTGAAGTAAATTAAATCATCCTTTTATGCTTTCTCCTTAACTCTGTTCAGTAAGTCATTTTAAAATCAGTAAAAACCTGCAACTCAACAAACATTTTTCAAAGTGCTATTTATATGCTTGAAAGATATTTTCTTATCATTTACAGTAGTTGAAATGATACAGTTACACTTAAAACATTTTTTGAAGGTCCCACAGAATTCCATATGAAGCATTAATCAGATCTGTCAATGTTAGATATTGACTTCATAAAATCCCACTAATGAAAACTGAAAACACGATGGTTACCTTGTACTTGTTCTCCTTATGCATTAAAAAATTCTTAAATGACCATGTATCAGAGTAAAAAAAAAAAAAAACACCCCAGCATATGCAATTAAGAATTTAATTTAGATACCAGAGTTGCTGACTGCTCAAGCTGAGTCAGTACAGTTTGTATTAATTGGAATTCAGCAACGTCTAGGGCAAATGTTAAGTTGAAATAGACAGCATTTTAAATCTGTTTTGCCATTCAGATGCATATAATCCAGTGAATTCTGACAAACCTGGGCCTTGCAGACCTTCCAGATTCAGCCCAGAGTTCGACCAGTCAGGTTAAATTTCCTGACCCACTTCTGCTGCTCTGATTGTGACCATTGCTCTGAAAAAAAAAAAAAAAGAAAAAGAAAAAGAAAAAAACCCACATACACCCACACACGGACTTCCAAAAGGATCATCGTGGATGTTATATTTCTTTAGTGAAAATTCTTATTCAACCAGTTAAAAAAATTCATTAACAAAAAAAAACTTGAAGCAAGTGTTTATCATTAAAAAAAAGTGTTTTTTAGAATGAAAACGACCTTCAGTAACAGTATTGAATCTTGTTCACATTGGAATAGATTTGATGGGTTTCTTCTTTTGCTTTGGCTTTGTTCTTCATGTGAAGGAAGAGAACAGCAGAGGTAAAACCTCTGAGAGCAGAGAAGCTGTAGAAACGGCTGTGGGGAAGGGAAGCGGGTGTGAGGACGAGCACTCGTGTTGTGGGTGACCCATGGAAGGACCCTGTGGGTGCTTGTGCTGGGATACCCACCTGAGGGTCCTTCCAAACACCCTGTTGTCTCAGCACTGCCATGGCAGAGGGGTCCAGATCCCTTTCTTCAGTAGGTTCTGCAGGATAGTCGCCCAGCCCAAACAGAAACACAAATCTACTTTATATTTTCCAGGGGAAAAACAAGCTAATCTCCTATGAGATTTCCTTATTTCTTCACTTGACTGTTTCTAGATACGTGTCCTGTACACAGGCAATACCTTTGTTGTGAACATCTGTTGTGCGATTAAAATAAGATCTTAATTTCTGGTATGCTATTGATGTTCAAAAAATGTAGGATAGAAAGCATTATTAGCTATCTGCTGGTTGACAAGGGGGCAGGATTAGGTTTCTTTAAGGGAATTACACTTTTGATGACCCCGCTACATATAAAACATGTTAGCTAATGGGGGTGCAGAGGGGGCAGATTTAAGTGTTTGATCAGGAAATCCTGCATGAGCATATTGGATGGAAATTTGATTAGTAACCTTAGTGACAAGGGGATCAGATCCACTCTCTCCATACAATCAGATCTGGCAGTACATGCTTTTTTGTCTCTTTGAAGGAAGGGAACATTTGTACAGAATCAAGGCAGCGTATTGGATAATTTAAAAAGCTGTTACATATTGAAACCTGGAAAATCACCTTTTTTGTTTTATTTTGGAAATGTGCTTTTTCTTAAAAAAAAAAAAAAAGAGAAAAAGAAAAGAAGGAGGCTTTTAGCATTCCCAAGAAATATTTTCTAAGAAATAGGCTTATTCCAAAAGTAGTTGTATTTTACCTCCGTGTTGTAAGGAACATTGGAAACAGAACAGAATGAGAAAAATAATAGTTTTATCTATATTTACCTAATATTGTGCAGCTGTATCATTATGCTTTTATACTGCATTATAGCTGTTGAGAAAGTTGATTTACTTTTGAAAGCCAGTTTATTTTTTTAGATCATTAAAGCATGCTATCATGTTTTTAACTAATGCGTTAAAAATAAATATTTCTGTGTTTAGATAGCAAAGCTCTCTGAGTTGTGTTTGATTTTTGAAGGGAGCTCAAGCTGCCTGTAGAAACCAAAAGGCCTCCCTTTTCTTGGGTGAGAAGTGTAAATTGAGGATGATAATGTGGTGACGCTGATTCGCACGAGCCAAGCATCTGGACCCAACTGTTTGTTTTATAAAGAGAGAAGGAAAAAGGAACTACCTCCTGCTCTCCAGTACCTTGTGCGTGAGAGGGACCCGTGCTGCATGGAGCTGCACGGCCACTTTGAAAGGATCCCGGCTTTATTGTGCTGACACTGCTGCCTGTGCACGTGGGGAATAAAGCAGCTGAGGCAGGGTCCGGAGCTGTGAGAGCTGAGTGTCCTCTGCCTCGTGTGAAGAGGTGGCGAGATCTGGCGCAGCGCTGGCACAGTGGGCAGGGAATTCTGCTGATGGCAAAAAGCAGAAGACCTGGGTTCGAATGCTGGCTCTGCTCCTGCCCTGAAATAAGTCATTTCCTATCTCTTTGCTCCCTCTTCCGCTCACCTACTCTGTTTTGATTTCCAGTTACCCAGGGTAGGATAAGGGCTTGGAGCATCTATCACATGTCAGTGCAGCGTTTAGCATGGGTGGCTCTCGGGCTGTGGGTGAATGTCAGGATGCTTCTGTGTTCTGTGCTCGAGGTGTCACAGGACATCCTGGCACCTGGCAAGGCCAGCGGTTCCTGGGCTTTAAATGGGCTGTGGACTTCAGCTCTCACTGGCTTGGGGTTCTCAGATTTTTAAGGACAATAGTATGGAAATTCAGGACATGAAATCAGCCTTTGAGTTTGAAAAGGAAAAACACGTCAAATTTTCCAGTGTGTTGTGGAAAAAAATACTCAGAGTAACCTTTTTATATAAAGCCCACTGCTAGAAGTAATTAAGTAATAACATCTGATGACACAAGGACTGTCATCTGTTTAAACTCAAAAAAATGGAGAGCTCAAGGAGCATAGATATCAGATAACAGGAGTGCCTGTGTTGTGGAGCTCCTCAGCAAATCCAGTCTTGGGGTGGATGAGCTTTAATGACTGAAAATGCTAATTTTTAAAAAGCCACGCATTCAGGAAAGAATAGACATGGGAATGGTTCTCAGCAGCCCCAGACCTTCAACTGGTGCTGCTCCTCTGATGTCAGTGGAACATCTTTATCTGTACATGAACAGCAGGAGAATCAGGTCCTGTGTGTATTATCTGAACCCAGATCTATCTACAGTCTTGGGACACACTGAAGAATTTGCAATTTATTTTCTGAAAGTAGTTCAATGAATATTAGCCTTTCCAGTGAGTTTGATAACATGATTTTGCATTTCCTTTATACGATAGTCTCTTGAGAACATCCAAGACTTTCATTGCAATTAATTCATCTAATAGTTCAAAAATAACATACCCAGCAGTTTAAGGCCTCCTGCCCTTAGGATACAGTAAAAGTTTGAGGGATTTTTTTTCATTTTACTACTTGATGTCAAAATACTCAGAACTGTTTTCTCCTTATATCTAATATTAATTTTTTCTCTTTTAATACTATGGTCCTAATTGCAGAGAGTTACAAAGGAATGACAAAATATGGTGGAAAAAAAAGATTCTGATCGGATTATAAAGGCTAACAACTAACCAGCAAAGTGGAACTTTTTTTTTTAACACCATCCAATGATGTCACCAGTTTGAGGTTTCTCTGGGACTTTATTAAAATGTTTGTGACAGAGCCAATGTAAACCATCCTAAATCTAACACAGAGCTGAAAGGACTGATTTTAGGGAATGCAAAGATATGGATCATTGGGTCTGTCGAAGCGGCATCTTGAGCCAATTATTGGTGTCATCTTGAGCCAATTTAATCAATCCAAGGGGGACTCAAAGGGGGTGGGGGTGCAGGGTTGCAAGTGTTGGTCAAACATTCTGGCAGAAACACATTTGTTGTAAGAGCAACCAATCTCTAGTGTGTTGACTTACTTCCTAACCGTCTTGGTTTGTGCGTACTGTAAATAACAGATCAATCATTTGAACTGCCCTTAGGTTTTTAATTGCTGATGTGGTTGTATATACACATATTTGAGCTTAAATTTATTTAAGACACTTCTAAAGTGAAGGTAATTTAGTGTAAAAGAACCTGAAATACCATCCAGGGTTACTTTCAAAATAGTAAAAGTATACAAACATATTTCTAAAGAGTAACATCTCCTGACATTATCTGAGCCTAATCTTGCACACAAGTAAACTTGAGAGTTGTAATTCCTATAATCTAAACTACTCACACAGGGTAAAGGCTACTCAGCTGAGGAAAGCTAACTTACAACACAATTACTGGCAAAAGAGAGTTTAAGTGAGAATTGTAGCTCTTAAAGCTTAATAATGTAATTTTGCTTTTTCGTGGCAGATTGAGAGCTACAATTTTCAGATAGAAAATATATGTGGAAAATCATTTAATTTAAAACCTACTCAAAGCCTCTTTAAAGAGTTATGTTTTGTTTTTTCACATAATACTGTGGTATTATTAAGAGAGTTTTATATGAGTTAAAATCCCACAAATTCTCCTTACCTCAGTAACTTCTAAAAAAAAAACCAATCCAGGGAATCCACTTTATTGCTGGAATGTTTCACCTGGATAAGCATTTGCAAGTCAGGGTACTATACATAATATCTTGCAGTGAGTACAATTCTGCAATTTGCATCTTGCATTATTTTAAAGGTAAAGACATGAATAACCTCTATACATTAAGAACTAAGAGAATAAAATGTTACTAGATACAGGTAACAGTAAGGACAAACAGTAGAAACAGCGTAGAGATCCATGCTCATTAGGATTAAAAATGCACTGCTTACATGTGATGAATGTAGTAGGTGTATTTGAAGTATGTCTCTTAAAGATTATCTCTGAATATTCAAACTAAAGTAGTGAGAAGGGGATATTTGTTTTGGATAAGATGTCTTGGAAAAGCAATTTACATGTTTTGGAACTGTTAACACCGCAGCAAGTTATGTCACACTGCAGCTCAGGAACAACTGAATGCAACGAGATGGAATGTGAGATGAGCTGATAAAATAAACGCTAACATTTAAAGAAGTACACACTCAACTGTACTATTGCATCTTAGCTGTTAAAAAAATGGTTATTTGCTTTAACATCTGCCAGCAGGTGAGGACAACACCACTTCAGTAAGTGTCCAAAACCAGCCTCTTCTACCTTCCTGCATTCGCTCCATGGGCCTGTCCTTTCCTTTCAGGTCATCTTTCTTACTACTAAATGCACATTGTAAAAATGACAACAGATACACTGAGAAATGTTTGCAGCATGTTTACTTAGCTCTACACCTCTGCTATTTCCTCACATGCCCACTGTTGGCAGTGCATAAAGAATGCAGAATAAATATTCTGTTATTTTGGAATAGGTACGAGTGTCTCTGTGACAGGATCTGCTGCTCACAGCAGTGCAAGGAAAAGGTGACAGTAGAGCAGTAGCCTTAAACAAAAGGAAGGTGAATTATAAATGCAATATGTAAATCATCTGAGATTGGATCTCTCAAATAAATATCTGCAAAAGTGTTGGTTTCTTTGACAGGGAATTAGTTCTATATTTCACCAGCAGAAAAAAGTGAATTTTAAATTTAAGATGCAAGGTATGTCAGCTTACAAGAATCATATATAAAACTTCAATGCATTCACAGCTCAACGAATATTATTAGCATTTAATTTGTCAGTAAAAGAACATTTTTGTTATATTTAAAATAGTATTATACTTTTTATCACTCCTATCCAGTGTACCTTTTCATCTTAGACGTAGCGACCTATTTATGATGGTTCAACTTCAGCTATAATCTGCTGGCTCTAGGTCTGTAATTTATTATTTGCTCTAAAAGATCAGGTCCAGAGTTTAAATGTCCCTAGCTGAAAGTTTATACCAGTCAGGACAGAAAATTATTCTCTATGCCTAGGTTGAAGTACATTACTTCTTTATTGAATTAATTATGATAAGGATCATAACTTTAAACTAGGGGTGAGGTGCTGGCTTTCTACTAGGATTGCTTGAAGCAATTTTCATCTGAACATTTTTGTAGAGTTATTGAGTCTGGCAGGTCTGAACTTTATGAGAGAGTAGCTTTCTCCACAACTTAAAAGAGGTTGGACATTGATCCAGGCAAAGGTTTACCATATCCCATGTCTGTAGCCAGAAAAATTTGCACTGCATACTGAACAAATAACTACAGAACCAAATTAAACACATCTTATGAGCTTTTAAAATAAAAGCAATGCTGGCCCTTTCCCTGAGGGATCGATCAGGGAACTGAATTAATATGACAGCAGTACTTCTTTTTTTGTTTGTTTGAAGTAGAAGTCTAAAATGATTTTTGGTCAAGAAGGAATTAGTCTCCTAAATATGTATACATGAGTCTACTGAACCATGTATATTCAGTGACAAATTTTATATCTCTATCAGATTGGGCTTCAAAAGCAGGTTAATCCAAAAGATGTTAATCCTACCATGACTGCTCCCTCCCAAATGGATTAAAAGACCTGTGAACAACAGAAGGAAATTACAGATCTTGGAAAAATTAAAAAAACATTTAAGAAAGAAAGAAAAAAACCATGCAATTTGAGAAAAGCAGGTTCCAATAGCTCCTCTGTTGTCTTGAGTCAAACATTCAAACATTCGTGCAAGACCATAACAAGAGGCCCTCTGGGAAAACTATAGCTTAAGTGACTTACCTGGAATTACATAAAAATTCTATGGCTCAGATTGGATTAGGAATAATTTTTTGGGGTGAGAGGTGACCTTTTTTTCATCCATTTTGTGTTGCATTGCCTATGTTACGCCTCCATTTTTCCCAGTAAGAGAGGCAACGGGCTCTCAGCTAACACCCTCAATCATACAACTGCTCAAAAAAGTAAATAGTAACTTGATGTAACATTTTGAAATTTCAGACCTGTTTCTATTAAAAGGAGGCTGTAACTCAATTTATTTTTTTTATGTTATTTTATAATTGAAAAGATTCATCTTTTGAATCTTCATCATTTTCCATTGTTTCCCCTTTTTTTTACACCACTGAGTCCAATAACAGGAATAATGCCCAAGACATTATTTTTTTTAATTTCTATTTTTCTCCTTTTCCTTATTTCTGTCCTGGAAAGTTTAGAGTAGCAAATGGAGAAACCTGTAACAAAGCCCCTCTACATTTTCTAAACTTCCTAGCTGTGGAAAGGGGGGGGTGTCAGCCTTAATAGCCTTACTTTCACATACATTTTTGTTTCAGATCTGTAGTTTGTTAGTTTGAAAACTAAAAATGCCTTTTTTCTGTTACAAGCAAACAAGAAATCTACACCCAATTTGACATTATGAATTGTATAGGAATAATCTTGAGATCTGAGGCACTGAAGTAGTAAATACAGTTACTACCACTCCTAGATCCATACGAGCAAACTCTTAGGTTAGCCTCTCAATTTGTAGCCAGTTTCCAGCCATGGGGAAGTAGAACAGCATGTACAAAAGATGGAGGAGTATCTCTGAATCCCAAATCAATGGACTATTTCTATGTTATCTCTATTATCTGTGGCTTGGGAGTCCTTAGTGGTTTTGGCATCTTCTTCATACATGGCACTGTTTTGGCTGTTACTTTTCTTCCTGAACAAAGCAGGAGCTGATGACAGGCAATATCACACCGTCATCACTCATAATTTGATAGGACAGTATCCAGCTCATCCTCTGGACTTCACAGTGCTCTATTTAGTTAGGTAACTATTTTGGCAACATGTTCTTCATTACTCCAAAACAATTTTGCTTTTCTCCTTTCTACCTCAGGAGCACACCCTCTACTGCCGAGAAGCATTTCCAAAGTGATGTGATCCACTGAATTTCTTCTACCTTTTATCTTGCTGCCAGGCACTGCCTTAGTTTGAGATGGTTGCTGCAATGTTGCTGACATGTTTGGGTTAGTTTTGGTGAACTCTGCCTGGATTCTGCCTGTTTTCTTACAGCGTGTTGAATTCTGTGTAGGAGCTGCTGTGTCAGAGCTGGCTGCTTCCCTGAACTATTCCTGCACAGCATGAATTTCTTTATTTGGCAAATGTTAATTTCTGGGGTTTCTTATATCTATTTCCAAGAGTTTGTCCCTGAATTTCAATAATTACCAGATCTTTTGTCAAGGACTCGTCCCTTCTCCATTAATTGGCTTCTTAGTTTATGATTAGCAAAATCTTTTGTAACTACCTTTTTCTATTTTGCTTAACATGTCTGTCTTTATTTTTCTTTACATCCTTCAGCCTCATGCTGCTTTAATGCAATTAGTTAATAGCTTGCTTCTCTTGCTTACCACAAGCACCTTAAAGCCTTGCTATCAGCAATACAATCAGTTCTGACTGTTCTCCCCATGGCTGGAGCCAGGGGTTTGTGGATTCTGAGCTATCTGTAGAACACTCACAGGCTGATGGCTCTGTCTGTCCATGCTGGACAGGAGCTGGGTCACCATGGCAGCATGAAACCAGACCTGAACTAACAAGTACTTTCAGTCCATGCTTCTGGGCCTTCCAAAACCAATTTTTTGGTTTCTGAGTGTGATTTTAAGAACCATTGTGTCCCTTGATAATTTGTCAAGATTTTGTTTTCTGTAAACTATTTCAATGTGACTTTTTTGAGAACCTGAGGAAGCAACTCAGTTGATAAAAATTTTTTATAATAACAGTGATAAATGATGGGTGCTGTGAGACGCAGCAAATATTTCCCATAAAAGGGGACTCCCAATCTTCTACTTCTCCATGCTCAAGAAGTGGTGCATCTGGCCAGATAAAGAGGGCTCAGCACTCGAATTGCTGCTGAACAGTTCTGAACATCTGGCCTCTGTGTTTTGATGGCAAAAATTGAGTTTAATTCTCTCAAAGGTCCAGGCCTTAGTTGCTGATTCTGAGCATTACTGAAAACCAGGCCCCTGTAATTCCACCTGCTAAAGACAACCAGAGGTTCCCCCAACACCAAATTTTCCTCAAGTTATTTTGCTGTGGATTTCTGCTGCTTTTATGCCAGAGCAATTTATCCAGTGCATGTGCTGAAGAGAGAGGAGATTAAACCAAGGCTCTTCCTCTTGCACTCCACTAGTGCTTCTGCTTCTTCAGGCCTCTGAAAAAAGAGGAGAAAAAATTTATCTTACATGAATATTTCTTTAAGGTAATAAAGGTAACTAAGAAGTGGAGGAAGCTTGTTTGTGTTGGGGGTTTTTTTCCCCTCTGTAGTAAGGAATTGATTCATCAA
Source organism: Brachypteracias leptosomus (assembly GCA_013401335.1). Taxonomy (NCBI): domain Eukaryota; kingdom Metazoa; phylum Chordata; class Aves; order Coraciiformes; family Brachypteraciidae; genus Brachypteracias; species Brachypteracias leptosomus. The sequence continues at coordinate 32,637 of VYZX01028898.1, read as the reverse complement.
AAAAGAGAATTTTAATTTCTATTGTTATATCACAAATCCTTTCCATTGCACCAAAACATGAGGTTTCTTCTAAGGCAGTGGCAATGCTTTTCTCAGACAGATGAGTTCAGTCCCAATGTGCAAGACACTTCAAAAGCCCTGAATTTTGCAACTATTGTTACTGCATCCTATTTTCACATCAAATAGGCAAAAAGCCATTTGAAAAGTCTCTCAGCACTTGACATGAAGAGTTTTGGCAAAAGTGCTGCGTATGCATTTGGCTCTGACAATCAATCTGGTTTTATGCAGGCATTTAGCCTTTATCTTTTAATTTTGAAGTACTTTATCTTTTAATTCTGAAGGTCCAGAGTTGACTTTGCCAATAGGAGTTTTCTCCAAGCACCACCATGTATTTTGTACAGAGCACAGAAAGCCAAGTTCTTCTCACACATTTATTTAGGCTTTATAGTACACTAATATTACCTTATTGATGTTTGTGAGACTGTTTTTCATGTTTAGAAGATATCACTGCATTTGATTTTATTTTTGCTCTGCTTTTTGCATTCTACTATAGCTTAATACAGTGTTTAAAAGAGACAGTAACCTACTTTAATGACATTCTTCAGTCTCAGGCCAGATTAATTATAGCATAGTAACATTTTTGCCTTAGTAACAGCTGAAGTGGGTTGTGTCAACAAGATGGAATTCAACTCACTTAGGCTGTAGCACCCCTTTTTAGGACTGCATGTAAATGATTATGGTTACAGAGAACATGTGGACAGTGAGTGTGTATTACTGTGAACTTGGCAGTGGATGAAAAACATCTGCCTTATTAAGCATCCTTAGAGAGACAACCGTCCGAGATATGCCTTTTAGAACCAGCATTCTTGATGTTTTTTGTATCAGCCAAGGTAACAATAACCTTCACCTTCCCAAAAAACCATTTCTAGGTGTGATGCTGACAGGGATCGTGAACCTTTAAGACTGAGTATTGCTGTTTATAGCACATGCAAAGAGTCAGTTCTCTAAACTCATGGTCTACTACAAGAACATCAGAGTGCTCTGGGCAGCTGTGTTTCCACATACCTGTTGGCAACACGTAGACCTCTGACATGCTTCTTGGCTTGCTTATCCAGTCTTCAAATGCCAGCACGTGTGAGCAAACAAGCTCTGTACTATGGCTGAACTGAGCCCTGTGCCTGCATTTGTGTGGCTTTTGGTTGGAAACAATAATCTCTGACTCTGCAGGACTGAAGAACCTGGGATTCAACAAACACCATCTGTGACAACCTGCTTTCTAGTCAGTGCAGAGCATAGTCAAACACTTCTTAAAATTTCTTTGAGTGTATGTCTATATCTAGAAGTAGCTTGTAAGTGTCTTCAAGCATTAAAGCACCATTACACTTGTCATCTGCATTGTGTCTCTGAAGCCCTCCAGAACATGTGCACTTCAATTCCTGGTGCTCCAGCACTGAACTGAAAGACAATTTCCCCTTCTTGGTTCTTTGCACCAGTTTTGGTATTAATAACTTTGTAGCTCTGAACTTAACAGTCTAATCCCTTCAAAGGCCGATAGGTCTGAGCCTTTGAATACTATTTTTTTTTCAGCTATTCTGTCATGGTTAAAAATAAGATTAAATACCAGTGACACTGAAGTCCAATGTAAATCAGCTTTCATAATCAATAATAGGTTTCACTGAAAATGGCAAAGCCTGATGAGAAAATAGTTGAGATTTACCAACAATGTAAATCCCTGGCACCCTATCACTGCTAACAGAAGATCCTGTTCGAGGACATTGCAAAATGATCCTACTTGTTTACATTTCTTGTTAAAAACAAGTGATAGAATGAATTTGAAATTTATCTTGCATGTTAAGGACAAGCCTCAACAATGTCAGCGTGTTCTCACATTTAAACTCTTGTGAAAAAATAGATAGAAAAATAATATGAATTCCTAATACAGAAAGTGCCTTAGTTTGCACATTCAGATCAAATTCTTCTCGATACCAACATGAGAAAGGAGTGTATACTTGGTGACAGTTCTTCATTCAAAATTTACCTGATGTCAGTAAGATTTGTGCGCGTGGAATAAGGCCATTGTCTCTCCGAATTCTTAAAAGAATGTTTAATTTAGCACTGAACTGACTGCTTAATGCTAAACTCATGCTTAGATACTGTGCTGCACTCAAGTACTGAGCAGAAACCTGCTGTACTGTAGAACTGTGTAAATAATGAACTCTTGCTCCATATTAATATAGAGATTTTTCTCTTAGGACCAAAGTCTACCCAGTGCTGGCCCAGTTTTCACACTTTGCTTTGCGGATAGGTTCTTCTGCTGCAACATGCCTGATGGCAAAGCATAACATTGCTCAGAATGCTACAAAATCTTTAGCTGCTTTGAAGCAGAAATTTGTAATATTTTAATGGTGGATATTATCAAGAAGCTGAAGTAGAAGGTCCAGGCTGGGGCTATCCTATGAGAACAGCCAATCTTAAGAAATACTTTTACTAATGCAGTTCTGAGTCTCATGAGAACTGCACATAGTTAAGCTCTAAGCTAATAAGGAAATGATTATATTTAAGATATAAGAAGAGTAGGAGGAGAATCTGTTTGTTGCTTGTGGTGCCAATTGCAGGGAGTGTGTCTGAGCCAGCTGTCTATAAATCCAGGTTTTCAGCAGCAGTTAACAGTGAACGGTGGTGTCTGAATAGTGTCTGTGCCACGCACTGAAGGCCAAACTCTGATGGTGCAAACTGACAAAGTTTTACTCAAGTCTCTCTAGCTCTAATGTAAAATTTGCTTCAGGAAGAGTGTTAGAACCAGCCTTCTTTTGCCAGAATTAAGCCCATGGAAATAGTTAATGAATCAGAGAAAAATAGCATTTCTGTTGAAGGTCTCTCTTTCTTTTAAAGAGAATAAGCTCTTTGAGGAGATACAGAAATAAAGGCAGGATAAAGGCCCCCCAGGTTCAAAATCCAAACTTCTGCTCTCAGCTGCAGAGAAGGAAAGCTGCCCTCATGTTGGGATTTTCAGTATCAGTCCATGAAATGTTTCAGTAGCTATGTGAGGCATAGCCAGCATAACTGTGCTAGATACCTGAGAAGAAAAGAGGTCTGGGTTTTCTGCAGGAGTGCTACGAGTGAGTGACGGGGACACGTGGCTGTAACCCTAAACAGGATTGTGAAGGCCTTTATCCAGAAGCCAAGTTTACAGATTTTGCAAAGACATTAAACAAACACTGTAACTTTTAACATAAACACAATTAACTAACATAAATATTTATGCCATTTTCTTTTCATTTCACTCAATGCACATAGTGCACATGGCTCAGAGTTTACCCTTAAACAGTTAGCTTTAGGATACTACTGTCACTCTTATCAATAATTAGATTTTTCTGGAGTAAATAGCTTCCTTGCATAGCACAAAGACACATCCTAAACTCAATACCTGCTCCAAGGGATTTCAGGATTTGTACAACTTGTTAGACTAAGGAGCTATTAGGGACAGACAGCTTCTTTCAAGGTTCAGGTAGATTTATTTTTTTTTCTAACCATACTGAATCTCCAAATGTTCCAATAGGGCATTAGAAATCTTGCAATGTGAAAATAAGGACTGAGTAACAGATATCAAAATTTCTCTCTTAAACCAGCTGACAGCTTTACAATCATAGCATTAATGTAGCATTATTCTAACCCCTACTGTAGCAGTAAGAGGTCTTGCTGTGAGAAATGGTTTAATGGCACCATCGGCTAGAGGCACTGTGGGCACAGAGCCCTTGGGGAGTGTAGGTGACCAGAGGAACTGCTGCTGTCCCAGCAATATGGAGCCAGAGTCAGCCCCACTGAACTCAAGGAAGACTTTCAAGTTGCAAATCACACCTACATGTTATTTACCAAGGTTGCAGACCTGGAGCTGAGCCTTGTAAAGTTAAGTTTTATCTGGGGAAGATAGGCATCTTCCCCACAAGGTATTCCTTCCTTGATAAACCTTTTTGAATTTAGTCCAACAAAAATCAAAATGTTTTAGGGATGTGGAAACTGTGACACAGACTTTATGCAAGTCAATCAGTCCCATAAAAAAACCCACCAGTTAATAACCATGGTGGCTTGTGTATGTACCAGCACGATGAGGAGAAATCTAAAATTCAAATATATCTGGAATTCTCTGCTTTACCCTACACGTATCACAGATGTCATTTCTTTGTTTTTCCTGTTTTCCTTACTCTGCCAGGAAAAGTGGATATTTCATTTAATTTTATTATGAAAAGAGTTCTCTTTTTCTTCTTACAGACTGCATGGTTATTGAGAGTCTCTGGATACTCTAGTGTATTATGGCTTTGCCTTCATCAGGAAAAGCCTCACTGCTGAGGAATGACAGAGAAAGAATGGAAGTCACTGGCAAAGCATGAAAGACAAACAAGCATCCTGCCCAATGTGCCCTTACATGGTTCCAATGGCCCATTGTCCTTAAATAGGTCTATACATGGAGAGTCTCAGATGTTTTGCAGTCAATAGCTCAGTAGCCTGAAACTGATTCCACACAGAGTGGGATCTCTTCACAGCAGGTAAATATGATGATAGTCATTTCATAAGAGGGTTAAACCAGATAACATCAGGTTGTCTGGACTCAGATCACTCCAGAATTGAGGGACAAGGAGGTGACAATTAGCTTCTGCAGCTGTTCATAAGCTGTCTGTCTTCAGTTGCATTCTCCATCACCTGCTATTGAGGAATTGAACACCCTCACAAAACCCAAAAAAGCAGAGTTAGAAGAGTGGGGGTTTGGTCATTCTAACACTCAAGAATTAGGCAATGTCAGGACTGAGCTGCCCTTTGTATCTTTCAATCACCTCTCTCTGTATATACATTCTCATAATGTTTTAAATTACCTGATTTCATACTATTTTTCCCATAGGGAAAGCCTGGGACCCTGTGGCATGGCTCAGGCTGATGGATCAGAATCAGTGCTGTCTCTAGGCTCTCTTTGTTCTATCAACTAGAGAATATATAGTGAATGATGCAGAGGTGAAAGAAATCAGATAATAGAAAATCTAGAACTGTTACTGTATTTCATCACATTAACATCTACAAGGCTCATCAGCAGACTATAAAATAAATTCAACTGAGCCAAAAATTGCTTTTTATGGAGATCAATATTTAAAGATAAAGTTTACCTTGGGTCAATTTTGTGATTGCATAAACAGCGGTAAAACTATTTTCAAACTTTGGAAAGACTTCTGTACATGCTGCTGTAGAGCAAGTGGAGAAATAAGGTTCCGCTGTTGTATGAGGGCTCAGAAAAAGCCAGGAATTGGAAACCCTTGAGCAGTTTTATTACACAGTTATTACACTGGCTGTAGTAACAGATTGAGGAGAAATTGCTTTCTCCAAATCATGTTTTCTATGCTGGTGTTTCTCCTCTCTTCTAAGCTGGGTCACTTGCCTATTATCATAATATATTAAACAGCTTCTTCCCCTGTGTGCTGAAGAGAGGAAAGAGTAGATGTAGTGCTGAGAATGCATGTAGGCTGTTTACTCAGAACATCCTAGGGACCAAAGTTCATGAAGAGTTTTCTGTCCTCATTCATGTGTAAACTGCTGGAGGTGTAGGTACAAGAGGAGTTATTTAACTCAAAGCAGGAAGGTGGCAATACCACAAGACCCATTTTTCTAGGACTCTACAGAAAACCTGTGAGAAGTGTCCCCGCTTGGTTTAATTTGTGTTGACTGCTTGTGCCACCTCCCATGTGAAATATAAGATCAACTGCATTAGGTGAGAGCAAAAGCCCAGTTAGCCCACTTTTCTGTCTTAAATACTAGAGAAATCCCAGGGAAAAGGATGAGAACACTGCAAGCATGTATTTATCTTTTGCATCTTTGTTTATCTTCTGTATCTTTGCAAGATACTTTTTGAGCCAAAAGCAAAGGATACTGAGGTGAATGCAGCTGATTCAACCTCTTCCCCTGATCAGAACACGTTTTAAGCTTGTATATATGTCCCTGGTTCACCAATAGTATTAATCACTTGTGCATAAGATAGCGAGAGTTTATATAAATAATTAAAAAGTTGAATCTCATTCCTCAACTTCATTATATTGGCAGTAGTACAGCATATACAGCATTTAAAATTCATGTACATTATTTACAGTGATAATCTCCAGGAGTTATGTTACAGTTCCGTGAATCTACTCATGTGGTGTCTTTGTCTTGTCAAAATTATCAAAATAAATTAAATACAGAAGCCTTATAATACATTCAAATGAAGTCAATAGTCTTATCTGGTCCCATAATTCTTAATACAGATGCAAGGACTGAGTAGGAAAAGGGCTGTTAATGTGGGAGCTGTTTTGGAAAAAAAGGAGAAAATAAATGGAAACAACTTTTGTGGTTGTACTGATTCTCTTGTTTTCTGAGACACAGCCAAATCAAATTTGAAGATACTTGGAGCTTGAAAAGAGTCATTGGGATCTTGTTGAAGTCTACCATTTCTTTAGGTGACTAAGTATGGACATGAGTTCTTAAAGTGAGGATAAACATTCTCTTTTAATACGTATATCTACTTATTCCTTCCAGTTAAGAGTTTGGTGAAAGATATGAAAAAAATGTGTACTTTGTCTGTGTTAATAATATCAAGCAGTGACCTAGGAATAACCAGCATACAAAGTCCGTCTACATAGTGGAAGTTTTTCTGTTGGTTTCAAATAATACAAGCTCAGCCATATATTGGAGTAATAAGAAATTATAATAGAAAGATAAATAAATCAGAATATGTATATTCAACAAGACCTTGTTTACTCTCCATAAGGATGTTTAAAATGAGTTCTAGCATAGACACAATTACGTTACCTTTATCTTTGCAATCTACTGTGTTTAAACAGGTTATTTTTGTTGCAGAAGAATATTAGAGTACTTCGTGCAGTGCGACTGGAAAAAATTGTTTAAGAAACATATTTGAAATGCTGGAAACATGCAAGATCCCTTAGCTGTGCCTAGTTTTGAGTATCTCGCTAGAATTTTCACAATAGCATCTGACTGGATACACATTTGGAAAGAAAACTTTGCAGCATCATTTTATGTTTATGAGGCAAAACATAGACATGAATTTGATCAACCAATGTGACTGTAAATGTAGTTTGTTAATCCATGGGTAATACTTAGCTGGACTACACACCTGCTCTCAGAGCTCTACTTACAGTAGTAATCATTTGAAGTCATCTTCAATTCCTTCTGCCAGGCAATTTCAGGTTATTAAACTTACGTACCCCGTGTATACAGACCAAAATAACATCTCTACTTGTTTTCTGCGCATCCTCAGATGTTGTGAACTACATATGGTTCAATTTATTTTTGCTGTATTTCCTTTTTCTTTCCATATAGACCAGATTCATATCTTATTATTACAGAAATGCACCCACAACAACACAAGGTTTTATAATCACCAGACAGTATGTTTAGAATCAGAGAAATGACTGAGAAACAATGTAGAGGATGATGAGAAATATCAGGAATATCTATTTTTAGAAGCTAAAATAGATTTGTATTTAATTATGCTGTATTTCTATCTTGTGCAATACATATTCCCTCTAAACATGAAAAGAAAGAAGCTGGAGTACATTTAAATGTGGTCCTCTGGTGTGAATGTTTTAGGCAACTAACTTCTGCCATTCTGATTACTTTCCATTCTCACATGCCATTTAATATTGCAGGAAGCAAAATAGTTCTGTGTGGTTGCAGTCTATCCAATATCAGTGTGTTACTGGGAAGTTAAAATCTCATCTAAGCCAGAAATGTAAATCTGCCAGACCTCCCAAGAATACTGAAAGCTTCTTTTTCTCCTCTGTTCTTTAAGGGTGGAAGAGATAACATCACTTCTTTTGTATCTGGGAAATCATTCTTTCTGCTTATTCTGAAAAAGTTGTCCCTCCTTCAGCTTCTTCTTCAAAGGAGAATTGCTTTCCTGAACCCTCTTGGTTCCTTTGGATTTTTCCTTTCATAGTGAAATAAAAATGAAGGTGTGAGGACACAGCAATTATGTAGAGTCCTGTCATTTTACCTGGTAGGGTCCTGTCATTTTATTTGGAGTCTTTTAAAAAACTTTTCTCGGCAAGTGACCTTTTAAATTCCATTTACTAGTGAGAAAATGAAAATGTCTGAAGATTTGAGGGGGTTCAATTTTTTGTAGTAAATATCATATGCACCTCACTTTACCTAGGTGATTTTACTTTATAGAGTTAAATTAGGAAAGACTGGGAAGGAGAAAACAAAGCATGGCAACAAAAAGATCACATCATAAAGCATGCTTAGATGTGTGGGGAGCTGTCTCTAACCAAGCTTGCGATGTTTAAACTGGAGTCTGGGAGCAGAAAATGCAAAAACATTAAAGATACTGTCCTAAGAAAGAAGAGAAATGAAGAACATCCCAAAGGAATGCCAGGAGCATGCTACAGTAAAATAGTCTTCACAGGAGCTTGATGTAGCTTATCAAAGAATGCAAAGACTTCTGTATTGAATTTTACTTTTGGATTACTACAGACATTTGCATTGCCTTTCAAGATTTGTTCTTCTCTTATCCATGATTCTTGAAAACATTTTGGTCACTTATTTTAAAATATTTAATCTGAAGGATTATTTTCTCTAATATGTCTTCACCTGATCAGTATATATTAAGGAGATAATATGAACTGGGGTAAAAATCCTTTGAGCTCTTTAAGTAAGTTTTACATACTAGGAACATTTAATATAAAGATACTACTGAGAACTGAATGGTTAGCTTAGTAAAAACCATTGGTGAAAACCCTGGGATCATGTCTAGTTAAATAACTATCTGAGAAATCTGTGTTGGAGGCACATGTTCTGCTAGTTCTCTTCTTCCTCAGGCCAACACTAAACTCAGCAACATCCCCTCAGCATAACTTCATCTTTTATTCTTCCTCTGCTCTCCTCCATCTCAAATCAGCCGATGGGGAACACACCACTGAGAGAGAGCTCAGCAAGCTGCCCCCAACAAGAAGCTCCTCCAGCTGGCCCCAACAGGAACTCTCTTCTGCAGGAACTCTCTTCAAACTGATCAGCTCCTTGCTGCTGCTTCTCTCTTCTGTTACTTCTCTCCAACTGGCTAAGTTTCAGCTTCCTCTCAGACTGATCTGGTTCCTGGTTCATATCTCTCTAGCCTTGCCCACCACCCCAATGACAATCACCTGGGGGAAGGCAGGGCCAGGTTCTGCCGCTGGGGCCTTGGGGAACAAAACACGTCGCTGGGTTGTGACTCATCCATAGGTCAACTCCAACTCAGGGCCCACAGCCCAGGCCCCAGCACTTCAGCATATCACCTAAACTTTGTCATTTGAGTAATGCATTAATTATGCAGAAAATATAAGCAACTAAGTTTCTTTCACAATGGTAATTGCTCATCTTCTGAATACAAGCTCTAGTGGCTGAGAGTTGGGGTAATTCAGAGGTAATTCTTGGGAGTACTTCTAGAATTTGGTGCTTTCCCAGACAGCTGTTCCGTTAGGCCAGTACAAAGCCTGAATCTGGCTAGAGGACATGTGGTTTAGGATGATATTTCCATATACTGTGGTATATATTTGATGGTTCTATTCCCAGCATTGGAAAAGTTCTATCAGCAAAGGGTTTTAATAGTGGTGGAACTTACACCTCCCTTAAGGGTGCAAATGTACTTTTGTTTGGAGCTCCAGCTGTTGTGTGTGGGCCAAGATCACGGGAGGCAAGGCAAGGAGCTGGATGGACCCTCTTCTTTTTCCTCTGACCTTAGGGGCAAGGATGTGTGTGGCTAAATCAGAGGAGGATGAGCATGACCCCCTCTCAGGCAGCACAGCTCTTGTGGCAAGGAGACGGAAGCACAGCAGGACCACATTTGGAAATCTGGGATCTGCTTGTAGGAATAAAATGCCATTTTAACAGTTTGAAACTACATGAGACTGCATCCAACACAGCCCTGTCCCTGGGGACTGACCAGGACAGCTTTAGCCCTTTTAAGAACAAATCAAGCAGAGGCCTTGCTGCAAGAGCTCGTTGCCCTTTCACAGAGTTCCTAGCAAAGGAATGAGGTTTTATTTATTTATTTTGTGTCTTCAGCTAAGCTTTGATGAGAGGTTCCTTAAGTCTGCTGTAAAGGCTAAGCTTCCTGTCTAAGATAATATTTAAGATGAAGACTGACTCCTTCCCCTGTTTCCTTCCTACAGACCAAAAGGAGACCCCTTCAAAGTACACAGCCTTTAATCTGGAGGCAGATACATGTCCAGTTTGCAGCCCTCATCTCTTCTACAATGACAAGTGTTGCTGCTTGCAGGTTTTTATCTCATTCAATCCTTTATACCCCCTTCTTCTTTCACTTGTATTATGCCACGATGAATTAGACCCTTTTGATGCTGTGCTTCTGCTCATGTATCCTTGTCCCACTAAAAAAAATTTAAGACAAGTGAGCATTACTTGAGCAATGCCTTTTTTTCATTATGACAGCAATCTTACAGCACATTCAATTTTAAATGAAAGGGTGTTTCATTACTAGTCTTTAGATATATAAGATCAAATTTCACACAAATATGCTTTTATTACTTTATTATTTTATTATTTCTAATACTACTACTATTGGTAATAATATTACTCTTCATTCAATGTGTATTTCAAGGTGCAAGCCACTAGAGAATTTTTGCACTAAAAAGCCAATTGCATGTTATTGCAAATGGTGGAAAAAAATACTTAAGATTTCAGAGGATGCTGGGCTGAGCCTTTATTGATCATATCCTTTGTATTAACCAGCTCTAAAATATGACACATTCTCTAACATGATATCCGTGTGAGAGGCTTTATAGTCCAATGAATAATCATTATCTTTGTGTTTATTGGCCAAATATTGGGTTGATAACCTGTAATTAAATAAGGACAGAGAAAAAAACCCACTAATTTAGTGTAGACAGATATCCCTTCCCCTCCTTTCCACTGACTAACATGTTGTCCATTGGGCCATTAATTAGAAAACATTTTTGTCCTCTCCCGTTTGGCTTGTAATGTTTCTTTTCCAGTGATTTCTTTGCTTGTCCTAAAGTTGTGAAAGCTGGAAGTTTATTTATATGATTTAGTATCAATGTGAGTTACACATCAAAATATAACTTTGAAATTACTTGGTACGTTATTTATACTTTAAAAAAATTGTGCTACTTCACCTATAAACTTAGTAAAATACACCCTTTTGGGGTAAGTGTGTTTTGCTGCCTCTTGTGCCCTCTTACGGAGCTGCTCATACACACCAAGCACTTAACCCACCTCCCATTGAGTAGGACATTTCCCACTGATTTCAGTAGCAGTTGGATGAGGCTCTTCATCTGGAGGAAGTGAACAACAAATGCTTTACAGAGAGATGTTTCAAACAGGTCAATAAGGTAGAAACAAATAAGTGGGAGAATAGGACTGGACAGTTATTGTTCTGAACATCTGAATAAGAATAAACAAGTACAGTCTACATGTGCATTATCACAGGGGTATGTGCTAGATGGCTCCAGGGCTGAGATTATTTCTACATATTTCTAAATATTATTTTTACAAGTTGCTGTAGGTTACTCTGACTGTCTCCATCTATGGAACCAGATGGTTCTTTGTGTCTCTGTTTATGGAAGTTCGGTCATAGAGTTCAGGTCCCGTGTAGCTGCCAGTTCCATAAGTGCTAAAAGCAGCAGTATTGTTTCTCTTTGCTTGTTGTTCTATTAAATATGCTTCTCTTCCTCCTCAGTCCCAAGTTACAGAGTGAAAGCAGAGTAAATCTCTTGTTGTTTGAGCAGCTACTTCTGTTCAGATTCACCTGCTTCTGAGTAGATGGAGATTCCAAAGGTTCCATTGCTTTCTAGAAGCACACAGGCTCCTCATGCTCATGCTCTCTTGCATGTTTTTCAGTTTCTTTCTTACCAGCTATTTTCTTCTACCTCCTAGAACTTACCTGTGGGAAATCGGGGGTGGGGGGAAGGCTTTAGTCGAGCCGGGGAAAAGTACCTGAGAAACTCCAGTGGAAAAATAACGCATCAGAGCTAAGAAGTAACATTGTTCAGGGGAGATGGTGGAGAAAACTTCTCAGCATTTTCCTTCATTAATCAGACTTGCATAAAAAATTATTCTTGTGAAACACATGTTGTACAACTAAATCTTTATTTTGAAAGTTGATTTTTTTGTTTCTTTGAAGGACCTCTCCAATTGGAGAGATGCATTAAGAAAAGTTGCAAGGAAATTTTGAGCAAAAATGCGTCTATCCTTTTGTTTACATGCATTTGAAAGCTCATTGAAACTTGGATTGTGGGTGGGTTGTATCACTGAAGAACAGTGATACGTGTAAAATTATGGCCTGTTGATGAAGAATAAACTGAAAATCTAGCAGAAGTGTGGATCAGCATCCTTGCAAAATCCCACAGAGGAGGGAGGGAATTCCAGCGTTAATCCCAGGAAGAGAAACTGCTGTAGAATCTATAATAGATTAAGCTACAAAAATGGATAGATACCTACAGAAGTTATCCCAAATATTCATAAAATATACTACAGCTAGTATTTTTCCAGAACATGTTTCCATTTAAGTGTCTCTTAGAATTCTGTTGCAGGATCAGCATAAATTCTGAACACTCCACAATTCTGTAAAGTGGATGTTTTCTTGTGAGATTGCGTAAGAGTGACAGAAGACTGGTTGTTGTTACTCATATTGTGTTGTCTAAAACCAGGTGTAGAAGATAATCTTTTTGGGACAGAAATTACAGACTTACAAATCGTTAGGTAGCTGCTTAACACTAGTCATACAACTAGTTGGAGTTCAGCAGAACTGTTTGTAGTAAGTGCTGAGTTACGTGCAAATGTTTTTGCAAGATCAGCAACTCAGATTTTTAAAGTGTCTGCAGAGAACCAGGTAATCTTACAAAGAAGCCAGTGAAATTAGTTCTGTGCATACAGCCCTAAGTCTGTGGTGGTTTCCTGTATATCATATCACGATAGCTTTGATTAACCACAAATCCCTGCAATAATATATCTGTTCTCCCTAATCCGTATTCCACCCAAGCACATACGATCCATTTTATCAGAACAATTTTGTAAGGGGATGTTTTTCCTTCTGATCCCTCTATCCGTCTCCCTGCTCTGGTGCACCAGGACATAGAGCTTAGAGAAGTAACAGATGTGAAGATTTCTTCTAAAGAAAAGTGTATTCATTTAGTGTACATTCAAAGAGGTGAGAATATTATTATTTCTTTAATAAATAACATTACATCAGAAAGGCACCTGACTCCTACCACTGATTTCTCATGCTCATGGTAACAGCATGATGAGGCCTCACATGCTGATTATTGAGGGACACTGGTGCAAATGGGGGTGAGTAGAGTGAATTGTTTCTCAAGGGCAATATACTGTTGATCCTTCTAGAACATTTTCAGTTGTTTTCTCTGTGCATATGATATAGAAAAAGGAAGCATGAAATGAAAAGACTCTGTTTGGAAAAGCTGAGGATTCTGTTTGATAAACAGGACTAAAGCATTTGTAAGACTTGAACATTTCCTTTTCAGGTCAGTGCCTTGTCATTTTCTTCCCTTGGGCTAAAATCTCTGCATACTCCCAGGCATTCAAATCATGGCCTGAACTCACAGATGAAGAATGAGAGGATGAGTCTGACAGTGTGGTCATTCTCTTCCCTCTGTCTGCCTGTCCTGTTGCACAGGCATGTCCTCTGCTCTTGTATGCTGGTCCTTCCAGCAGAAGACCAACACACATAAGGTGTTTTGCTCCCTTTTCTTCTACAGGGCACTGAGATTAGTCCCTCAAAAATTGTTGAGGTTCAGATGCCAGCCTTAATTCCTATCTTTGATAATGTCATGGAAGCAAAACCAGTCAAATGCAAATTGTCTTCATCCCTCCCTTCATCTCACTACACTCCCTCCTCTTCATATTTGTTCAAAACTCTTGGCAATGGCCCTATCCAGATTTGGAGATCCAGAGAAGAAAAAGGAAAACTTTCTTCTTTTTCTAGTCAGTTACTAAAGGCATTTTATCCTCTGAGGATCTTTGGCTGCAGAAAACACTGTGAAAAGGAGCCAGGGCTTCAAATACAAAGGGTAGGCCAGAGCAAGGCAGAGTTGTGTCCATCCTCTACACTTCACATGACACAGAACTGTGGGCTCCTGCTCCCTTCTGCCAGAAGATTAAGCCTCACACTCCTACATGAGCATGAGCTGAAGAAAGGCCCAGTCCTCTAGCAGAAATTTTGTTTCAGACCAGGATTGAATGTAGTAGATGAAACTCATTATTCTTTTCTTCTCAAGAGATCCTAATTGACGGTTTACTTTTTCCTAGAACTCACTGTTTTGGGGATATGTTGATGTACAATCACGGTCAACAGTCCAGTCTGGGACCTGCCAAAGTCAGCGGGAACAATACTTTGAGCCCTTACTTTGGTTTCTGCCACTTCCATCTGCACTGATCAGTAGCTTACACTGACAACTGTCCTATTGTCTTCTGGGGACAATTAGTAAAATACCATCTTGTTCAGCATGAGTAGAAAAGAGCCTCAATATTTGACCTTTAGATAATTGGAAGGAAGCGGGGTGGAGAGACAAAGGGGAGAGGAGAACTGCAAAGGACATCTATTAATGGACTCAAAGTAAAGATACTCTCTGAAGTCATTCTGTAGCATAAAAATAGCAGTGAGATCCTAAACTGGTGAGCACCAGCAATAGGTCTTTTGAAACTAGTGGAAGCTCTGTGCACAGCGAGGCTGACTTGCATGGTCTGAGGCTGTAGCTGTGGTGTGAATCCAGGCTTTGCAAGAAGCAGACTACAGGAGGGTGGCTTCGTTACAGACATTTTATCTAGATGAAACTAAACCAGTACTGACCGAATGTAAACAAGTGCATAATTTGAACAGCAAGTAATTGGTATAATTAAAGATTGGTACAGAACTCCACTTAGAAACTTATTTTCATTGATGCTCTTGCTGGAGTGAAATTGAACTGAGCAGTCTCCCAAAGTCTATGGACACACACAAATTTGTTGCCGTTTATGGATATTAAATTATGCACATTATATTATGAACAAATCATCTTACCCCTGTGGGTTTTATTTTATGAGCTTCCTTTCATTAGAAACTTTTTCAGAGTTGTGTTATGCAGCAGATGAAGGGTTTGTCCCTACTGCCTGCTTTCAAAGCAGCATGTCAGTTGTGATCAGACATGGGGTATGCTACAAAGCACAAAACTCGACCTGATGCCTTCTAACCGGGAGAGCAGGCGGCAGGAAGCTCCAGCTGAGGTTCACAGTTCCAAAGTCCACAACCTTCTAATATTTTCAAGGTTTCATGTGTTTTACACAGGTCAACACATGGTCTGCTTCTCCTGAAAGTTCACCAGCAGTTTAGTAACGTTGTGAGCTCCGGGGTTAGGAGAGAATGAGGAGTGCATAGATGTAAAGTACCGATTGTTACTGTCATTTTTATAGCCTGGACATTTCAGTAAAACCTTGGGAGGGATCAGCTTCTCAGCTGTCAGAAATACACAGAGCTCCCTTCCAGTCAGTGAAACCGTTAATTTACATCAGGTGAGGATCTGACCTAAATTTATTTCAACTCTGATGTACCAGAGCATAGTCTGCGTTGCTCTCACATATGGAATCCTATCGCTGCTCTATCAAAGATGGAATTAAAAACCTGCCATAACAAATGTGCACTATGCCCCACCAACTTCTTGTGCTGACAAACTGCCAGAGGGGAAGAGTTTGATCTTTTACTCCATGTGGCTTGCCTCTGGTCCTAAAGGTTTTATCAAAGGACTTGAGAGAAGCAGGCCACAATGGAGCAGTAGGGAGAGGCAGCTTCAAGTAATCGGTTGCCAGCCTATCTGGCCTTCTGGAGTACAACTTGCACACTGTTGTAGCACCAAGCAAAAGATAGGCAGAGCAAAACACTGAGCACAGTTTGTTTTATGGTGATAGCAGCTCCTTTCTACTAAGAATGTGAGTAGCAGAGTTCTGCACCAGCTGGTACTCCTGGGTGGTCCTCAAGGCTAACTTCAAATACAGGCCAGTGCAGTAAAACAGCATGGAAGTGTCAAAGACATAAGTAACTCTGGTAAGGTCCTTATCAGCAGACAGGCCTCCATTTTTTTGACCAGCTACACGCTGAGAAGGAACGTAACAAGCCACCATTTCTGCCTAAAAGTCCTAAGGCAAGGATGCCTATAAAGAAATGGAGTATGCCTGGTGTTTCTTTGAATAAATGCATTCTCAGACCAAGTCCCCAAAAGGAATGATCAAATGCTAATAAGTATCGTCATCTACTTCCCAAATTCATTAATCTCTCATGAAAACACAGCTGATAAATTCATGCTGGAGCTGAGTGGTGGCAGCCCAGAAGATGGCCATAGAAATTGTTTACATCTATCAAACATCCAATTCATTGCTTCAGTTCTGCTTTGTTGTATTCCTGTAAGAGTTTTCAGTATATCTCTTAATGCCACCACTCAAAATAGATTCCATTATTCACATTATTTAATAAACAAAGCTGAAACCAACCTAATCAAAATAACTATAAAAGAACCCTTGATGTTAAAACACAGGACATCGTGATTCCCAACCAGCTACTTTAAAAAAATGGTACAAAAACATTTTGCCTAAGGACTATATCCAGAGTCCTCAGAAATCAATGGGAATATTTGTATCATTCACTGGGATTTACAACAGACCACAAATGAGCAGCATATTTTAGAAAACGTATCGGCTATTTAGAGCAGGCAGAAACTCTCACTTTTTTTACACAGCACTAATATATTGTTTCAAAAGCAGATGGAAGACAACTGCCTTTGTTTAGAAAATCTGTAAAGCTTTAAATCCGTGGTGAAGTGTTCTACTGATCTTACTTGTGGGGAACTGGACATATATAGGTAAAATAATTAGAAATCTTAACCACTGATTTGAATAGACACAAAAATAAAATATTATTTTGGGGATAGATAACTGAGGTGATGCTAAAGATAAAATGCTTCCACTCAAAGAAGGTATATAAAATCTGAAAGTTTTATCATTTATTTTTCTGCTATTGCTTCATAATAATATTAATTTTTAATGTTATTTTAAATAATATTGCATTTTAATAACAATATTTTTTCATAACTGCAGAACTTAAAAGGTATCCAGATTTTTTTATGCACTAAAGGCTAACACACACAAAAAAACCCTAACCAACACCAAAATCACCTGGGAATGTTAAAATTCGAAGACCTGAATGTATCTATGACATACTCCAGCTGTATACAAAATGCACTTAATCCTGTACTAAGAACTTGGCATTCAAAGCACCGGCCCTAATAAGCAGAACTACATGTTTTCATTTGCTATTAGTGCCCTTCACTTTTGTCTGCTGGGGGAAAGGTTCATTTCAAGACAAAGCTTTTGCTGGGCAGAATAGCCGAGCACACTCTGTCAGTGTTATCAGTGTCTTTCAATGCAGAACATATTTAACTTGACACAGGAGTAAAAAGAAAAATAGAAATGGGATTTGTGAACTGAAGTAAAAATACATTGAGCTCTATTATATCTCTGAGGAACAGAGAAGCAGAAGAGAGGCTGTGGCACCTCCAGGATCCCACATCATGGAGGAAAAAATACTTCTGTTAAAATGCACTGGGGCAAAGCCTGGGTTTTCAGGGGAGACAGATTCCTGTCCTGATCCTGTCCACAGCTGAAGAGAGCAGAACCCTATAAAAATCTTTACCAGCACCAATGGCTGGCAGGAGAGTGCAAGTCTCTTACATGACAGCTAAACTCCAACAATTTTTTTCTGAGACCCACAGCAATTCCTCCATGGCAGTTGTACAGTGGCACCATAGTGGTCTCCCAGATTTCTTGGATATTTAGAATACTTTTGGTGTGCAAACCTGCTTACTGAAGAAATGATGCCTTTTTTTTGTTTGCACATTGATAGTAAAACCAGCTCCTTTGATTCCAAAATGAAGATTCCTGCAGTTTTCTGAAGAATATCAGGAAGCAGCAAGAACAGGGCTGCTCCATGGGGGAAACCAGGAGTCACGGGTGACCATGGGACAGGCGGAGCCCTCACTGACCACAGCACAGGCCCTTGGCATCTCAGCAGGACCCTGATAACAGAATCCATTGACAGCCCCAGGCAGGATGAGGTGGAGAACCAGGTCCAATGTCCTGTCAGGAGCAGCAGGGAGTAGGGCCAGAGAAAATCTATGAAACCATCTGCAATTTAGGTCCAAGGTCCTTCCCAGAGGCAAGGCTACAGCACAGACCCAAGGGCTACACAGGAGTTAAGAGCAGAAACAAATCTAAACTAGGTACAACTGCAACATAGGTCAGAACAAGACTGACACACACCCCCCCCCAGCCTGTGTTTAAAGGGAGTTTCTTGAGGAGCGGGAATGTATCAGGTGAGGCTGGTAAGGGCAATTAAGGCCAATTAATGTAGTCACTGCCCTGCCCATGACTAATATATGTGTGTGTTGCCTGAGAAGTGGTTTCTAGTTCTTTGGCTTGCTGGAAACAGAGAGGATCTTTGTTGGTAGTCATTGTTTAGCTCAAAATTAATCTACTACAGGTCTTCGGTAAAGTTTTAATTTTTGTAGTTAGTTGTGTTTATGTGTTAGACTACTTACCTTTTGTTGAACTGAAGAGTTTCCAATAGACAGCAATAGTCTCTTTCTTTCCCTCCCTCTTAAGGTAGAAAAAAGATGCTCAAGATTTCTTTCCAGGTATGCAAAGTTATTTTATTTTTGTGTCTATGTTTATGCCTTTAGTACACTACTAAAAATCTGTATACTTGTGAAAGTTTTTTTTAAAAAGAAAAAACATGAGAGCTCATATTTTTATTTCACCTGATTATTTTTCAAATAATATGAGAGACTTGCCTGTTTCATTATAGGTATAGTGTAAGTTGAAGTCCTAGAGTTTGGAACAGCTGAAACAAAGCAGATGTCACATCATCATATGTACCTAAAGCAGGCAATTGCTGACTAAAGGGATGTAAAAACCCCCAAATTTCGGATATAAATAGTACTAAATAAATGTGGAAATTACTTTATAGCAACTTAAAAATGGTCACATAGTGTTTCTAGCAAAGAAGTTTATACTTCAAATTGATCCCAGTGCCACTGTTCCTGCTCCTCCACAAAGCTGAAAGGAAAGTTTAATGCAACTTTTGAAATCAGTGATGAGAGTGAAATGGGTTTAAATTCTAGCAGTGCAACTTGAAATAGTCACTATTCCTTCCAACTCTTCCTCTATCATGTCACAGGAGCAGGAAGGGAACTGTTGGTCGTAGGCCCAGTCGAGGGAGGAAAGGCAGAAAAAACCTAAGAATTCTTTTTGAAAGTTGAAGTGAATGACTTTTAACCTAGCACCCCATAAAATGCATTCACTCCGTGTGCAAGGTCTCACCAGCAGTACCTTAATGAAATAAGTATCTGAGTTTACAGATGCTTTTTACCCATTTTTAAAGGGAAGAAGGTATTGGAATGAATCTCTGAGATTATTATATTATGGACACAGAGTTCTAGCCTCCACTTCAAAGCTTTTTTTTTTTCTTTTCTGTTTCTGTGGGGTGAGGCTGTTCCTTTCAGACAAAAGAATCTGCAAATCCTTTATGATTGTGTAATTTTGTTGTATTTAATGGATGAGGCTGTGTGTGAGCTTCAGGTTAATGGGGTGTATCACTAATGCAAAGGGCAAAACAAAATATTTGTTAATGTGTGTTTGCAAGCAGCATTTAAACTTTATCATAAAATTAAAAAAGATGTAAGTAGCATTTGGTAAAAATGATACACAGCAACTTGGGAGATCAGCAAATGAAAAGCAAGAGAATTCAAGTGAAACATTTTTGTGTTTCTGAATCTGTTTCCTATCAGAGACTAAGCAATTATCATGGTTGAGATGTAAATAAACAAACAACACCCCCCCACACACACTTTGTTTTTGCTTGATCCTCAAATAAATGCGATTGTTATTTGAATGTTTTCAGAGGTGCTTGTGAGGAGCATGTTTTGTGTGTTGCTGAATGCTGGGTGAGCAAACTGTGTTTTCCTTCAGGTGCTGCTTTGCTGTGTGAAGGTGAAGTAATTTACAAACTCTTTTACTGTGGTGATGTCTCTAAGTGACATAAGTAGAGAGGAACAATTAGCAGCGGGCAGAGAAGTGTTGACACCAATTCCTAGAGGAGGTGATTTACTCCTAGTGCTGACCTGTCAGTAAACAATGCTAAACTTCACCAAGAAACAACAAGTTTTTAGTGTGCAAGTGCTTTTCTTAGCAAATGTTGCTGAATTTTACTTTCCATCTGGCCCAGGTCCTGGGGGCTTTATGGTTATGCCTATTGATAAAGGCCAGGTGGTCAGGTTTTGGGAGCTGTCTGTCACTTGTTCAGAAATGGGATGTGGCTGCAGTTGAGAGAAAAATAGAGAAACAAAAGGCAGTGGCAGCTGGGGTGGGCAGGGGAGCAGAATTCCTCTCATTCCCAGCCCCTTCTCCTGTTCAAGCTCAGCAACACCTGGATATTCCTTCAGTAATGGCAGCTCTGGGGATTCAGTGGAGGCTTCTGGGGAGAGCAGGAGTTGCCTTTATCAAGCAAAGTCTTGAGGGTGTTTTTCTGAATACATTGTACTGTTTCCATTGCTCTGCAAGATACTTGTAACCAAGCTATTCTGCCTAGAAAGGGCTGTCGGCTGGTTTTTGGCTGAGAACCTTCCTCTAAAATTATATATTCTCCTTTTCAGGAAAGTATGTTCATAAAATGTGTGTACTTACTGCCTATATGGTCTTGTTAGTCTGGTGTCTGTAATAACGTCAAGACATGTTTATCACAGCTTGCTAAATGTATCAGCTCAGTTTTATACAATGTGAGTCCCTATCTTGTTGTTTCAACTAAATTGAGATGAATTGTGTAGGACAGAAGGTACCTTGGGCTCTTGGTCATAAAATGTGCGTGTAAAATTTAAAAGCCTCTGTTTCCTTACAGAGCACAGGCCTTTCTGCTTGTAGTAACTCTCAGCTGCCCTTTTTAGAAGGCTTAACATTAGTGAAATCTATGTCCTCTTAGATAAAAAAGAAAGCCCCCAGATATTCTTAAATATAAGATGTACAAAGGCAGTTAGCAAAATGAAACTTTAATGGTGATTTGGATATAACTTTTATTTGGGTCTTTATGGTCAGTGAATCCATGTTCTAGCAAAGGAAATTTTGAAGCAAATCAGGCCAAACCTATTTTAATGGTGTGAAGATGGTATAAATGTGTCACTGAAGAAGGTGAGCTGGTTCTTGGCTTTTCCAGTGTCATTCCAACAAACAGGTGGCTATTTAGAGCAGTGTTTACTAAAGAGGTACTTGGGGCAATATTTATTAACTAAGAGAGAAGTGGAGAGAGAAAGCAACAAAATGTTTTGGTTACTGTGGAATTCACCCCCTGTCAGCTGAGGAGGGTGATGGTTTGGGGGAGAGCAGGGAGGCTGCAGCTTGTTTTCTTTCCCTTACCAACTTTCCTTCTTCAACCCCTCCCAGAGGACAAGTGAGAGCCTTTACTCTGATTATAATGAGTAGATCCTCTGCTAATTAGCTGTAGTGGAAAGCAGATGATCATGTCTACCTGATAAAGTCTCACTGTGGGATGCATTGAGCTTAATTACATACTAATTACATATTACAGTGATTCCTTGAAAGTTTATTGCTAGTAATTTTCTTTATATTGACTATTTAAAAAAAGAATTTCAGATGTTGCAAAAGTAGTGGAAGTAAAACTAGAAGGTGTGTACTCAGCAGTGCTCTGTGAAATCATCTTGTGGATTGGAATTTGCCCAAGCTTTAGGGTTTCTCCTGTGATTTTTTTATATGCTTATTAAGTGATCCAACAGAACTTATTTCTCTCTCTGCTTATGAAAACAAATTTGAAGCACTGACTCACTTCTGTTCAATGGGAGAAGTGATTGGTGTATTGCATGTCTTGCATAGTACTGTTTACCAACCGTTATCCTTAAATCTACCTAGTTTTGAAAGCACTTCTAAACACTATCTGGCTTAATATTCTAAAAAAAAATACACATTATTTTAATGTTTAACTCTTCATTATTCCACCCATTTCCAGAAACTTAAATGTTTCTCTACAGTGCTTGATAAATGCTGGTAAGTTTGACTTTCAGTTTGAAAAGTTTTGGAGCTTATTAGGCACCATTAGATTCAGCAGAGGCTTTCCAGTGCTTTCTTTAGGAAGTCCATAGTCTGTGTTTTCACTTCTCTGAACCTAAAGGAATCTCAAATCTTGATCTTGTATGGGGCTGAACTGAAAGAGACAATCCCAACTGGGTGTCCAGTCAAAATCAGACTGGAAATGTGTAATAGGTGTCGAGGTAGAAGAGCTGTGTGTCAAGTGCTTGTGAAAAGCCTGATCTCAAGCCTGACCTCTTTGAAATTTGATCATCTGAGTGTTTATTTCTATCTTACATTGATAAAGTGAATTTGTAAACGAGCTTTGCAGTAGTTGTGAAAATAGTCAAAGCATGAAGTCTTGGTACTGATAATTGAGTAATATTTTTTGAGTAATATATTCAGCAAGTTGGGGAGAGCACAACAGTAACTGTTTTCATTGCTGCTTTTGTAAAATAGGAAGAGTAATTAAAAATGAAAAGCACTTCCTACTATCTGTATTTTTTTTTTCTGAGCTCTTCTAGCTCTTACTGTCCTATATGTTGCAGTGAGAATACTTGAAACAGAAGTGTTACAGTTGCTTGCATATATGAGCTTGATGATTTTAAAGTTTATAACTTATTTTGGGTTATTGTGTTGCTTACTGTTAACTTTATTCCCTTGATAAGAATGTGGAAAATGTAATAGATATCTGCTAAATATGCTAATAAACTTTACATATAATTAGTTGCTCACCATGTAACTGTGAGCAATTAAAAAGGAAGGCAATTCAATTAAAAGCAGCAGGTTAAGGGTACCACATGGGCCTGTGCCCAGAATGGACCTCTGGAAACTATTGAAATGCTGGAGAACACAAGAGCGGCGTAGGAATGTTTTGCTCCCAATTAGTCAATATAATTGGCCAGTGTCAGAGCAATACTGTAAAACAGGCATGCAACGTGACACCTATGAGTGAGTAGATCTACCTTCAACCTAAGAAACTAAATGAGGTCAAATAATGTAACTGGAAGGCTTACTTTTGTGCTAAAAGCAGTATCAATTACATTTCCTGATGCAGATCCTACCTACCTTTTATTATAAAAATTAAAGAAACTTACCTATTACTGGCTAGATCCTGTTTTTCTTGGAAAAAAGAGGAATAATAGCCTCTTTTTTTTTTTTAAGCTATTTGATGAATGTAAAAAGAAGCCTGGTTCACAAAACCTGCATGCAAACTGTTGGTTACACAGTTGTTCTTGGCATGAGCTTGATTTTGGTTTTGTAGTTATGGAAAACAAATGAA